>CM076579.1:252538268-252949515 GCA_034641835.2 Pinus albicaulis
GTTGACAGGGTGCTCAAACTATTGTAGGAGAAAAAATTATATACAAAAACATCCAAATGTTTCTTTGGAGTACAAGAGGTGGAATATCTGGGTCATATTGTATCTCATGAGGGTGTTAAGGTAGACCCTAACAAAATTAAATCCATTAAGGAATGGAAAGTCCTCACAACCATAAAGCAGTTGCGAGGATTTCTCGGGTCAACAGGGTACTATCGCAAGTTTGTTAAGAATTATGGGAGAATAGCAGCACCTCTAACAACATTATTGAAGAAAGATGCATTTTCATGGACTCCTAAAGCAACTAAGGCCTTTGAACATCTTAAAGAAGCAATGTGCATAGCACCGGTCTTAGCTATGCCAGATTTCACAAAAACCTTTATTGTGGAATGTGATGCCTCAAGAAATGGAATTGGTGTTGTTTTAATGCAAGAAGGAAGACCCATTGCTTTTGAAAGTCGTCCAATCAAATAAAAGTATTTACAGAAAGTTATTTACAAGAAGGAAATGTTAGAAATACTACATGCACTAAAGAAATGGCGAACTTACCTAATGGGAAGACACTTCAAGGTAAAAACTAATCATGATAGTCTTGAACACCTTTTGGAACAAAGACTATCTTCAGAAGAGCAGCAAAAATGGGTCACAAAGATGTTGGGTTAAATGTTGTTGCAGATGCACTCTCAAGAAATAATGAAGAGGTTGAAGCATTTCTTTGTGCCATATCTATTATCCAACCAGATTGGATAACCGAAGAAAGGGAGGAATGGAAGAAGGACGAAGAAGTGTGGACACTCATTCAAAAGTTATAGCAAGATCCTAGTACATCTGATACATTTAGTTGGAAAAATGATTCCTTATGGTACAAAGATCGCTTATATCTTTGTAAGAATTCCCAACTAAAACAAAATATTCTTTTGGAATTGCACACTTCTCCTTTAGGAGGAAACTCGGGATTTTTAAAACTTACCACAGGGTGAAGAAAGAATTTTTTGGGATGGCCTTAAATCTAATATTCAAAAAATTGTGGCGAAATGTTTGGTTTACTAGCAGAATAAATTTGAGAAAATTAAGACCCCGGGTCTTCTACAACCTTTATCCATTCCAAGTCAACGTTGGGAGGAGATTTCAATGGATTTTATCACAGGTTTACCTAAGTCTAAAGGAAAGAGTGTCATAATGGTGGTAGGTGATAGACTTACCAAGTATGCACACTTTTGTGCATTATCTCATCCATTTAAAGCACATACAGTTTCTACTACATTTATGGAAACAATTCAAAAGCTACATGGAAACCCAAGGGTTATTGTGAGCGACAGAGATACCATCTTTACTGGAGATTTTTGGACAGAGTTATTTTATTGTTTGGGTACTCAATTAGCTTATAGCTCATCTTATCATCCTCAATCCGATGGTCAAACTGAGATAGTAAATAAATGTTTGGAAGGATATCTTTTTTGGTTTGTATCTGATAAACAAACACAATGGGTCAAGTGGTTACCTCTTGCTGAATGGTGGTATAACACTTCCTTCCATACTACAGAAAAAATGGCCCCATTTATGGAACTTTATGGATATCATCCACCATCCATCACATCATCTTTAAGAGAAAATTCAAAGGTTCAAGCAGTGGAAGATCACATCAAGCATCAACAAGAAGTTCTCCGACTCTTAAAGGATAACCTAAATTTGGCACAAAATCGAATGAAACAACAGGAAGATCAACATCGCAGCAAGAGAATTTTTGATGTAGGAGACTGGGTATTTTTACGGCTAAAACCATACAAACAAATGTCCCTCAAGCAAGCCAATAAGGATAATAAATTATCGCCAAAGTACTATGGTCCTTACAAAGTGTTGCAAAATATTGGTATAATGGCATACAAATTGGAGCTTCCTGCTTCTTCACGAGTGCATCCAATTTTCCATGTTTCATGCTTAAAGAAGGTTATAGGTGAAAATCTTCCAGTTCAAACAATATTTCCCGAAATCGATGAGGAAGGAAAAATCATATTGGAACCTGAAGTATTCACGGAAACAAGAAATTGATAGTTATGAAATCGATCAATTTCAGAGTATCTCATCAAGTGGAAGAACTTACCCACTGAATATTCTACATGGGAGGATGAGAATTTTATACAGAAGCACCCAGAGCTACTCAAGCATTGAGGACAACACTTTTTTGAAGGAGGGGGGCATGTTAGGTCCCTATATTACTATTATAGTCCCTTATTTTTGTTAGTGTAACCCCCTTATTGTTATTATTGTACCCTTGTAACCCCCATATTGTTATTATTGTGCCCTTAAATTATTATTGTTAGGTAGGCTAGGATTACATTGTGGCCCCACTAGGATTACATTGTGGCCCCATGGACTCTTATATATAGAAAGGAGGTTTTGTAATTTGTATCATCCAAGAATTGTTCATTCATGTAATGTATTGGAGTGTTTCTCTAAGTGGCTTATTTCTAAGGCGTTGATATCTCTTTTTCTATTTTTGGAGTCGGTTTCACAACACAACAATAAATAATAATGAAGGAGAGTATCGTTCGGGGGGTCTACTTATCCTAGTAGATCTTCTAACACCACTTTCAGGTGTTTTAGGTGCCTGTCGCTGTAGTGGTGGTTGTTGTTTTTGTGGTTGTTGATTACTATTATTTTCAGGCACCTTTATGTTTTCTGTGATCTTGTCAAGAACTGTGTATTCTTTGTTTTCTTTTTCCTATTTCTTTTCCTGCAGTTGATACTTATACAAGACCTTTTCATTGAATATTGCATCTTTGCTCCTAATTATTTTGTGATTTTCATAATCATATAAGGGATAACCAAAATCACTAACACCATATCCAATAAAGTTACATTTCTTTGATTTTTCCTCAAGCTTTGTTCTATTTTCTTTATTAATATGGACAAAGGCCTCACAACCAAAAGGCTTTAAAAAAGAGTAGTTTACCTTTTTACTTATCCATGCTTCCTTTGGAATAGCACCATCCAAGGAACTTGAAGGCCCTCTGTTTATTAGATAAACATAAGTATCTACAGTATCTGCCCAAAATTGTAAAGGCAATCCTGCATGCAATCTCATGCACCTTGCACGCTCCATGATTGTTTTGTTCATCCTTCTGATACACCATTTTTTTGTGGTGTTCTTGGTGTAGAAATTATATAACTGATATGTTATACATCCGATATTCTCCTGATCACACACTATTTTACTTCATGCACAATACAGAATCTCTTTTACCATTGATCATTACTTGCAGAAATTAAATCAATTGCATGCACACATTAAAACCATAAAAATTCACACATATGAACAAAGTAATTTATGGGAAAGCTTAAGGCTGAAAACCCCCAAATATCTGTATATTATATGTCATAGATATCATGTAACAATCATCATACAAAGCTCCTCACAAGCTCTCAGTACAATCTCCAATTGCGACACACTAATCAGGTCCGATCTAGCAAATCCCATGCACCGATCTCTGCCACCTGCTAGCCTACCTCTATTGCGCAATCACTGCTGAAGAATGGCTCTGAATGAACTTGAATTGGTCCAGCCTTGCTCACGCAATCCTCATTGGCATCTCCAACCACTACGTGTTGCAAATCATGCAACACTATAGTCACAACTGATAGTCAAACTGCTCTTTCACCTACCTCTTCACTAGTCTCTGCTGAAACTGTCCATGCACTATAGTTAACTGATGTATTCTTCAGTTGATTAATGAGTTATTAATTAGTGAAATAATTATTAATTAATTTACACCACTCTCACTAGTGTATCAATCAGCTGGTACCAGATAGTCTTAGCTCAATCGAGTCTAACCGAGTTAAATCAACACAACTCCACCAACTACTTCTACAACTCCACCAAACTCTCGTCACATGAGTTCTAACTCAAGTCCTCCATGCAATAGCTCCACTTAACCTTTAGAATAGTGTACCTTTCCGTCACCTCGTAAGCATCTATGCAATTTAATCAAGTGCTCCAAGAGAATAAGATAATGTTTATAGTCCAAATATTATTAAGAGCTAATAATATTCGACATGTCTATTTTTAGACTGGCAATCTAAAAATAGATTCCGCCCAATATGTCTAAAAATAGAAGTCCATCTATTTTTCCAACTTGACCAACTATCCACAAATAGCATACTGAAACTCATAGAATATGATCGACATGTCTAAAAATAGACATAGTCTAAAAATACACTGTGCGCCAAAAATAGCCTGCGGGCCCACTTAGTGAAGGCGACTTCTTTCCACTAAGCTCATCATCTTGTTGAAATCTCAACACTCGCTCTCAACAAGATAGGGATTATCTTCCACCCTGATCCTACCCTTGTGGTATTCGAATTTTCTCCTGGTGAGCGCCTTCATCAAGATATTAGCATCCTGATCCTCCGTAGGAATGTAAGAAAGTAACGTGATCTTCCGCTGCACACAATCTCTAATATGATGATACCAGATGTCAATGTGTTTAGATATATCATGACATACTGGATTAGCTAAGAATTTGATGCAACTCTGATTATCACAATATATCACAGTAGGATCTAAGTGTGAACCGAAAAACCCGACCAGGATCTTCCTCATCCATATAGCCTCGCATGCAGCCAAACTTGCTGCCATATACTCAGCCTCTGCTGAACTAAGTGCCATGGATCTCTGCTTCCTATTGTACTAAGAAACTGTTGTCGACCCGATACTGAAAATCCCTCTAGATGTGCTCTTTCTATCCGTTGGGCTCCCTACCCAATCTGCATCCGTGAAGCCACACAGCTTCACCTCATCCAATTGTCTGTACCAAAGTCCATATCCCAATGTGCCTTTGAGATATCTCAATACATGCTTCCCCGCCTTCCAAAAGAGCTTGGTAGGCTTAACCATAGCTTGTGAAAGTTGTTTAACTACGTAGCATATGTCGGGTCATGTATTGACCAGATACATGAGCGACCCCACCAAATGTCGGTAAATAGTGGCATCCACTACCTCTACCGATGTAGCATCCTCTTTCCTCCAACCACCAGGAAGAGGAGTGTCAATAGAATTGCAGCCATGCATGTTGAACTTCTCCAGTATCTCCCAGACATACTTTCCTTGAGACACAAACAGTCCATCACTGCGCTGCCAAATTTTCAATCCTAGGAAATAATGAAGGAGGCCCAAGTCCTTCATCTCAAACTCTTTTGCAAGATCAACCTTGCATGAGAGTATCAACTTTTCATCACCGATCAGTATCAAATCATCTACATAAAGTACAATGATCAGCAACTTACCCTCAACCACTATCTGGTACAGGTTGGGATCTGCCTCGCTCTTGGTAAAACCAAGTCCGGTAAAATAACTGTCTATCCATGTGTACCAAGCACGAGGTGCTTGTTTCAACCCATACAACACTCTTTTGAGCCTGCACGCATGTGACTCGCTGTTGAAGATCTCGAAACCTTTGGGCTGCTCTATGTACACCTCCTCCTCAATCACCCCGTTGAGGAACGCAGTCTTCACATCCATCTGATGAATGTGCCACCCCATCTGCACTGAGAGAGATAGAATCGTCCGTATGAAATAATACCTTGTGATAGGTGCAAAGGTTTCCTCATAATCGATCCCCTCAATCTGTGAGAAGCCTTGGGCAACAAATCTTTCCTTGTACTTCTCGACGCTCCCGTCAGCATATTGCTTCACTTTGTAGATCCATCTCGAACCTACCACTGATTTCCCTTCTGGCCTTGGGACAATCCCCCATGCACTGTTTCTGACAATCGAATCATACTCTTCCACCATGGCATATACCCATGCAGGGTCCTCCATAGCTTCCTCGAAAGAGGATGGCTCTGTCATGATACATTTTCTCATTAGAGCCATGTATCCAGTATATCGGTTAGGTGACTGTCTCTGTTTGTGCTATGATGTAGGTGCTCCTACAATCTTCTCTGCATCCTGATTCAGTCGCTCAGCTTCTGTAGTGCGCTTCCACCCTCTGATGGTTGGTGATGCATGAGTGGTTTCTTCCACTCCATGAACCTCCTCTTGTGGCTAATCCACATCCTGAGGCTCATCCTTAGGAACTAATAGCTCCTCATCTCCATGCAAGTGTGGCTCCCTCTCAAGCGAACACTTCATGGCTTTCTCCTAATGAAATTTGATATCCTGTCACACAACAGTATTCCGACTGTCTGGAAAATACACACGATAGTTGTGGGGTGTATTAGTGTACCCCACAAATATCCCAACCTCTGCGGTCGGCTCCAGCTTATTCCTGGCAAACTTTGTCACATGAATGTAAACAGGTGAGCCAAAAATCTTCAAATGAGAAATATCAGGCCTCTTACCAGAAAATGCCTCCTTGGGTGTACTCATGCCAAGTATCCTGTGAGGACAACGGTTTTGCACATAAACTGTATGATCGCATGCCTTAGCCCACAAGTGTATGGGAAGGCCCTGATCATGCAACATCGATCGTGTAGCACCCACGATCGTTATGTTCTTTCACTCTGCGACCCCATTCTGCTGTGGGTTATGAGGCGCTATGAGCTCTCTTCGAATTCCTTCTGCGCTACAAAAGTCCTTGAATTCGCCAGAGATGAATTCACCACCATTGTCGCTCCTAAGAGCCTTCACCTGCTTTCCCGACTCTTTATCCACCAGTGCCTTAAACTCACAGAACTTACAGAATGTCTCGCTCTTCTTCTGCATGAAGAAGATCTAGCACTTCCGAGAAAAGTCATCAACAAATATCACATAATACATGTGCTTTGATGTCGAAGCTACTGAGAAAGGTCCACACACGTCTGTGTGAATTCTCTCAAGGATCATCGTGGCATGACTATCCTTCTCGTGAAAGGTGGCTTTCACAAATTTTCCCAAAGTACATCCCTTGCACTGACTGCGCAAGTATACCCTTGGGAAGCCTGGTAGAAATCTGCTGCAAAATTTTCAAAGCACCATGGTGAAGATAGCCCAATCTCCTATGCCATAGCTCGCCCTCATCCTAGCTCACCACTCCTTCTGCCTTGCCTGCCATTGCTGCTCAGCCATATACCTGCAACTGATAAATTTTCTTAACTCTAACCCCTATCCTCCGAGTTTCGCCAGTTGCCTTACTGCACAGGAAAGCCTTTCCCTCGCTAAAGACAACATCATATCCCTTGTCTTCTAACATGGCCACCGAGATCAGATTCTTCTTCAATCCTGGAACATGCATGACATTCTTCAATATGAAATTTTTACCAGACTCCCTCTCAAAGGAAATGGTATCAATACCAGTCGCACTATATCTACCATCATTGCCCATCTCGATGTGCACTCCAAGATCCTTCTCATCTAGATCACTGAACAAATATTTGTCTCCGATCATATGAAAAGACGCACCACTATCAAGAAACCACATTGAACCCATCACACTTGATACCAAGCATGCAATCAGTGAAAAATCCAGCTCAAAATGCGAGGCTAAGGCCTCTCTAGCTGCAGATCTAGCAACCTGCTTATTTTTCTTCTTCTGTGGACAATTAGTGGCGTAATGTCCGTGTTCGTGACAATGAAAGCACTTCACCTTGGACATGTCCTGCTTCTTGCCTTTCGCACTGGATTGAGAAGCATTCTTCTTGCTCTTCCCCTTCCTTGATTTGGCAGCCAAAGTGCAATTTTCTTCATCTACATTCTTCGATGAAGATTCGTCCCTGGTACTCCACCTTATCTCCTCCTGCACAAGATCCGACCAAATTCACTCCCATCCTAGCAGTTTCTCCCGACCATGGACAGAGTCCTGATAGGAATTCCAACTCTTCAAAAGCCCAAGGAGAGCCAAGCTCACCAAGTCCTCTTCATCTACAGTAACCCCCACACTTCCCAACTCATCCTTGCACTGGATGAACTTCATGAGGTACTTGGGTATACTTTCGCCTTTCTCCATTTTTATATTCCTGAGCTTATCCTTAAGCGCCAACTTCCTCTAGTTGCTCTTGCTTCCGAACAAGTCTTTCAAATATTTCCACATCAAGAATAGAGAAGCTTTACCATGAAGGTTGGACACTATGTGATCCTTCACACCTTCCAACAGAATCCTTCGACATTTTGTTGTCTTATTTTGCCATGTGTCAAGTGCGGCAGCATCGCTAGAAGCAGGTTTTGGAATTTCTGCATCTATGAACTCCTTCAACCCATTATCCTCCAGCACTTCCTCCATCCTGTCCTTCCATGCAATATAATTTGAGCTTCCCTCAAGGGCATACTCCAATCGCAATCCATTGAAAGACATCTCAACTTCGACACCAAGAAAACACTACTGCAAATTCGAATTCCACCAGCACAAAACTCAACCGCTTCAATGCTTTGCAATTGCTCCAATGATCAATATCGCTCTGATACCATGTAGAAATTGTATAACTGATATGTTATACATATGATATTCTCCTGATCACACACTATTTGACTTCATGCACAATACAGAATCTCTTCTACCATTGATCATTAATTGCGGAAATAAAATCAATTGCATGCACACATTAAAACCATAAAAATTCACACATATGAACACAGTAATTTATGGGAAAGCTTAAAGTTGAAAACCCCCAACTATCTGTATATTATATTTCATAGAGATCATGTAACAATCATCATACAAAGCTCCTCACAAGCTCTCAGTACAATCTCCAATTGCTACACACTAATCAGGTCCGATCTAGCAAATCCCATGCACCGATCTCTGCCACCTGCTAGCCTGCCTCTACTGCGCAATCACTGCTGAAGAATGGCTCTGAATGAACTCGAATTGGTCCAGCCTTTCTCACGCAATCCTCATTGGCATCTCCAATCACTGTGTGTTGCAAATCATGCAACAGTATAGTCACAACTGATAGTCACACTGCTCTTTCACCTACCTCTTCACTGGTCTCCACTGAAACTGTCCATGCATTGTAGTTAACTGATTTATTCTTTAGTTGATTAATGAGTTAATAATTAGTGAATTAATTAATAATTAATTCACACCACTCTCACTAGTGTATCAATCAGTTAGACTAGATACAACTAGCTCAACTATGTTTAACTCAGTTAAACTGAACACAACTCCACCAACTACCTCAATAACTCCACCAAACTCTGTCACATGAGTTCTAACTGAAGTCTCCATGTAATAGCTCCACTTAACCCTCAGGAATAGCGTAATTCCTTCTGTCAGCTCCTGTGCCACATCTGTGCACTTAACTGAAGTGCTCCAAGAGAATAAGATAATGTTTATATTCCAAATATTATTAAGAGCTAATAATATTCGACATATCTATTTTTAGACTGGCAATCTAAAAATAGATTCCGCCCAATATGTCTAAAAATAGAAGTCCATATATTTTTCCAACTTGACCGACCATCCACAAATAGCATCCTGCAACTCATAGAATATGATCGACAAGTGTAAAAATAGACATAGTCTAAAAATAGACTGTGCGCCAAAAATAGCTTGCGGGCCCACTTAGTGAAGGTGACTTCTTTCCACTAAGTTCATCATCTTGTTTCAATCTCAACACTTGGAACTGTCTTCTCTCTAGTAATTCCATGCTCTAAATAGTACCTATCAAACTCTTTGCTGCAATATTCACCTCCATTGTCTGATATGAGATGCTTCAACTTCTTTCCTGCCTCAATCTCAACCAAATATTTC
This sequence comes from Pinus albicaulis, assembly GCA_034641835.2. Classification (NCBI taxonomy): domain Eukaryota; kingdom Viridiplantae; phylum Streptophyta; class Pinopsida; order Pinales; family Pinaceae; genus Pinus; species Pinus albicaulis. Next base: position 252,547,931 of record CM076579.1, read on the forward strand.
CATTTCTTAAAAGTATCAAATACATCAGAGTTATTATGAATATAATAAATCCAAGTTTTTCTAGTTGCATCATCAATAAAAGTAACATAATAAAGAGAGCCATCAAGATATGATACCTGAGCAGGTCCCCATACATCTGTATGTACAAGCTCTAATTTTTTTCTCTTCTTTTATTTCCCAAGTCTGAGAAAACTGACTTTCTTCTGTTTTCCATAAATGCAATTCTCACAGAAATCCAAATCAATATTCTTCAAACCTAGCAACAAATTTCTTGAGTGAAGAATCTTCATCCCCTTCTCACTCATGTGTCAGAGCCTATGATGCCATTTTGTTGCATCTTCTCCTTTTGAAGTTAAAGCATTAACAGAGTTAGAAATACCATTGCATAAATACAATGTACCAACCTTTTCGCCTTTTGCTATTACCAGGGCTCCTTTCGTGACCTTCCAAGTTTTATCTGTAAAAGTTGTCACACAACCTTCACCACCTAACTTCCCTGTTGAAATCAGTTTTTTCTTCAGATATGGAACATGCCTTACCTCCTTTAATAGCCATTGGTTTCCATTCTTTTGTTTTACAAGAACTTTACCCATTCCAACAATTTTACAGGGTTTATCATCACCCAAACGAACTTGTCCAAAATCTCCTTAAACATAGTCATGAAAATATTTCTTATCAGGTGTGGCATGGAATGAGGCCCTTGAATCTACCACCCAGGAATCAGTAACATTTTTGAAAGAAAGAATCAAAGCATCTTGTAACATATCACCTGTCACACTTGCTTCATGATTGTTTTCTTGTTGTGCGTCTCCTTATTTTCCCTTCCAAGATCTATAGTCTTTCTTCAGGTGTCCTTTCTTTCTGCATTTCTAGCACACTATCCCCGATCTGGACTTGGATCTACCTTTCCTTGATTTATTTCGATATCCTAAGCTCTTTCCTCTTTCCATTTTTCTTCCCCTAGACTCTGCACTCAAAGCATTACCCGATGTCTCACCGGAGCTTTTCTGTCACATTTCCTCTCTAAGTATAGCACTGACAACATCATCAAACTTTAAAATACTAGATCCAAAGATAGAGTTACTAATGGCCGTAACTAAACCATTCCAGCTTTCTGGCAATGAGCATAGAAATAAAAGAGCCCTAACTTCATCATCAAATTTTACCCCTACAGAACTTAATTGGCTGGTAACTGTATTAAAATCATTTAAATTGTCTGCAACAAATCCACCTTCTGACATCTTCATATTAAATAAATGTTTCATAAGAAATACCTTGTTTAAGGCCGAGGGTTTTTCATATAGTTTAGAAAATTCCTTAATCAAACCCTCTGTTGTTTTTTCCTTCAAAATATTGAAGGCTACCGATGTAACGAGGCACAACCGTACTGTTCCAAGTGCCTTTCTATCGATAATCTCCCATTCTGCATCTGTCATAGTCGTCGACTTCTTTGTTTTTCCACTCAATGGTAGGTAGTGATCTTTATGATACAGATAATATTACATCTTCATCTTCCACAGCTGGAAGTTTTGGCCGTTAAATTTCTCGATCCTAAATTTACCATCTTCCTCCATTGTTCCCACTCGAACCAGTAACCCTTATTTCCTGTGAGTTTATCAGCCAAATAGACCTTCGGCTCTGATATCGGTTGATAGAAAATTATATATTACATAGTAATGCAACACATAAAATATGCGGAAAACACAAGCACACAAAACACATCAAACCATAGAGACATAGATATACGTGGTTCACCTAGTTTGGGCTACGACCACCCCGAACATCCAGTCCTTCCTTTCTATTATCCAGCAAAATGAAGAGATGCAACCTACAGCAGATCCACTGTAATATCATTTGTTCTCTCTCATAGTCCTCCTATTTGTTTCTAGCTCTGATAATACACCTACAATACAAAGCTGCAATAAAATACCCTCATACAAGCGAGGGGTTGCCTTCTAGGGAAAAAAACCCTAAACTAAACATAACTTCTACCGTCAGATCATTCGCCTAATTAACGGCCCAGATTGACTAGAAATTACTATACTTTTACAAGGAAATTTTAGATCTGTTTTTAGCTTCGGGGGTGCTGCCCCCAAAACCCCACGCCATGGGGGGGCTCCATAAAGTCGTTGTTGCCCCCCCTAGACCCCCTAGGCAGTGTTTAATTACAGGCGGTGTTTCCGCCCCATTAAGGTACAGGGGTCCGATGCTGTGATACAAAATAAACAAGATAATCAGGCTCCACACCCAACAGTGGCATCTATTTTAGTTGAAGGAGAAGGAGGTTTACCCATATTATTAGCAACTTGAACTACTATGGGAGCAGGTAACGATGAAGCAGGAACTGCATTAAAATCTCTAAGTAAAATCTTCTACTATTGTTTCAATTTAGTAAGTTCATGGATTAAGATATTAGCTCTGGTCTTTTTCATATCTTCCACTATATTATATTCAATGGTGTCAGATATTACCATTGTTTTTTATGTAGATGGAAAATCTGAAGGAGCAGGGTTAGTCTGTGTAGCCTTAGATGTAGACTTCTTACTTACATATTTTTCTTTAGCAGGAGTTGAATTCTTCTTCTTTTTATTAGGCTACATTGCATCAGTGGTATTATTTCTTCTTGTACTAATGGGTAAAGCTTCATGTTTTTCATCATTTGGTAGGATAAAATCCCACAATCCATTTAATTCAGCTTCTTCTTCAACTTCATTTTCTTCTTCTTCTGTTTTTTCCTTGTCTGTGTCTTGACCAGACTTGGCATTAGATATGATGTTGGCAGGCTGAGAAGTAGAAGGCTGGTTTTTCTTGAAGGGCCTGAAAGTCTTCTTTTCACTGGAACTTTCAGCAACTTCTTTTTTGATATCTTCCATTTCATTTGTCATGGTTTCTAGTACTTTCTGAAGGCCTTCTACATCAAAGGGATCTTTTGGTGGATTTTTCTTTGAATCATCTTTGAAAGAGACTTTCTTGGATTTCTTGTCTTCTTGAGAATTCTTCTTTTCAAGAGCTATAATACGTTTCTCTACATACAAAGCTTCCTTCATATTTTATGCCAATGTAGCTAACTTCGCTCTTTCAACAAAAATAGTTATGTTAGATGGGAGAGAACAAATATACCACTCAATTTGAACCTCAGCACCAGGAACTCATGTAGCAGGGATTTTATTGAGTAATTTATTAAATCTAGAATTGAATTCTTTTATTTTCTCTCCTATTTTAGCCTTAAGATTTAATATGTCGTTGATGAGAAATGTAGTGGTTCGGTCATCTCCAAACTTAGCTAATAATTGTTCTTCAAACATATTCCAGCTAGTTATAGAGTGAGGAGGTAATGAAAAATACTAGGATCCTATAGATCTTGTGAGATTATATGGAAATAATCTAACTACAACATCTTTTTTAGTTACCTCTTTCAAATTTATGGCTAACATATAATTATCGATGTGTTCTTCAGCTGCAAGGCCATCATCAGGATTCAATTTAGGTAACCATATTTCAGGGTATTTAGGAAGAGGATGAAGAGGAGAAATAATTTTCACAACGCCTGGATTGTTCCATGGTTGACCTTCCATTGGGCCTTGAGTGGAGGAGATGAGTGGAGTTTGAGTTGAAGAGGAGGCACGCTCAGTGTTAGAACTAGTTGGAGTAGTAGTACTAGTTAAACTAACACTGTTCGTTGGAATAGAAGTTGTTGAAATGAGTGGAGGTAATGGAGGTGAATGGGGTGGATTATTGGATAAGACCTCCCTAGTGGTTAACGCTGACTTGGTCTTATTTATTTTCCTTCAAGAAGTTACCAATAGGAAATTCAAAAGGAGGGATTCTTGTCTTCTAATTTTCCGATGGGGTTAATATCCGTCTTGGTTGTAAAGAAGATGAAACCCTAATTTTAGATGTTTGAGAAGTTTCAGGATTTTCAACAGAAATGGATACTCTCTCTAACTTTTCGATCAAAGACTAAACTTCTGGGGAGTTATGGTGATAATCTGCAAATAGTATTGGTTAAGTTTCACTAGGAAACTTAGGAGAGGGATGTTCAACTTAAGATCTTAAGGATTTAGATCTAGATAATGGTCTAGAAGTTGAAGGGGATCTAGAGGGAGAGAGACTCTTAGATTGGCTTTTAGATTGATCAAACATTTTTTCCATTCACGAAGGTTCAAGCTTCCTTCTTACGCCAAAATTTTGAAGCCTCGGAATTATGTTGCAACAACATGGGGAAAACCACCCGATCCGGACCTTAGAGCAATTCCTTTTCCGTTTGGTGTAGTGGCTCCGACTAGGGATAAAGGGACCAGTTTCCCAATAAGGATAATGAGGGCGTGTTTTTTTATAACATGCAAATGGAAAAATGATTTAATCTATCATATGTAGTGACTAGATATATATTCTACTATATACCTGGTAATATTCATTCTTCAATGCGATCTAGAAAGATATCTTTCAACAATTGGTAATGAAGATTATTCAATAGTTGAAAGATGTGAAAATTATGTAAAAATATTTATTTTGACAAAATAGTTTAATCAAAACAATTGTGAAATATATATCGCATTCATAAGTTTGATCATATATGAGATAAGTAACCATAGATAAATATCAATACAAAAGTGCATTTAACATTTACTTATGATAACAACTTTCATATATAATACAGATAAAAGATGGTTTTCAATTCAAGAAGTAAAACTCACTATAATGTGTAGAAATATTATATATACGAGGTTATACCCATTCAAACTGACATTAATATTCTTCTCCTCTTCACATTAAAGAAATTAAATGAGTACAAAAATGCAACTTCAGTTAAACAACTTCAATATCAAAAGAAAATAGACTTTGTTCCATTAATTCATCAAGGCATTCAAAAACATATAGAAGTGCATTCCTTTGCATATATTTTTTGACAAATTTATGGACCCTTCTCTAAATGCATGAGAAGGGTTTAAATAATAAACTAAATATGTCAAAAATAGATTATTACATAAAAATTTGAGGAGGTTCCAGACAACCTTCCTCGTAATGAGTAAACTAAACTACAATTTTACAAATAAAGATAACAATATGCTTAAGAGGGTTGATCTTCTTTTCCCATTTGATCTCTGAGGTGGAAAATATCTACCATCGGCTTTAACTGAGCTGGTTGTGAACCCGGATCTGACTTGGCCTTTAAACACGACATTTGAAAGTGCTGGAAAATATTTCTTAGTGGAATCAGTTAAGGATTGTAGAGTCATGCACTGATGATGTGGTTTGATCAGAAAGTTCCATTAATTTTCTTGATCTAACTTAGTTATATTTTTAATATCTTTTTCCTATGTCTTTGGGCTTTCCTTACAGTGTGTTTCCAATAGTTTAAGCTCCGGGAGAACTTCAGTTTTATATTCTTTAATAAGTTTAGCATTTAGAATTTGTCCATTAACAAAATTGATGATCTCATTTGTTAGATTTTTTGCCTTTGATGTTGCCATCTCTGCTTGTCTTAATTGCATTTACGAGTCTTTAAATAAAATATCTTTGTGAAACTTATCAATTTTTGGGAGATCAGATTTCTTTCCTATATCATATTTTTTCCATAGAATGAACTCAGAAATTTTCTTTTGAACCTTTTCACATTCCAGTCTTTTGTTCGCCACTTGTGGAATCAAAAATTTTCTTGTCTCACAATATGAACTGGTAGCCGAGATTTGCTAACAAAAAGTCTCCTTCTACTGCTTCAATTTTGCATTCCATTCAAATGCGTCTTTTATAAACTATTTTATGTGAGGCTAACTTTTCAGCTTATCCATCACTGTCCCTATTAGTGTTTCCTTTTTTGAAATCTATACTTGGTTCTGCAACTTTAATCTTTCAAAGTCTTTCTCGAACTGTGACATTTTCATATCAATTTTCTTATTGGCATTAAGCTTTTCATGTTCCAGTTGTCTTTCCAATTCTTGAATTTTATCTTCTTTTTGTTTGAGCAGAATTTTCACTTCTACTACTTTATCAATTGTGGCAGTTGCATATGCACCTGCAAACTGTGACAGTTTAGTAAGATGTTCTGTAGGATTGGCAGAAGAGTCTTTCTAGAAAACATCTACTCATTCATTATTGAGATCAGTCACTGTTTCATCAATTCTTCTTCGTTTCCTCCTCTTTATTACAACTTTATGACTTGTGCTGTAGAAAAAATCTAGTGGAGGTATTTCCTCACTATTCAAAATGATTTATTCTGTTGGGTAGGCTTGGATGATCACTTGTTCCTGAACCTCTGGTACCTGCTGAAGTGGCACTGCAGTTTCTACTATATTCTGAGTTTTCTTAGGAGTTTGAAAACTTTTCGATCCTTCTGGATTAGGATTTGGTGGTGGTGGTGTCTCCGGTGCTTTAGTAAACTTTGACCATTTTGTCTTTAAATCCTGTGCTTGAGGTTTTACTGTCTTCTCAAGTGTAGTTTGAACATGTTGAACTTTTTTTGAAGATGATTCAGCTCCAAAAGTTTCTTCCTCAGTTTTCATATCAATTACTTTAAATAGTTTTTCAATTATCTTCTCAAGACTTTCATTTTTGCTTTCAGATTCATTATCAAAATGATCTGAACTTTGAGACTGATGTTTTGAATGCTAATTTTAATGTCGAATTGATTTTTCTTGTAACTCATCTTCTGACATATCTTTTGCTTCATCATCTAAACTAATGCTAGGATTTGGCCTTCTGACATATTCCATTAGTAACAAGTCCAATGGGGCTATTTCTAACCTCTTGTTTCTATATTGATGAAAAGCTTTAAGTTCTGCTACACAAAGCTTATTGGATGCAGTTTTTAACACATCTGAAAACTTCTCTATACCTTCAAATAAATCATCGAACATATCCTTTTCATTTATGAAATGTCTGAGTTTAAGGTTAGTGGTAAAATTTTGGACCACATCATTTGGATCATATTGTCTTCATGGCATTAAAGCTAGATTCAATGAAGTAATGTTTGGAATTTATTTAGCTACATGACCTATGTTAAAAAGGGTGAAGGTACCATACTGTAATGGGAAAGTAGGCCAGATGGCTTTCTTGGAATCTCCGAGTTGCTTGGTTATACCGATTACAAGAGTTTGGTGTGCAATTTCTCTTGCCAAGAGTTTATCTGGAACATAGCAGGGTAGGACGTGAGGGGAATAAAGACTCCAAAAAACTCTGACATAAGTAAAATTTTCCTCGCCAAACCATCTGGCCACAGGTAAAATATCAGCACTGGCTTCTTTGGAAATTCTAGGAGCTATCTCATTAAAAATAATCTAATAAATGGGAAACATAACTCCATGACAAATCTTGTAGAAATGTAAATGAAATTTAGACTCCCATAGGGCTTTATGATAAATATGAATCGCGTTAGGGTCTTGGCTTGTCCACTTCCAACCCATAATAGGAAAACTTGAGCATAAACATATAGCATCCATGATATATGTGCTCATGTAAAAAGGAGGAATTTTCCTAGTGGAAAAGACTCTATTGGTTCTGTAATCCATAATGGTTTTGGCCAAATTATCAGATAAAATGTTTGCCCAATTCATGATAATTGAATTGACGACTGCGCCAATTATAGGAACCCACTCAATGGAGAATTTAGTAGTATCGGGTATAACAAATAATATACACAACATTCTTGCTACAAAACAGTAAGGTGATGGAAATTGTGTTATTGGATACATACCAAGTTTATCTCACCTTATCTTGCCTTGATATTCCTTCCATCCTTTCACCACCTTCATTAGGTCTGGATTATTTCTTAAAAAACTTTCCAAGAAAGATTTATCATAAATATTTTGTGGCGTAGGCAAATGATACAATGTTCACAAATCCTTTGCAGTAAATGAACCCATGTTTTCCAGTTTGGAATTCTCGAATGTCCTGTCTACAATGTTTTTATTGTCAATGACCCATCTTCCCATATCATTGTATGGTAATATCTTCGACCTCACAGCTATCCTATGTAGAAATGAACATGCAACTTCAAAGTAAGAAGGTTCTGATGAAACAGCCTTATCCTTCGCTACTATTTTCTTTAGTTCTTTTGGATGTTCTTCTTCAAACAAGTTATACATGGCTTCCCATGAAGAAAATCCATTTTCCTTATTGCACGTAGTGTCTAAAAATAATGGAGGCATGTCTATAGTTTTAGAAATGGATGCTTGGGCAATTGATTTTCCTTTTTTTGTCAATCCTATTGATATTGCTTCCTTAGGTAGTTTCCTGAATTCAAGAAAAACGAGTAATTTTAGATATCAGATGAGGGGAGAAAAGGACAGAGAATAGAGTTGATTCAAAATTCGGCACTTTAAATTTAAAACATGCTTCAAGTAAGATATCAATATTTTTGAACCTTGTACCCATAGAATGGTGTTAATAATTCTTTAATCGTTTATCAAATCTCTTACATGTCTTACACAATATGTATAATCCAACGATCTAAGTCATTCGATCTTATAACTGATCGATTGATTAAAAATCACTTCAAGCACTTGAATAATAAATGTTATATCGCAAATCGCAAATTTTTAGCAGATAACAAAAATATATGTTTTTTTCCGCCAGTGAAATAGGAAATGCGATCTGCGCAAATCGCACATCGCATTTTATTATGGTGGATATAACTTTCCATTTGGTTTAACGTTGCGAAATGCGATATGCACTAAAGACTCAAAGTATTGCACTTTATCAAATTTTATAGATACATTTCGTTGTTCGTTTATTGTCTAATCAAGTCCAACTTATCACAATTTCTTTTGAAATGATATAAGTTTGTCTTTTAAAGGAGGCACGATGTGATTTAAAACTTTAAAGGTTTTCTAAGCTTTTCAACGGGGAATTTCATATAATTCAAAAAGGTTGAAGCGCTTATCGCAATTTTCCATTTTTAATTTTTTTTTAACTTAGTTAACTTGTAAGCTTTGTGTTTTGCACTAAGTGCAATGAAATCAAAGCTGAAAGAAAAAAAAAAAACCTTTTATTCGTAAAGTTTAAAACTTAACGCTAAATTAAATAATGTTTCTAAAATTCTATTTATTTTTTAAAGGGTCCCCATTTATTACTATAATAAATGGGGGGTGTTGTATAGTACAATGGGTCATGGGACACGTATTCCAAGTTGAATGGTCGGGAAAACATCTTAGCGGGTGTCACTTTTGGTTTATTTATGGCTACAGAAATTGGTAAAGGCAAAGAGGCATTAAGTGGAATTTATTTATTAAAATATAGGAAAATAGGAGAAAAGGACGATGAAAGGTCACATATTTGCATGAGAGGGAAATTGAAGGGAAAATAAAGGAAAATGAAGAAAATAGAGGCATCAATGATAAAAATGCTTCTGAGGATCATTTCATTGATTTTGTGAGTTGAGCTTTTTTTCAAGTTCAGTTTTGGAGCTCTCTTCTATTCGCTCACTCTCTCATACTCTTGCACACTTAGAGTGTAGAAATTTGAATAATAGCTAAATTATTCACCGATATTATCCTGATTACACACTATTTAAGCTTCATGCATAATACATAACCTCTTCTACAATTGATCATCAATTTGCGGAAATAGAAGCAGTCGCATGCGCACATTAAAGCATAATCAAGCACACATATAACACAGTATGTAATGGGGAAATATTACAGCTGAAAACCACCAACTATCTGTATATTATAATGATAGAGAAAATGTAACAATACATAGCACAAAGCTCCTCGCAGCTCTCAGCACTATCTCACATGCTACACACAAACTAGCTCAGATATGAACAAGTCACAAGTTCAAATCTCTTCCACCTGTCTGCCTGCCTCTACTGCGCAATCCAAGATGAATAATGATGAGATCCAAGTTCAAATCCCACTGGCTTGTACTACGCAATCCTCATTGGCAATCTCAATCAATGTGTGTGCAAATCTCATGCACAGCTATAGTCACAACTGATAGTAGACTCACCCTTTCACCCACCTCCAACACTGGTCTCCACTGAACTGTCCATGCATTGCAGTTAACTGATGTATTCTTTAGTTGATTTATGAGTTAATAATTAGTGAATTAATTAATAATTAATTCACACCACTCATCACTAGTGTATTTATCAGCTAGACTAAATACAACTAGTTCAACTAAGTTAAACCGAACACAACTCCACCAACTGTCTCATCAACTCCACCAAACTCTGCCACATGAGTTCTAACCGAAGTCAACCATGCAATAGCTCTACTGACCCCTAGGAATAGCGTAATTCCTTCTATCAACTGCATGTGCCACATCCAAGCATCAAACTGAAGTGCTCCAAGAGGATAAGATAATGTTTATAGTCCAAATATTATTAAGGGTTAATAATATTCGACTGATCTATTTTTAGACTGGCAGTCTAAAAATAGACTTCGCCCAATGTCTAAAAATAGAGGTCCATATATTTTTACCAACTTGACCAATCATCCATAAATAGAATCTTGCAACTCATAGACCATGATCCATATGTCTAAAAATAGACATAGTCTAAAAATAGACTTTGCGCCAAAAATAGCCTGCGGGCCCACTTAGTGAAGGCGACTTCTTTTCACTAAGCTCCATCATCTTGTTGCATTATCAACACTCCCTCTCAACAAGATATGGATTATCTGCAACCCCTATCCTTCCTCTGTGGTATTCAAATTTGCTCCTGGTGAGCGCCTTCATCAAGATATCAGCATCCTGATCCTCCGTGGGAATGTATGAAAGTAACATGATCCTCCGCTGCACACAATCTCTGATATGATGGTACCTGATGTCGATGTGTTTGGATCTATCATGAAATACCGGATTAGCCGAGAGTTTAATGCAACTCTGGTTATCATGTAATAAATCACAGTAGGCTCCAAGTGTGACCCGAACAACCCGACCAGGATCTTCCTCATCCATATAGCCTCGCATGCAGCCAAGATTGATGCCATATACTCGGCCTCTGCTGAACTGAGTGCCATGGATCTCTGCTTCCTACTGTACCAAGAAATTGTTGTCGACCCAATACTGAAGATCCCTCCAGATGTGCTCTTTCTGTCCGTTGGGCTCCCCGCCCAATCTGCATCCGTGAAGCCACATAGCTTCACCTCATCCTCCTGTCTGTACCACAATCCATATCCTGATGTGCCTCTAAGATAACGCAATACATGCTTGCCTGCCTTCCAGAAGAGCTTGGTTGGCTTAACCATAGCTTGTGAAAGCTGGTTAACAGCATAGCATATATCGGGTCGTGTATTGACCAGATACATAAGCGACCCCACCAACTGTCGATAAACAGTGGCATCCACTACCTCCGCTGAAGTAGCATCCTCCTTCCTACAACCTCTAGGAAGAGGAGTATCAACAGGCTTGCAGCCATGCATGTTGAACTTCTCCAGTATTTCCCGGGCATACTTACCCTGAGAAACAAACAGTCCATCACTGCGCTGCCAAATTTCCAATCCCAGGAAATAATGAAGGAGGCCCAAGTCCTTCATCTCAAACTCTCTAGCAAGATCCTCCTTGCATGAAAGTATCAACAACTCATCACCCGTCATAATCAAATCATCTACATAAATTACAATGATCAACAACTTACCCTCCACCACAATCTGGTATAGGTTAGGATCCGCCTCACTCTTGGAGAATCCAAGTCTGGTGAAATAACTGTCTATCCATGTGTACCAAGCACGAGGTGCTTGTTTCAACCCATACAGTGCTCTCTTGAGTCTGCACACATGTGACTCGCTGCTGAAGATCTCGAAACCTTCGGGCTGCTCTATGTACACCTCCTCCTCAATGGCTCCGTTGAGGAATGCAGTCTTCACATCCATCTGATGAATATGCCACCCCATCTGCGCTGAGAGAGCAAGAATCATCCTTATGGAAGAATACCTTGCGACAGGTGCAAAGGTATCCTCATAATCGATCCCCTCTATCTGTGAGAAGCCTTGGGAAACAAATCTTGCCTTGTACTTCTCCACACTCCCGTCAGCTGCCTGCTTCACATTGTAGATCCATCTCGAACCCACCACTGATTTCCCCTCCGGCCTTGGGACAATCTCCCATGCACTGTTTCTGACAATCGAATCATACTCTTCCACCATGGCATCTACCCATGCAGGGTCCTCCACAGCTTCCTCGAAAGAGGATGGCTCTGTCACGACACATTTTATCACAAGAGCCATGTATCCAGTGTATCGGTCCAATGATTGTCTATGTCTGCATTGTGTTGTAGGTGGTCCTACAACCTTCTCTACATCTTGAGCTAGTCGCTCAGCTTCTGTAGTGCGCTTCCGCCCTCTGATGATTGGCGCTGCATGAGTGGTCTCTTCCACTCCATGAACTTCCTCTTGTGGCTGATCCACATCCTGAAGCTCATCCTTAGGAACTAATAGCTCCTCATCTGCATGCAAGTGTGGCTCCCTCTCAAGCGAACATTTCATGGCTTTCTCCTCCTGAAATTTGATATCCCGTCGCACAACAGTCTTGCGACTGTCTGGAAAATACACACGATAGTTGTGGGGCGTATCAGTGTACCCCACAAATATCCCAACCTCTGCAGTCAGCTCCAGCTTCTTCCTGGCATCCTTCGTCACATGAATGTAAACAGGTGAACCAAAAATCCTCAAATGGAAAATATCAGGCCTCTTACTAGAAAACGCCTCCTCGTGTGTACTCATGCCAAGTATCTTGTGAGGACAACAGTTCTGCACATATACTGTAGTATTTCATGCCTCCACCCACAAGTGAATGGGTAGGCCCTGATCATGCAACATCACCCGTGCAGCACCCACGATCGTTCTATTCTTCCGCTCAGCAACCCCGTTCTGCTGTGGGTTATGAGGTGCTATGAGCTCTCTTCGAATTCCTTCTGCGCTGCAAAAGTCCTTGAACTCACCAGAGATGAATTCACCACCATTGTCGCTCCTAAGAGCCTTCACATGCTTCCCCAATTCCTTCTCAACCAGCGCCTTGAACTCACAGGACTTTGAGTATGTCTCGCTCTTCTTCTGCATGAAGAAGATCCAGCACTTCCGAGAATAATCATCAACAAAGATCACATAGTACCTGTGCTTTGTTGTTGAAGCTACTGAGAAAGGTCCACACATGTCTGTGTGAATTCTCTCAAGGATCGTCGTGGCACGACTATCCTTCTCCTGAAAGGTGGCTTTAAAAAATTTTCCCAAGGTACACCTTAGGAAGCCCAATAGAAATCTGCTGCAGTATCGTCAAAGCTCCATGGTGAAGGTGGCCCAATCTTCGGTGCCACAACTCGCCATCATCCCGGCTCACCCCTCCTTTTGCTTTGCATGCCATTGTTGCACAGCCATCTACTTGCAATTGATAAAGGTTCTTGACTCGAACCCCTATCTTCCGGATTTCTCCAGTTGTCTTACTGCGCAGGAAATCCTTTCCCTTGCTAAAGACAACATCATATCCCTTGTCTTCTAACATCGCCACAGAGATAAGATTCTTCTTCAATCCTGGAACATGCATCACTTCCTTCAATACGAAGGGTTTACCAGACTCCCTCTCAAAGGAAATGGTACCGATACCGTTCGCACTGTATCTACCATCATCGCCCATCTCGATGTGCACTCCAAGATCTTTCTCATCCAGATCAGAAAACAAATCTCGATCTCCTGTCATGTGAAAAGACGCACCACTATCCAAGAACCAAACTGAACCCATCACACTTGATACCAAGCATGCGATCAAAGGAAAAATCCAATGACCCGAGCTCAACAACCACAGGCCAGAACCTCTCCAACATCCCCGCTGCTTTTTCTTCTCGCGATAATTCTGTGGCATAATGTCTGCCGGTGACAAGAAAAGTTACCTCACCTCGGGACATGTCCTCGTCTTGCCTTTGCACCTAAATTTATAGTTTCTTTCTTCCCTCTTCTATCGGATTGAGAAGCCAAAGCGCAATTTTCTTCATCAGAATCCTTTGATGAAGATCTGTCCCTGGTACTCCGCCTTATCTCCTCTTGCACAAGATCCGACCAAAGTCGCTCCCATCCTGGCAATTTCTCCCGACCATTGACAGAGTCCTGATAGGAGTGCCAACTCTTCGAAATACCAAGGAGAGCCAAGCTCACCAATTCCTCATCATCTATAGTCACCCCCACACTTCCCAGCTCATCCCTGCATTGGATGAACTTCATGAGGTACTTGGGCATATTGTCGCCTTTCTCCATCTTTATGTGTCTGAGTTTATCCTTGAGCGCCAACTTCCTCTGGTCGCTCTTGCTTTGGAATAAATCTGTCAACACTTTCCACATCAAGTATGGAGAAGCTTTTCCATGCAGGCTGGATACAATGTGATCCTTCACGCCCTCCAACAGAATCCTTCGACATTTTGCTGTCTTCTTTTTCCAAGCCTCAACTTGAGCAGCATCAGTAGGCTTTGGGACTTCAGCATCTATGAACTCCTTCAGCCCATTGTCATCTAACACCGCCTCCATCCTATCTCTCCATGCAATATAATTCGAGCTGCCTTCAAGAGCATACTCCAATCGCAATCCTTGATAAGACATTTTGACTTCGACACCAAGAAAACTGCTGCAAATTCGAATTCCAAATTCTGCTGCAAATTCGAATTCCACCAACTCAAAACTCAACCGCTTCCGATCTGTGAGAACAAAGTATTTCTAGCACAGAGATCGACTGTAGGGGCATTTACTGGATATATCACCTTTCAAAGAAAGGATGGATCCAGAGGCTACCTGGCCCGCTTACAGACTCTGTCTACCGAAATAAATTGTAATCACTGTAATAGATCCGATGATCAATTTCGTTCTGATACCATGTAGAAATTTGAATAATAGCTTAATTATTCACCTAGATTATCCTGATTACACACTATTTAAGCTTCATGCATAATACATAACCTCTTCTACAATTGATCATCAATTTGCGGAAATAGAAGCAGTCGCATGCGCACATTAAAACATAATCAAGCACACATATAACACAGTATGTAATGGGGAAAGCTTACAGCTGAAAACCCCCAACTATCTGTATATTATAATGATAGATAAAATGTAACAATACATAGCACAAAGCTCTCACATCTCTCAGCACTATCTCACATGCTACACACAAACTAGCACGGAAGATGAACAAGTCACAGGTTCAAATCTCCTCCACAAGTCTGCCTGCCTCTATTGCGCAATCCAAGATGAATAATGATGAGATCCAAGTTCGAATCCACCTGGCTTGTACTGCGCAATCCTCATTGGAAATCTCAATCAATGTGTGTGCAAATCTCATGCACAGCTATAGTCACAACTGATAGTAGACTCACCCTTTCACCCACCTCTAACACTGGTCTCCACTGAGCTGTCCATGCATTGCAGTTAACTGATGTATTCTTTAGTTGATTTATGAGTTAATAATTAGTGAATTAATTAATAATTAATTCACACCACTCATCACTAGTGTATTTATCAGTTAGACTAAATACAACTAGTTCAACTAAGTTAAAGCGAACACAACTCCACCAACTGTCTCATCAACTCCACCAAACTCTGCCACATGAGTTCTAACTGAAGTCAACCATGCAATAGCTCAACTAACCCTTAGGAACAGCGTATTTCCTTCTGTCAGCTGCATGTGCCACATCCAAGCATCAAGCTGAAGTGCTCCAAGAGGATAAGATAATGTTTATAGTCTAAATATTATTAAGGGTTAATAATATTTGACTGTTCTATTTTTAGCCCGGCAGTCTAAAAATAGAAACCGCCCAATGTCTAAAAATAGAGGTCCATCTATTTTTACCAACTCGACCAATCAACCATAAATAGCATCCTGCAACTCATAGACCATGATCCATATGTCTAAAAATAGACTTTGCGCCAAAAATAGCCTGCGGGCCCACTTAGTGAAGGCGACTTCTTTTCACTAAGCTCCATCATCTTGTTGCATTCTCAACATAGAGAATTCTTGGAGAACTCTAGTATTCACTTGGATTTGCATAAAGAAGGAAAAGGAAAGTAGGAAAGCGCAAGGGAATAGGTGGATCCGTAACAACAGTTGGATTTCTTGCAGGTATCGAGTTGCATGTATGATTTCTTTGTTATTTTTGGAATGCATGGTTTATGCATTTGGTTTCTTGGTTATGTGTTGTCACTGGCATGGATATTTTCCTGGATTGAAATTAGGTTTAGCCTTGTCTTCCCATTTCCTGGATAGCCATGGTGTTGTTGGATTTTCCATTTTACTATTTTCTGATTGGTGCTCATAATTCCTTATGGATGTGGGTTGGAACAAACACTTTGGAGCGCTGGAACAACTTGGATTGTGTTACTAGTCCTGGAGATTACGTTGGAAAAATGCTTTGAATCCCTTAGCATGTTGAGTTACTAGTCCTCGAGCCGGGTTGGAAAAAATATTTGGATCCATGAAAGGCTATGGGTTGAGATACCAGTTCCTAGAGCCATGGAGAACTGGGTAGAGACAAATTTTTTTGGTGTTCATGATGTCCAAACTTGAGGTGGAATCACTAGTTGAGGGTTGAGGTGGTTTGGCCTCTAAAAGACCTGATTTATTTTTGTTTATTTTATTCCATGAGATCCCACATTCATGCTTGGAATATGGCACATGGGTAATTGGTTGAAAGAGAGATTTGGTTCAGACCATTCTCGGTGATGTAGCCTTCTTATTACCATGCAATATTCTCCTCTCTCCATCATCATCCAAGCCCTCAACAGAATTATCATATCAATTCACTTTATTCATGTGAATGTACAACCAATCCATACCCAAAATAATATTGTATGATCCCAACAGAAGCACATTTAGATACACTGATGTATAGATATCGTTAAAATCAAATAAACAAGATATGAGCCAACGATGAACTCTTTTCTTAGTACCTGTATCCAACTACACCAACCAAGATTCTGCATGCACTTATTTATTCAAGAAAAAAGTATCCACCAAGTTTGGATTGATATAACTATAGTTAGATTCGAGGTCAATCAAAATAAAAACAACTTCATCACAAATCTTAACTTCCATCTCGACAATAGATGTCTGGTGATCAACCTGCCTATTATCCAATGATGCATAAATACGAGGAATACTATTTCCAAAATATCCAAATGCCTGGCCTTCTGACAATTTCAAATATGAGGTCTGGCAGCTTGATGTTGTGGAAAATCTCTCATGCGATGATCCTTTCCACAATTCCAACACTACAGAGGCTTCCTGCCATCACCCTTGTTCTTCTCCTCAGACTGAAATCCACGTCGTCTATGAACTACATTGAATTTCTTTTATGACACTACAATCCATTTTTTACCTACATCATGAGGTCTTCCTCACTTCTTATCGTACTTTCCCTTATTTTTTTCATTAACTTTCCAACCCTTCTTAGGCTACAACTTACGCCTAGACTATTGATAACAATGCTTCAAATTCCCAATTACTTCCTCCAATGTCTGAGGCTCATCATACTCAATATGATCTTTAAATGTTAATGGAAATCCACTAACAGATCTTTTAACCTTTGTCTTTTCATCCTTAAGATATGGTACATACCTAAACAACTCCAAGAACTTAGTCGTATACTCTTTGTATATCATAGATCCCAAATCCAAATTGTATAACTCCTTAACCTTACCATCACAATATCTCTCTAACAAGTAATTATTCCTAAAAAGTACCTTAACCTCATGCCAACTCAACTCCTCTATCTTGATGCCTCTGATA
The DNA here is from genome assembly GCA_034641835.2 of Pinus albicaulis. Lineage (NCBI taxonomy): Eukaryota > Viridiplantae > Streptophyta > Pinopsida > Pinales > Pinaceae > Pinus > Pinus albicaulis. The sequence continues at coordinate 252,565,631 of CM076579.1, forward strand.
TAATTCACATCTTCCCACTAGATGTCTGCGCTCCCTTGAGACTGAAAATAAGTATCTTGATCTTCAAATTCTCGGTATAATCATGTAGCTTGAAGAACTTATTCTTTCAAGCAACTATGCTTCTCCATATTCTAGTTTCTTCAAATCTCAATCAAAGGTAGGAGGCTTGGATTTCTTTAACTCATCTGGTAAGTATTGCTTCTAATTCCTCTTGTAAGGATGATAACGATGATTACCATTATGTCTCTCTCATCCAAAACTAGAATAGAATCCATAAACACTAAATCCCATGTGAGGTGTATCCATCCATCTACCACGTCTAATTGTGTCATCCCTGTTTGACATGTGACCTCCATGAGACCTGCTACCATATGCCCCATTTTTCCTTTCCTCGTGTCCATAACTGATCCGTGGATGTCCATGTCTCTGCAAATCTGATAAAATATGAAGAATCACTACATTGACCTTTTTCATGTGCCCTAGAAAGTATTTCCTGTGATTGAATGATTCTGTCACTATCCACCTTACAACTTTTGATTTTTTCCTTTAAAATTCTCAAAGTTTTTTCTATGTCAGGAGAGTACTCATCTATTTATTTCTCATCCCATTTGTAAGGAGAGTTATGTGAACTATAATCCATGAATGTGTTTGCAGGAAGTATAAGATCAGAGATGAGAAGAAAAATGTTGGATTACAGTTCACATAACACTTTGTACAAATGAGATGGGAAATAAAGAGATGAGTACTCTCCTAACATAGTAGACAGTTTGAGAATTTTAAAGGAAAAAATAAAAAGTTGCAATGTGGATAGTGATAGAATCATTCAATCACAGGAAATACTTTCCAGGGCACATAAAAAAGGTCAATGTAGTGATTTTTCAGATCTTTCAGATTTGCAGAGACATGCACATCCATGGATCAGTTATGGACATGAGGAAAGGACAAATGGGGCATATGGTAGCAGGTCTCATGGAGGTCATAGGTCAGACAGATATGACACAGTCAGAGGTGGTAGATGGATGGATACACCTCACAAGAGAGTTAGTGTTTATGGATTCTATTCTAGTTTTGGATGAGAGAGACATAATGGTAATCATCGTTATCATCCTTACAAGAGGAATTAGAGGCAATACTTACTAGATGAGTTAAATAAATCCAAGCCTCCTACCTTTGAATGAGAGTTGAAGAAACTAGAAGAGGGAGAAGAATAGTTTCTTGGAAAGAATAAGTTCTTCAAGCTGCATGATTATACTGAGAATATGAAGATCAAGATAGTTATTTTCAGTCTCAAGGGAACGCATACATCTAGTGGGAAGATGTGAAATATATCAGAGGCATCAAGATAGAGGATTTTAGTTGGCATGAGTTCAAGATAATTTTTAGGAATACGTACTTGTTAGAGAGATATTGTGATGGTAAGGCTAAGGAGTTATACAATTTGAATTTGGGATCTATGATATACGAAGAGTATATGACCAAGTTCTTGGAGTTGTTTAGGTATGTACCATATATTAAGGATGAGAAGACGAAGGTTCAAAGATCTATCAGTGGATTTCCATTAACATTTAAAGATCATATTGAGTATGATGAGCCTCAGATATTGGAGGAAGTAATTGGGAATTTGAAGCATTGTTATAAGCAGTCTAGGCATAAGTTGTAGCCTAAGAAGGGTTGGAACAGTAATGAAAAAACTAATGGAAAAACTAAGGGAAAGTATGATAAGAAGTGAGGAAGACCTCAGGATGTAGGTAAAAAATGGAATGCAGTGTCATACAAGAAATTCAATGTAGTTTATAGAGGACTTGGATTTCAGTATGAGGAGAAGAACAAGGGTGATGGCAGGAAGCCTTTGTAGTGTTGGAACTGTGGCAAGGATCATCGCAGGAGATATTTTCCACAACATTAAGGTGCCATACCTCATATTTGTAGTGCTCAGAAGGCCAGACATTTGGATATTTTGGAAAGAGTATTCCTCGTATTTATGCATCAATGGATAATAGGTAGGCTGATCACTAGACCTCTATTGTCAAGATGGAAGTTAAGATTTTTTATCAAGTTGTTTTTATTTTGATTGACCTCAAATCTAACTATATTTATATCAATCCCAACTTGGTGGATATGTGTTTCTTGAATAAATAAGTGCATGAAAAACCTTGGTTGGTGTAGTTGGATACCGATACTAATTAAAGAGTCCATCGTTGGGTGATATCTTGTGTATTTGATTTTAATGATATCTATACATCAGTGTATCTAAATGTGCTTCTGTTGCGATCATACAATATTACTTTGGGTATGGATTGGTTGTACATTCACAGGACTAAAGTGAATTTCTATTATAAGTCTACTGAGGACTTGGATGATGATGGAGAGAGGAGAATGTTGCACTGTAATAAGAAGGCTACATCACTGATAATCGTTAAGCTATGCAGGAAAAGCGAAATTGTAGGAAAGGGTGTATATTGTTTGAATTTCATATTTCTAGTGAAAAAGGAAAGGATGTTGAGGATACTGGAGTCTTGAAGAGGTATCCAGTTTTGCATTAGTTTCAAGATGTATTTCTAGCAAATATTTCATAGTTACTTCCATGATAGGGAAGTGGAATTTTCTCTTGAGTTGATGTCGAGCGAAACACCAACAAAAAAGGAACCTTACAGGATGATCACCTCAGAATTAGTGGAATTGAAGTTGTAGCTTAAGGAAATGCATGATAAGGGATACATTAGTCTAGTGTGTCACCTTTGGGTGCACCAGTATTGTTTATGAAGAATCAGGATGGTGCTCTCAGTTTATGTATTGATTACAAATACTTGAACAAGGTCACTATAAATAACAAGAATCATTTGACACAAATTGATGACTTGTTTGATCAGTTGAAGGGAGAAACAATGTTCTCGAAGATTAACTTGAGATCAAGATATTATCAGGTACACATCGAAGAATAGGGCATCTAAAAAACACATTTTTGTATGAGGTATGGGAATTTTTAGTTTTTAGTAGTTCCTTTTGGTCTTACTATTGCTTTAGCTAATTTCATGGGTTTGATGAATAGTGTGGTGTGTCCCTATCTGGACAATTTTGTGATCGTACTAATTGATGACATATTAATATATTATAAGAATGAGGAAGAGCATGAAAAATACCTAACAATAGTGTTAATATTTCTAAGAGAGAATCAATTGTATGCCAAGCTTAGTAGTTGCAGTTTCTTTCAGAAGAAGTTCATTATTTGGGACATGTTGTTTCAAAGGAACATATAGAAGTGGAACCGGAAAAGATCGGAGCTTTTAAGGAATGGGAAGCTCCTAGGAAATTGGATGAGGACATATCATTTATGGTATTATCAGGTTATTACATGAGGTTTATCAAGATCTTCTCATGGATTTCCTATCCTATTTCATCTTTGTAGTGAAAATGAAAGGAGTTTAAATGGACAGAGGAATATGAAACTAGTTTTGAGCAGTTGACGTAGTTGCTTACAAATTCTCTAGTATTGAAGATTAAAAATATAGATAAAGGGTTTGTAATATCTATGGATGCTTGCAAGAGAGTACTTGGTAGAGTCATGATGCGAGAAGGGCGGTTTGTATGATATGAGTCAAAGAATTTGAATGAGCACGAGAAAAATGATGTGACTCGCGATATTTTGTTAGTAGTTATCATTCATGCATTGAAGATGTGGAGACATTATATTATTGCCAGGAATTTCATCTTAATGAGTAATCATAATGGATTAAGTTACTTGTTTGACCAAAATAATATGAATTCCAGACAAACTAGATGGTTGGCTACTCTCAGTGAGTTTTACTTTGAGATCAAATACATTAAGGAAAGGAGAATAGGGTTGTCGATGCTCTTAGTATAAGAGTACAGGTGAATCACATTGCAACAATGATTTCTTATGGGACAAGCTTGCAAGAGCGGATCTTGTAGGTAGGACAACAAGATGACATGTACCATCTTCTTAAGCACAAGTTATAGCAGCAGGGTACATGTAATATGGATGAGGAGTACCATCTCACAACAGATGGATTGGTCATATTCAAGAACAATATTTGTGTTCCAAATGATAGTGAGATTAAGAAGCTTATCTTGAGGGAATTTCATGTTAATTCACATTCAGGTCACCCGGGATATTAGAAGACACCAACAACAATTATGAAATTATATCATTGGACGAACTTGAACAAAGAGGTCGCTAATTTTGTAGCTATATGTTTGGATTGTCAACGAGTAAAGGTAGAGTGTAAGCATCTAGGTGGTTTATTGCAGCTCATTCTGATTCGAGTGTGGAAATGGGAGGTTATTTCCATGGATTTCATTACAAGTTTTTTGAGGACATTGAAGCAACGTGATTCCGTCATGTTTTTGGTTGACAAGTTAAGTAAGGTAGCTCATTTCATTGCAATTAAGTCTATGAATTCAACTAGCAAGGTAACTCTTATTTTCATCATGGATATAGCGAGATTTCATGGTGTTCCGAATGATATTGTATCCAATATAGATTCCAAATTCATTTTCGATTTTTGGAAGGTGGTTTTTCAGGTTTTGGGACAAATTTAGCTTTCAGGACAACTTATCATCCACAGAAAGATGGAAAAATAGATAGGGTCAACGAGATTATTGAGGAAATTTTGAGGATGTATGTCATGCATCAACAAAGGAAGTGGGAATAATATCTTACACTAGTAAATTTTTCTTATAACAATGGGTATCAGGAGTCCTTGAAGATGAGTCCATTTGAGGCACTTTATGTGTGGAGTTTCAATACTCTTATCAATTGGAGTGATATGGTGAACAAGGTATTTATTGGACTGGATATGTTGGGCGAGATGGATTAGGAAATGCAAGTTATCAAGAATAATATGAAGGTATCCACAAAAATAAAGAAATTTATGAAGATCAACACAAGGAATTTAAGGAGTTCTAGGATGGGGAGCATGTGTACTTGCACATCAAGCCCCAGAAGAGCTTGAGCATTGGGTCATGTGCCAAGATGGAACCTCGGTATTACCAGCCTTTTGAGATCCTTAAAAGGATTGGACCAGTGTCCTACCAACTTGCAATGCCTCCAACACTTAAAGTCCATGATTTTTTACATATTTCATTTCTTAAGATGTGTAGGATGTTGATTATATGATTGGTTGGTTTGTATTGCAGGTGGAACCATTTGAGGCACTTTATGGGTGGATTTTCAATACTCTTATCAGTTGGAGTGATCTAGTGAACAGGGTATTTATTGGACTGGATATGTTGGGAGAGATGAATTAGCAAATGCAAGTTATCAAGAAGAATATGAAGGTATCCCAAGAAATAAATAAGAGTTATGCAGATCAGTACAGGGCATTTAAGGAGTTCCAGTACGGGTAGCATGTGTACTTTCGTATCAAGCCCTAGAAGAGCTTCTTGAGCATTGGGTCATGTGCCAAGTTGGAACCTCAGTATTGCGGGCCTTTTGAGATCCTTGAAAGGATTGGACCAGTTTCCTACCGATTTGCAATGCCTCTGAAAATGAAAGTCCATGATTTTTTCCATATTTCATTGCTTAATATGTGTAGGATGTTGATTATGTGATTGGATGGTTTATATTGCAGGTGGAACCATAGGGATATTTCATCCAAACCCACAATGCAAATCGCAGTAGAAATAACTCATGCTCCGGAATAGAGAAATCGAATATGTTAAAGTGAAATGGTAGAACTCTGGGTTCGATGAAGCTACATGGGAGATGGATGATCAAATGTGGGCTATGTATCCTTCATTATTTTTTGGTTCGAGAAAATGAGCTTTTGGTATACGTATATGTGTGTATCGATGCTGATGTAAATTATGCAATGAGTTTTTTTATGAAGCTCCAATAAGCGGTATGATTGTCATGTTTTTAATGTTGGTCATGGTTTGTAGTAGTTTTCATTGTAAATACTACATCAAGATGTGTTATAAAGCTCCATGGGGAGTATTTTTTTCTTCAATGGTTTGTGGGTCATAAGTGTCATTGAACACCAATGCCAGTGTTTCCGTAAGGGGGAGGGGTTTAGAACAACCCCTGGTTGAGTTTCTATGTAAATAGAATAAGACCAAGGTCATGGGAAACATATTTCAAGTTGAATTTTGGGAAAAAGATAGTGATGGGTATCACTGGTGATTAATTAATGGCTATGGAAATTAGAAAAGGAATTGGCAAATGTAAAGTGGAAATAATTGGAATTTTATTTATGAAATAAAGGAAAATAGGAGAAAAGGAAGGTGAAGAGACACAGATTTGCATGAGAGGAAAATTAAAGGAAAATGAATAAAATAAAGGCCTCGATGATAAAAAAATATTCTGAGTATTATTTGATATCCTTTTAACATATTTTGGGTGGAGCTCTCTTATATTCTCTCATTCTTTCATACTTAGAGAATTATTTGAGAATGCTTGGATCACTCTAGTATTCACTTGGATTTGGATAAAGAAGGAAAAAGGAAAGCATCAAATTGCAAGGGAAAAGGTGGATCAATAGATATAGCTAGATTGATTTGCAGGTAATAGGATGCATGTGTGATCTCCTTGTTGATTTTTGGATTCATGGTATATGTATGTGATTTTTTTGTTATATATTTTCATTGGCATGGATATTTTCTTGGATTGATAGTGGTTTTAGCCTTACCTTTCCATTTTTTGGATAGGCATGGTGTTGTGTGTTTTTCCACTTGATTGGTTTTTGATTGGTGCTCATAATTCCTTATGGTTGTGGGTTGGAAAAAATGCTCTGGAAGCCCTGGAACAACTTGGGTTGAGTTACTTTTCATGAAGCCTAGGTTGGGACAAACACTCTATATCCCTTGGTGGGCTGAGATACTAGTCCATGGAGACGGGTTGGACAAATTCTCTGGAGCCCTAGAAGGTTGTGGGTAAAGTTACTAGTTCTTGTAGCCCTGGAAAAATTAGGTAGATATTGATTTGGTTGGTGTTATTGATGTCTGACCATGGGGACGGAATCACTATGGTTGAGGGTTGAGGTGGTTTGGCCTCTGGAAGCCCTGGTTTGTTTTTATCTTGGTTTATTCCATGTGATCCTACATTCATGCTTGGAATATGGTGCGGAGGCGATTGGTTGAAAGAGAGATTTGGTTCAGCCCAATCTATGGTCGGGTGGTACGTGGAAGTCCCTAACATAGTTGTTATTTTCACATGTTAATATGAGATATTTCCTTATTGTTATCTATCGACACTTGTAGCGAATATGTTAGTGATGTCATGGTTGAGTTGCCATGGTATTTGTGCTAGTTATTTTCTAGTAATATGGTGTATATCATCAATGGCTCTTGTCATGAATTATTTAGTCATTGATTGGTTGATGAATTTATCGATTAACAAGTGTTTTTGCAGCTATGTGGAGAGGCCATATAGCCTTATTTGCCCTTATTATATGAATCTTAGACTATTATGATCATATATGCATTCAAGAATTATTGCTTCCATGTTTTCCATGTGTTTGAAGAAATGTCTAGTGTGTTCTAGGTAGTCTAGGTCAAGTTCTTGATTTTAGTTTGAAGGTTTAGATTTTTCCTCATGTAAATACTAGTTTTGGATAGAAAATTCTGAGCAGTGGTTTGGATGCTGATCTATAATTGTAGCTCAGATATCGGGACCGCACCCTTTGAATTGGAGATTTTAGGCTATAACGACATGGAAGGAGTGTCATATGTGCGGTTGAAGCCCTATAACCACACCCTTGCGTTGTTGTGCATGTGGTTGGGGCTTAATATGTGAGAAAAGAAGCCCCATATCAGGGCTTGGTCACTTGGGGTGGTCTTTTGGCCCCTGAGTGTCTTGTAACCCTGACTGATGTTTATGAGAAGTCAGTTGTCGACCCCATTTTCATAACTGAAGCTTGGAGGCTAGATCATATCATAGTAACTCTTAATATCATGTTTATCTTGAACGGCTTGTGAAATTGGGTAAATGTGGCAGGGGAAGATTACATATGCCTTTCTAATAGTGTAATAATTTCCTCAATCATAGTTTGTATGAAAAACACATGGCACTCAAAATTTGACCTTCCTCTCTTGACCACCATAATTCGAGAGGATGCCACATTGGCCCCCATTATTCATGGAGATATGGCTAGCCATGTGATCATGATGAAGAAGACTCTATAACACCAATATGGTAACTCTAGTTAAGAGTTGGGGGAGTCAAACCTAACCATTTCTATGTTATAAACAAGCCACTAGGAGGAATAGGGGTTCCATTATGTTCGAGTGTATTTTGTTCCATATATGAGAAAAGTAGCTGAGAGTGAATAGGGAGAGAGAAAACAAAGAGGGTTTGTGCATTGTATCATCCCACAAGCCATAGGCCTTAATATTTGTACTTATAACCATTTTTCCATTCAGATAAAGAGAGAAAAGTAGCCTCACCACTATAAGAAAAATGGACATTGGTGAGGGTAAAAAAATGTCACCATGAGCTAATTGGTGATGGTCAAAAGAGCCTCCCTCACAAAAAACTGAACGTCACCAAAAGTATAGTTGTTGTGGTGACATTCAAGGTATGTCAACAATAATGGTTTATAATTATGGATAGTGACCGTCACAATTCAAATGAGAAATGGTGATGGAACTTAACCTTCATCACCAAAAAATTGAACGTCACCAAATGTGGTGTCGCCAAAAGTATAAGTGTTATGGTGACACTCAAGGTCTTTCGCGAATAATGATTACAATGATGGATTGTGACTGTCACCATTTCATATTAACAACATTGATTTATAGTGATGGACCTTTCATGGTCGTCACTATTGATGCATATATATGGTGGCATTCATTGACCGTCACCATTTCATATTTTAGTGAGGGTCGAAAAATGCCATCATTTTCACATTGGTGATTGTCAAAAGAGTCTCTGTAAATTGATCTTCGCCATTCCATATAAATATCAGGGCATGATGGAATCGAACCACCAACCTCCTGCTTGTAAAGCGAGTGCTCTTCCATTGAGCTAGCACCCTTTAAGTAATTAGACTTTAAAAAAATAGATCTTGAAACTTTATAAATTGTAAATTCTACAACTTTTAATAAATTATAAAACTTTGTAAATTCTTGGAAAATATTTTAATAAACAACAAAAATAGCATCGAATTTTGTACCTAATGGTTATGGAAGTTATGAAAAGTGGGTGGAGGGAAAAATAGTCATGTATAAGATACTCAATATGTTCAGTTAAATACTCAATTAGAAGTGAAAATTTGAAGACATTGATAGCCTATAAATGACCTATAATTATGAAATCTAAAATTTGCAACTACACCAAAGATTGCTTTCTCACCTTGTGAATCATGTAAATATGTTGTGACGACATAAAAATCTGCCTCTAAAAGATTTATTTTCATGCAAAAAATCTAAAAGCAATTAATATATATGACAAAAATATGAATAATGAGCTACATGCTTGAATCATACTGGTTATGGGGTCTAGAAAACTAATTGGGAGTGCTTCTCATTATTAATTAGTTAAATATTTCAAAATACAACAATCAATAACAATGATCCTGAAATGTAACCATTGAACATATGTTAAAAATTATAAGCACAAAGTTTGGCTAATATCTGTTACACCAACAAAATATCAAATGGGAATTTAGACACTTCCAAATCCACACCAAGCATGAGTATCCAAATGTGTAATTGTATGGATACAAGGGATGTGAAGACAATAACATCAAATAAAAAAAGACTACACATTACAAAAAAACACTTCATCCCCAAATGAAAACTATGTCCTCCCACAAGTACTTCAACTAGCAAAGGGGTGTGAAGACAAGAACCTCAAAGCAAAAAAAAAATACACACTACAAAAAAAAACTCCATCCCCCTTCTGCCTCTCAATGATAACTATGTCCTCCCACAACTACTTCAACTAGCAAAGGGGTGTGAAGACAAGAACCTCAAAGAAAAAAAAAACTACACATTACAAAAAAACACTTCATCCCCCCTCTACCTTTATAGAATAGATTTAGGGGATTAAAAAATATCCATAGAGAATATATTTAGAGTGGGAAAAACAAAGATGATAAGAAAAAAATAACTAGCAATTAAATCTACTGATTTGAACATGTTTAAAGTATATTAAATAGAGATGGCATCCATAATAAATTAAAGTGACATTGGTAAATTTTGGGATTGGTCAATTTTCAACTATCCATAGTGCCACCAATCTAATGAACTGTGATAGGAGATGTTCCCATTAATGGAGCAACATGTTTAAAGCTCACACTATTTCTTGATAAACATTGTCTTTAAATGACAAACATGCATATTTCTAGCACATAGATGCAAAACATGGACAAAAAAATTAGCATAAATTCCAAAATCCCAATCTACCTTAATGGAGAAAAACGAGAAATCAAAACTTACGTACAATGTACCAATCATTGAAATGATATAAACATTAAATAAAATTTCATGATACTTCTCATAAAGGACAAACAAAATCATATCACCTGCAATGATGAATTTATAAACCATTTTCAGAAAATGGTGTTAATACACTAAATATAGTTGGTCGGCAAAAATAAGGCAAGGATATATATGGTTTGTTGGAAAAAAATAATCTTTGAGGAAACCAAGTCTATACTAAAAAACTTAATCATTAGAAAGTGACATTTAGATATGGGTTTTGCCATGTGGTGGGTCACCTGCACTTAATCTAATATTTGAGGAAATAACCAACCAATTGAGGGTACACAATTGTTTTTTATTTAACTATATTAAATAGATCGTCAAGTAACTTAAATAATTTCCTACATCAAACCCATGTATCATTTTCAATAGTTCTTGAACCTTAAAATCATCAAGAAAATCAGCTAATTTAATCAGACAACAAATTTTTTAAGAACTTACCTCATTGGGGTATAAAGGGGAAACCAATGCCACATAAAGAGAGCATTATTATTGAAGAACCATGGCACCCCCATTGTACTCATATAAGATACTCCCGTAGCTGAAATTCCAAACTAAAAAAATTCCTTTCCCTTTATGTTCAAATCTAAATCATCCCTTAACAACTCTTTTTTGAGGTAGATATGCATCTCATCATTCCATCACAGAAGGCAGAAAAGTCACTCCATTGAAATTTCCAATTAATGTTCTTACATCTGCGTACATGCAAATAGTATCTCCTCAACCGATACCTCCAACATGATTAGCACACTAAGGTAATATATTTTCCTAGGGAGACTTGATAGCTTATCCAAGTTGATACGAGATTGGTTTAGAGGGGTCATTGGAGACTGAACTAGATCTTTTATTGGCAACTTTGCAGAAGCAAAGAATTCCTTCATGGCTTAGAGAATATTGACCTCTTTTTTTCAAGTAATCCCAATTCCTATTGTTTATTACATATCTATACTTGCTAGTATGCACCTACCTCCTAAACATATCTATTAGTATGATGAATTGATTAAACAAAGAAAAATAAGTTGCAAATAAATAATTCGATATTACTCCACATCCCCCTTAGCCCCCACCCAATCACATAACAAAACTAAAGCATAAGAAAAACATAAACAACTATGTGCCACATATCTGTGGTTCTAACTTATAATTTTGTATATTGAATTTAAATTGAAGGCATCTTTAAAAAACCCTTGAGATATTATATATTATGCATTGAGAAAACTTGTTGACCAGCTTCTAGACAATATACTACAATCTTTCTTTCAATTTTCCTTTTACTACAAAAACAAAGGAGATGTAGGGAGACCATAGTTTTGGAATTTCTACTAAATCTATGCAACATCTTATAGATGTTCCCCTCATTATTAATTTCTAGAAACATATTAGTCAAGCATTACCAAAAACGATAGTTTCAAGAATTTTAACTATATACTTATTTGAAGTAAATTTCAAAAATATAGATGTTACACATTCTATTAGATGGTGTTAGCACCTAATTTAAACCTCAGGCTGAAAAAGGAAAATTAGGGTAACCTCAAATGACGCTCAGCCTTGTAGCTAGCCCTACAAGGTCAGGAGAGGGCTCTCTCCGTGAAAAGATATTCAACAAAATACAATTATGAACTGATTTTAGGCTAGGTATAATAATGGGAAATGTTTAAATGAATGAATGTTTCAGGGATTTTGTTTAGTCAATTTAGTGTCCTAAATTGCTAACATAAATTATCAACCAGGGCTAGTAAACTGATGAAGTGTGATGCACTATATGTGCCTAAGTATCCCTTTTTCTTACTTCGTTGTTTTTAGTGTTTTATTGATGTTTTGGGGTTTTTATATTTAATTATTAGTATGCTACTCTATGCTAAAAAGATGAAGTTATATTTATGTCAAAAAGGGAGAAAAGGAAATGTTAATGAATAAATGAAAACAGAGTTTATTTGCAAATTTTGTTCCTAACTAGAAAATGATGAAAACAGAGAGTCCTAATCCATGGATATTACAGCTTCTAAATGAACATTCATGAAATGAAACGTAACTCAAAACACTACAACTTAATCTGATTCATTTAGTTAGAGATTTGTTGGAAGATCTTGTGAAAAAGATTAATTCTAATGTAATGAGGATCTTCTTTTTAACTAAATAACAGAAAATGAAATGCTAATAACTCAGAATATCACAATTGAATCCCATTCATTTAATAGAGATGTATTGGAAGAGCTTGAGAAAGAGACTAACTGCAATATCATGAGAATCCTTTATCTAAGCAAATGACATGAAACATAATTCTAAAAGCTATGATTTCAGAAAGCAATCTATGTAAGGAAATATGACAAAACATAATTGAAAATGACTTATCTAGAAAACATGTAAAACCTCTTTGAATAGCAGGGGCCCTTTGCTACCAATTTGGTGAAATTCTTCAGCTCCTTAAAGTTGTAATCAAAACAACATCAAAGAACTAAAATTCTTTATTGATAAACTCACAAATATACATCCCATTCCATCTTAAGCTTTGTTACAAAACACTCTCTAATCCTTTCTCTTATTTTCCTATTTTTTCACTACTCTTGATAGGAAAAAGCTTCCCCTATTTATACAAAAATATGGGAAGTTATCTCATTAATGAGAGTCCATGAATCTCTCCCTCTATCTCTAGAGTTACAATCAAAATAGGAAATGATAAGACACATGTGTTTTTAGAGTTTCAATACAAATAAGAAATGAGACACATATCTTCTTAGAGTTTCAATACAAAAAGGAAATGAGACACATGTCCTCATGATCCCATGATCTTCTCCACTCAAATTCGAATTTGGTTTTGGGAGGCCACATAAAGGTCCTTTAGAAGCTTCCTTTTGACCTACACATGTCACAAAACTCATAACACATATATAGATATATGAAACTATGTTAATTTTCTAGTTTCTAATCATAAATTCACTTTAAACACATAAAATAAATAACTTTGGAAGACAAGGATCCTAACCCATATATTTATGAAAATGGTTACTTAATGTAGGGTTTTAGGTCAGATAGTTATGAAATGAGAGCTAAATGGTAATGACATAATGGAAATATGTATGAATATGGAAAACACTTTTGAGACTCAACATACCCCCCAACTGAAGTTGTTGCATGTCCTCATGCAACTATTGCAATGATTCATTTGTTCCTGAGTTGATCTTTTATGAGTTTTGAATCATATTGATTCGTTCCAAACTTTGTTTTATAATGTTTTCTTTTGGCAAAGTATAATACATTTGATTGCAACATTTTTTTTTTATGGTTGGTTCTTTTGTGACAACCGGTTTTTTCGAGCAATGGTTCTTGTGTAACAATGCTTTATTTTCTTTGTTGCATCAAAGTTCATGAAAACATTTAGAATCAATTACTTCATCAATGAATTGATCATTTGCAAGGCATATAATCTTTTGGATCATGTTGCAATAATAGTTGGTTGGGAAGTATATGCGGGTGGAAATGAAATGAAAATGTGTGATAGTGTATGACATGTGGATATGAAATGATGTCCCTTCCCCTCCAACTAAAGATATGACAATGTGAAAAAGGGAGTGAGGAATTTTTCCAAAGTTACAATTTTAGCATTCTAATGAATTATATGACTAAAAATTAGAAAACCACATACCTTCACTTACCTTAAATGTGGATGAGTTGTGTATACTGAAGAGTGTGGTTGTTGATGTTGTTGGATCAGGAACTATGTAAACAAATGAATTTGATCTGCTTTTTTGTTCTCTTTGTTCTCTTTGTGCTGATGGAAAGATTGGAATCTTTATTGCTGTTGATACAAATTGATTCCTGCTGCAAACTGCTGAAATGATGTAGTCTTCAATTGTTACAAAATCCGATGGTACAATTCTAGTCATGTGAATTAATGTCTGATGTCGAGCATGAAGAGAATTCATTGGATTACCGACCATTGATGAATGTCGTTAACCAATGTGAGGAAAAATCACCATTAATGTCAATGAGTGCCAAGGTACTTAAGTACATCTTTCAAAGTGCGAATAAATGGGTTGATGTCGAGCCACTTGCAAGATCTAACGATCAAGGGACATTGATGTATTCCCATGATTTTCAGCGAGAGAACTTGTCATTAATAAATACAAGCCTCAAGGTACTATTAAGGACTCTAGTCTTGAACCTAGATAATGTGCTGATGTCGATAGGCCAAGACTTGTTAGAAGGGAGACCTTAAGGAATCCTCCATCATCTAACGCGAGCATGAAAGAATAATTTTTGAAGGACTATGGATTCAATAATTTTCATTGAAGCAAGGTTTATTTGCAAAATGAAAAGGATAGGAAAAGGAAAATGGAAATGGACAATGAAAAATGGAAAATGACAATGGGAAATAAGCATGTAGGTAAGCTTCTTGCTTTTATTTGTGGAGTAGACAAAAAGTAATGGAAAGTGTATGTGAATGAAGGAAAATGAACAACTAACTCTTGCTAGGAAAATAATGGTGGTTTGCTTTGAATTTCTTGGTTGGATTTACAATTCAAAAAGGGAGGAAAAGTAATGGTCTTGATGGATATGAACATGGACTTGTTCTTATGTTTCTCATGAAATCGGTCCTTTGAAAACCAATCGTGCGCACAATTAGTTTCCTTCAATGATCATTCGATCATCCCAAATCTGCAAAAAAAAACTTGACATAAAGAACATAAGTGTGTTAAAAAAGAAGTAGCTAATTTCTTTCTAATTCTTACGCAAAAATTAAATGTCAAATGAAACAGATTAAGGTAAATCAAAAAGTTCTATATTCGGTCCAATTCATGATATCGATAACAATCCATTTTTAAAGAATAACCATGAAAAATAAATCAACTCCCTATTGTCGGATGACTTCATGCACTGTGCTTAGTAAAATAATTGGCATCACAAAGATTTTTTGTGTTCTGTAAATTAAAACTTTATAGAAAAATACACATCAACAATATTAATGCCAAATGTTTAGAAATCATCTAAATAATCTTCCAATTGTCCTGCAAACCATTATTAGATTTTTTTTTTTTTTCACTGCACGGGTATGTTTAAGTGAACCATCACAACAACAAAAAATTTCAATTTGTTTCAATCATGAAATTCACATCAATTTTGATAACAATTTTTCATGGCAAATAAAACATACAATATGATTACAACGAGAAAATAAATAAAACATATATGAAACATTGTATATATATATATATATATATATATATATATATATATATATATATATATATATATATAAAATAAATAAATAAAACATATATGAAACATTGTATATAAAACATATTTACAAACATTATATATACAACACTATGTATATAAAAAACATTCCAAAAAAATACACTACATAACATATATAAAAAACCAAACCTATAACACTCCATAAAAAAAAAAATAATAATAAATAAATAAAACATAACAACACTCTACTAATAAAAAGAAAGCAACGTGACATACATAGAACACTTTATCAAAACATAACATGAACTAAAAACAGCACAATGTAACATCAAAATAGTATAAGAATTTTGCCATGAAAATAAAAAATAAAAAATAAACGTTGAAAGTGAATATCGTTGAAATGACACGTGAAATAAATGTTGGAAAGTGAAGAATAAAACTTGGTTTCATGCGGGCGACGTAAATTTCATCCACAGTCTGTAAGTGATAACGTACGATTGTTTTGATCATATCGTAGTTAATCTTAACGTAATTCATATTCGTGATTGCTTCAATAAATTGCCCAAGCACAGTGATGTGGATTCGATCTCCATATAACACAAAACTCTACCAATCGGTCCATCTATCATGCCATAAAATCAGGTTTTAATCAATGCGGCCACCTTGTTTTGCATTCAAACTCTACTTTGATTGGCTACCAAGGAATTGTGCAACTGTCACTAACCAAATCAGCCCACCGATGGGAAAATCCCACTAAATATGGCGACCATCATCAAAGGAATTTGTTTGTTGTGATCCAAGGCATCCGGATGCAAATTTCGGTTCAACAGATATTCTCGAGGATTCTTCTGTGGTAGATCAATTCTTCTTATTTGTCAGGGGTCACGGTCTGTAGGACTCTAATTTTCAGGTTCCTCTGTGAATTCTTGATCTTGCTCCCAACTTTGTCAAGGCTAGCATTCCACAAGCGGATTCTCCACTCTCAGCATTTGAATTACGCTTGATGCATATGGCAAGAGAACTAGGCCTCTTCATTCACTGCCATGGAGTTGCAGTTTCTTTTCCGAAGGTTGCGATATGGATGACAGAGGAAACGCAGCTCGGCATGGCAAGAGACATTGGATATCAATTTTATTCAATTTCATTATTGTCAAACCCCATTTTTTAATCACGCATTCAAATTTTATTTGCAGGTTGATTGGAAGGCCGAAGCCAAACTAGCACACAAAACATTGATATAGAGATTGCAATGCCAATTAAATGTTGTTTTCAACTTATTTGTTTGGATTATGGCTTTGTTTTTCAATTTTTTAATGTTTGGTTTGTTTTATTATGTTTTGTTTTATTTTTTATTTTTTTGTTTTTTTAATAAAATTACATATGTTATATTTTCAAAAGTAAAAATATACATATATATTTCATTAAACAAAAAAATTTATTGAAATTTTTTCTTTTTTCTTTTTTCTTTTTTTTAAATCCAATGAAAATGAGGAAAACATTTTATTTTTTTTTTAACATAAAATTCTTTTTCTGATCCTCTAGATCACACAAAGTGCAAGAGGAGAGCATACTCAAGAAATTTTTAATTTTTTTAGATGTAAGAAATAAGGCTACCTAGTTACACTTCCCCGGCAACGGCGCCAAAATTTTTAATCAATTTAGTGTCCTAAATTGCTAACATAAATTATCAACCAGGGCTAGTAAACTGATGAAGTATGATGCACTATATATGCCTAAGTATTCATTTTTCTTACTTCATTGTTTTTAGTGTTTTATTGATGTTTTGGGGTTTTTATGTTTGATTCTTAGTATGCTACTCTATGCTAAAAATATGAAGTTAGATCTATGTCAAAAGGAAGAAAATGAAATGTTAATAAATGAATTAAAATAGAGTTTATTTGCAAGTTTTGTTCCTAACTAGAAAATGGTGAAAACAGAGAGTCCTAATCCATGGATATTACAGCTTCTAAATGAACATTCATGAAATTAAAAGTAACTCAGAACACTACAACTTAATATGATTCATTTAGTTAGAGATTTCTTGGAAGAGCTTGTGAAAAATATTAATTCTAATGCAATGAGGATCTTCTTTTTAACTAAATAACAGAAAATGAAATGTTAATAACTCAGAATATCACAATTGAATCCCATTCATTTAATAGAGATGTATTGGAAGAGCTTGAGAAAGAGACTAACTGCAATATCATGAGGATCATTTATCTAAGCAAATGACATGAAAAATAATGCTAAAAACTATGATTTCATAAAGCAATCTAAGTAAGGAAATATGACAAAACAGAATTGAAAATGACTTATCTAGAAAACATGTAAAACCTCCTTGAATAGCAAGGGCCCTCTGCTACCAATTTGGTGAAATTATTCAGCTTCTTAAAGTTGTAATCAAAATAGCATCAATGAACTGAACTTCTTTATTGATAAACTCACAAATCTACATCCCATTCCATCTTAAGCTTTGTTACAAAACACTCTCTAATCCTTTCTCTTCTTCTCCTATTTTTCACTACTCTTGATAGGAAAAAGCTTCCCCTATTTATACAAAAATATGAGAAGTTATCTCATTAATGAGAGTCCATGAATATCTCCCTCTATCTCTAGAGTTACAATCAAAATAGGAAATGATAAGACACATGTCTTTTTAGAGTTTCAATACAAATAAGAAATGAGACACATATCTTCTTAGAGTTTCAATACAAAAAGGAAATGAGACACATGTCCTCATGATCCCATGATCTTCTACACTCAAATTAGAATTTGGTTTTGGGAGGCCACATAAAAGTCTTTTAGAAGCTTCCTTTTGACCTACACATGTCACAAAACTCATAACACATATATAGATATATGAAACTATGTTAATTTTCTAGTTTCTAATCATAAATTCACTTTAAACACATAAAATAAATAACTTTGGAAGACAAGGATCCTAACCCATATATTTATGAAAATGGTTACTTGATGTAGGCTTTTAGGTCAGATCGTTATGAAATGAAAGCTAAATGGTAATGACATAATGGAAATATGTATGAATATGGAAAACACTTTTGAGACTCAACAGATGTATGGAACAAATGGGACAGTTTGAAACTGGGGAATTAAATCAGGGATACAGGGTATTTCATGGGGCAAGGTAGGCAGGAAATTTTAGCAATTAAGTTTAAATAATGATGGAATGAAAAGATTGGTGAGGAGCTGAAAAGGGCATAGGAAATGGATCCCTTTCGAACTGAAGAAAACACAGAATATTGAATGATTTCCCAAGGTAGAGCATTAAAAATGGATTCTACCTATCTATCTTGAAAGCATTCAACCAAAAATGTTTATGAATGAATGGTAAACATAACACATTTACATATGAACACAAAGGAGAGAACAAATGCTAAAACTCATACCACATGGATCCCACAAATCAGAGCTTCATATCTTATTAATTCCCTGTCAAACTGTTACAATGGAGCACAGAGTGTCCTCCTTAATTTCCACACTATTCCGTTACTTCTGACTTACATACTAATTACAAATGACTGAAAAAATTCATTGAATAGACCAGAAATGTGGGAAATAGATCCACAGAGAAAGGGATTTCGTTTCACTGAAGTCCGAAAATAGGAAAGAGACCAACAACATGCCCTTGAAAAGAAGGAACTGCAATACACTTTGACCATCTGGAATGTTTGCTGTTACATCGAATGAATGAAAAAATAGGCGATTTGAAAGACAGATCCCTTTAAATCGTTGCTAAAGACATCTTACTGGTTCATATTTAGTTTCTCGGCCCTTTGACTGTTTCCTTTCTGATTTGTTTTGAAAATATCTTTATATGTCGAGAAATGCCCTTTGAAAGTACAAAAACTGAATTTATGCCTTTAATGAAGAATTGACCCCTTTTTTGGATAAGAGGAGCGAAGGGAAAGGGATGTGGTTTCGAATCGCAATTGCAATCGCAAT
Source organism: Pinus albicaulis (assembly GCA_034641835.2). NCBI lineage: Eukaryota > Viridiplantae > Streptophyta > Pinopsida > Pinales > Pinaceae > Pinus > Pinus albicaulis. The sequence goes on from CM076579.1 coordinate 252,585,233, forward strand.
CAGGGCGGAAAGGAGGTGTCGAATAATGGAACAATAGAAAACAAATGATGAGATAGTGGAAAATCCGATGGTAATCGCCGATTAGAGATTGTAGCAGGAGAGGGGTAGATGCATGGGAACAAGGCCTAAAAACTACGATGCAATTGGAATAGGTGAGAGGAAAGCCGAGGGGGTCATAGGGGAATTCCCTTTAAAACAAATAAAAATGATTTTGCACTTTTACAAAGGAAAGAATGATTTTTCATTAAAATAGCGGAGAGCTTTTAGGTGGGACCAAGAGAACAATCGCAATCGCAAATCACGGGGAATGGGTATAACACATGGTGGAGAAATGAGATATGTGATAGTGTATAGGAAGAATAAGGGAATCGCAATCGCAAATCGGGACGGGAGTCATGAACGTTTGAAATAACAATCTACGATGCGATTAAATAATACTATAGCGCGGGGTTAAACATGATAGGGTGGAAGCGCTTAAGAAATAATTGAAAATGATTAAAGCGCATTTACAAAGGAAAAAGGCTCCTTTTTTATTAGAAAGGCGGAAGAGTTTATGGTGGGGCCCAATCAACAATCGCAATCGGAAATCAGGAGGGGAGTGGGAAACAATGGTCTTTGGAAACGCTGATTGCGATTGGCGCGACAGCTTATGGGTCATCTGATTGGAGGGGCCGATCAATGGTGGAGATGCATCGAAAGTCAATTAGGAGGGACTCAATCAGAGGGGATCGATCAAAAACGCCAATTGCGATCGGAGCGATGAAGTGTAGGCCATCCGATCGGATGGGCAGATCGACGGTCGGGATCTCATCGGGTATATGCAATTGCATCAGAGTTTTTTGAAATCACAAGGGTCGAGGAACTTTTACATTGCAATTGTGTAATCGGAAGGGAAAAGGGAATTTATAATAAAGACTTTAAAATGTTATTATAAATTTTAAGGGACATGAGGGGAAGTGGTTAATTAAATGCATCGGGGTTTCGTAATAAAGACTTTGTAATGCGATTATGTAATCAGAAGGGGAAAAAAGGGGGTTTTATAAAGAAAAACATGAAACTTTAATGAAATAAAGTTTTAGGAAGAAATGGGAAAAGGGGAAGGGTTAGGGTATAGGGGAGCTTTAGTCACTTAGGCATAAATTTCAATGCAGGAGTCATTTTTGAGAGTGTAATATGCCGTTGGAAAGATCTTTCCGAGCTCTTTCTGATGGACATACTTAGAACATGATTTGACACTAAAAATTATGTGGAAAATTTCTCTGAAGGGCAGGGTGGTGACTTTGTGGAGATAGCAGCTTCTGAAGTGTGACTTATTACATATGATGACATAAAATTACATAATAAAGGAAAAGTATCATGGTTTTCACCTCAAAACATGGTTTTGAGGAGAAAATTACACCAAGCTAAATAAAACATTTCTCTGATCTGTGACTTTGAGTTTATTGACCTCCTCATGACCTTGCTGATATTTATTGACACTTGACTCATTAATTTTACCATGGTGATACCCTAAAACCTGATGAGACCAACCCTATGACCTAATGATTTTGAGAGTGAAAGTGAATCATGACTAAAGATCATAGAGAGGAGAATCAGCAAGTTTCACATGAGGTAAAACTGATGAAAAACCACTACCATAAATGAATCCATGACCTAACGGAATGGTGAAAATTTATGGTATGGGACTCCTAATATGCAAATGCAAAGAGAAATTTTGATCACTGATGGCAGTATGACTAGAATGACACTAACAGATGGGTGAACACAAATTTAGTAGTATTTTATCTATACTTCAGCATATGTTCTTCTCATTTTTAACAGTGCATTCATAGAATATTTCCATCACTAACATTTAGAGATGCTCCCAATTTTTCTACCAATGTAGAGAAACAAGTATTTTCCTAGATAAAGGTATTTGATTTGGGATTCCATATCATGAGTGAATGATTGTGGCATGGTTTACAACCTCAAGTTTCAAGAACAATAATATACTTATTAGCTTATTCATTTGAAGAGCACTCCTCAATCATACATGTCATGTTGTAGGAAAATAAATGTCATTGCTTAAAAGAACAGGCTTCTATGTCTCCACAAAGGGAAAAGTACAAAAGTTCTTCAATACCAAACTATAGAAAGGTTATAGTCCACAAATATCTTTGTATATTTAGTTGAAAGAAATGAAATATTTTAAAATCCTGGAATCTCAGTATACTCAGTGTATTTGACAAGAATACACAAAGAAGACAAATTTTAAACTATGGTAATCCACTCCTAAGAATTGAACCCACAAAAAAACAATGAAAAATACATTGAGGTTTTAATGCTCATACACAAATACTCAACGAACCATTGCCCATCAATGCATCACTAGAGTGAGCAATCTCCAAATGTTATCAAATTCTTACAATTTGTTGGTTTCTTGCAATGCTTTCTCAATAGTTTCTAAGACAACCTTATAAACCACTATTATGGTTTATGGATCTGGGGTGAGAAATCAACCGTACTCATTTAAGAAACTTGATGTTGAAATGACGACATCTTCAGCAAGCCAAATTTCCTTCTTGTATAATGTTGAAAAAATATTGTTTTTTTGTGAATATTTTCCTTTCCCTCAAAAAATAATGCTACTCAAGAATTTGGGTAAAAAGATTTGTAAAGAGCATCAAACTTCATGCTTCAATTTAACTGGTAACTAGAGTTCATTATAATAACCCATCAATAGTAAAGATCATAGGCAACATATGAACATGATGTCATACAATGGGAAGATTAACAACACAAGGAAAGTAATTTTGGCTAAAGTATCTGATGGCTTAAAAACTTTCTACCTGGAGGCAAAACTAACTTTCTTCTGAATGTATTTTATTAATAACTAGAATGCCATACATTTCTTAACCAAGTTAAATAAATATAAACAACCATTATGGCCAAATCTCATGTACATCTTCATTCCTTTGACCCCATGCTCAGTTATGCTACCCCCTGCCAAACCCCTAATTCCACACCAAGACTTTTTACTTTTATTTGTTCTTAGGTGACCAAAACTATTGTGCCTTCTAAACGATCTTGATAATTTCCTCAATGATATTCTAGAAGCAAACAACAAAGCATATGTTGAAAGTGGTCTTTCTATCTCTAGTTCTTGTGTTTCGAGGGGACCTAAATCATAATAAATTGTTACAGAATAACTACAATAAAGTACATACTAAATACTTTGGGGCTATTGTTGACTAGACCCATCCTTGACCTATATATCATGATCATTAGACTCCCCTCTATGACTAAAACTAGCAAATCCACCTCCATTGCTTGCATATGTATCATTATAAACAAGCTTCAAAGCTTGTACAACCTAGCCCATAAAAGGTCGATGTGTAACTTCAGGTTGAACACACATAGAATAAATAGTTTCAATTTTGTTGATGAAGGTGAGATTATTACCCAATGCAGGGTTCCCCAATTATTCCAAGCCCACTTTTCTTGTAAGGAGAGACTGATCCCATGTAACCAGGTTTCCCTTCCTGGGCGGTTGTGACATATCAATTAGTTTCCTTCTAGTAATAAATTCTAGTAACACTACACCATAAATATACACATCACCCTTCACAATCAGATGCTCAGTCATTGCATATTCAAGAGAAACATCACAACAACAACAACAAAATTGAATAATATCCAAAATTTGTGAAAAAAGTGAGATGGCGGAGCTTATTTGGAAGAAGAAAAAGTATACCAACCAATATTTGTGTACAGTTTGAAACTTACTAGAGCTTCCTACAAATTGTGCCAAATATTTTACAACTGCCATACTAGATGATTAGGCCATTTGAAAAGTTAGGGAAATGAGTAAATTAATAACAATAGGTATAAGAAAAAGATATGTTAAACAATTAAAGGTCATATATAGAGATATATCAAGAAAATAACATCAAAATATAGACCCTACCTTAATTTAACATTTTCACTATGTTGTAGCGGTGACCAACTGCCTTAGTAGATGAAAATTGCTACATTAATCCATGGTATTCCCTCTCACCCAACTGTTAATACCATGGTTGCAAGTAGACCTTGTGTTTCTACTAATCCACATATCCATTATAAAAACTCGCGATTTTATAATTGATTGTAAAGAGTGTGTATTAGAGAACGACAATCAACAAATAATCAGATGAGGATAATGTACTCATTGATTCAAGGGATGATTAAACATGCAAAAAATCTCTCACAGATTCCTGACCTTAAGTTATTGCTAAAAGCGGGGATGTAAATGTGTGAGTATTTATATATAATAGACTCAATGTATGCCAATATGGAAGAATATTCCATTTTTCCTGATCTTCCCTTCTTGCTTGATCAAGCCCCTTCCTTTACAAAAAGGAAGTGGGCATTGCGAAAATATATGTTATCTTATATTACCTTCAGAAAATTCCTTTATAATAGGATTTCCAGTAATGGTGTGAAGTTTGAACATCATTGGAGGAAAAAGAATAATATATTCTTGTAATCCCATTATGGTCTTGGGTTATCACTACCTATCACTTATATTTGACTCAAAATAGGCTACTCACATTGTTCTACTCCAAGGAAATTGGAATATAGTTGGCTCCATCATTTATATTCAATCCTTGAGTGAAGATTTCAATTCGTCCAACTTCAATCAAGCCAAATTTTAATTTTTCATTGAGTTCGCAAAAATGCTATCTCAATTTAAGAGGTATGAATCCAATAGTAGAGAGGTTTGGGAAGGGTTCTATTTGTGTCGTGTAAGAGAGTGTTCCACATATCGATAAAGTCCTCGAGTGTGCTTGTATGTCAATTTGAAAAAAACATTGCACCAATATACTAAGATTTTTGGCAAAGGTAGAAATTTTCATCAACAACTGATATATATTAACCCTTCAAATTCTTGTTTTGCGTGCCAGGTGCCATATCATCATGTTAAGGAATTCCCTCATAGAAGAGTGTCCAAATATGATCAGACTAGCGTAGAAAATTATTCAAAAAAGGGGCCTGAAATATCCCAAGGGAAACCGAGTTAGGCCCAAAGGTAGACATGTCCAGAAGGAAAGAAAGAAGGAATTTTTGAAGACTGCTGATAATCAGAGAAAGAGAACCAATCCAAAACTATTGACAATAATGATGGTTGTAATATGCAATAAAATAGTAAAAGGACAATTTCTAACAATGGAAAAAAATAATCAATCATCCTCCCAAATATTTGAATATGGTGAAGAATATTCCTTACAGTAATTCAATAACCAATGACACATAGTATGGAAAACAAGGTGCTGAGGAGATGCTGATCAACAATACATTTGAGGCATTGAATAGGAAAGGCAATGTTGCAGGATTAATCTTATTTTTTATCCTTGGAATGTAAAGGGTATAACCCTCCCCTCCAAAAGTCTCTAATTAAGTGTTTTTGAAGACAAAGAGTTGATGTCTTTTGTTTGTAGGAGGTCAAGACTATTGCCTTTGAGCTTTGTTCAACAATCATGATGGAATTTTTTGGAATGGTTCTTTGTAGGCCACTAACCACAAATGGACTCTATTTATACTATACTTGGATTAGCACCTCAATTAAGTTTAGAAGGTGTACCTCACGGTATAGATTTGAATAATAAGTGTGGATTTCCATGTAGGTGAATAGTTTTTGTTCCATTTATGATATGTATCTTGCAATAGATTGTAGATGGTTGTTGGATTGGATTGATAATTCACCACCATTTGCTAAATGGATTCTCTTGTGTGTATTTAATATGGTAAAGTGGGAGGGAGGCAGCGAAGAAAAAAAAATTGTCCTCTCTAGAGGAGTAGACAAAACCTAGTTAAGTTTTAAATCCATATTTTTAATATTTGATGTGAATTAGACACGAAAACATATGGATTTCAAAGGTTGATTTTTCTTGGTATAAAAGGACAAATATTGAAAGAGTGAAAGTTCTATTAGATGGGATCTATTCTCTAAAAGATGAAATGACACTTTATCACCATAGTTGTTGGATTGACCTTCCAATGTCTCTTCCTTTCAAGTTGAATGTATCCTATATTGCCACTAAACACTGATGTACATTGACCACAAATGTCTGCAATCTGGTTCCTAGACCATGAGACAATGATGACTAGATACTATGGTGGGAGGAAACTATTTGAAGAATGGTCAAGTTACTTCATGGATAGGGAAGGACAGTTGCTAGATAGAAAAGAAGACATAACAAAAAGTAATAGCAGAATTAATTGAGGTGTGGATGCTTCTAGAGGAGGATATTCCTAATGTCATGGTCACCCTACAGGAAAATATGATGAAGGAGGAATGTATACTAAAATTAAAGGAAGGATATAGAGCCCAGGGAGGGTCAAAAACAAGGATCATTTACAGTGGTGAAGTGTGACGAACCCTCATGGAATTTCTCAAGGACAAAAAATTATTTAGAAAGAATCACAGGATCAATAATGCAGAGAGAATTTTGATTGAGGACCTGGAAAAGAAAAAGATACATTCACATTCCACTTGAAAAATATTTATGCAGAATACTCCTTTGACGGATCAGGTTAGTGGGCCTTAGCCCTTAGTGGGATGAAAGATGAGAAGTTCTTGAGAAAGATGGCCTTCCCTATGAGATTTTCAAGATGTGAAGGTTATTGGTAATGACATGTTCTACATGTCTTGGCCCTTGGGAATTGTTTAGATTCTAAAATAGAGGGAATATGGAATTGCAATGATCTAGTTAATCCCAGAATATTCATCTAGGTACACCATTAGGTCCTAGCTCCTAGAAATCAATTTTTTTTTTCTTAATTCCCCATAAAATATTCTAGGAAAATCCTTAACGATAATAATTCAATGGGTTTCAACTTGTATTGACCCAGAGTAAATGGGTTTTATTCAGAACCGGTTTATTTTCGATATAGTGCTTGCTTCATGGGAAATTGTGGAATGGGAAAAGGAATCCACACAATAGATTCTTCTCTTGAAAATAGCATTTGAAAAAATAGATGACAAACCCGATTGGTCATTTTTACAGATATGATTTCCTAGTAAGGGGTTGGTGCACAATTCGAAGTGAAAACATAAATGTTGTTATCACCATTCTTTGAATATCTTATATACGTTTTTAGTAAATTGACTCTTCAACTTAATATTTCAATCAGTTCCATTCCAATCATTCTCTAACCCTCGTTTAACTCAATTGTTGATAATTGTGTTCCCATTAACATATGCCTTTGGGGATGTATGTTCTTATACTTTTGTGGTTTCTTGTATTCATGCTTACAATTAGGCCGAAGTATGTGCCTAGGAAATTTTAGCATACTAAAATCCCCTCTACCTATGGTTCATTAGCCAAAGGTTTCTAGATTGATTGTTACCCCCAGGTCAACCTTGTTAAGGTCAAGCCAGATGCCTATAGAGAGTAAACAACCTTGGTGATCATGGAGTGAGGAAAAAAATCTTGACATCCTTAGATCTAGGAGAAACATACTATCTGTCAACCTATGGTTTGACGGCAATCTAGAACAGTTGTTGTGACAACGAACCAAAATTAATTCCTACCCGACATACTCCTACTTGATGTGGGGTTTACAGATGTGGCTATTTAATGATGATGTGGTCTTTGGGAAATATTATTAAATATTTCTATAGTGATGGAAAGGCTCCAATTTAAGTGTAGAAAGATGAGACATGCATGTATTCTTTTCCATTAGTTTAAAAAAATTGATAGGCTTTAAAACATTTTAAGTTGATAAATTTGCGAATGTTGCATTGGTTCAGTGGATAGGTTAACATAATCTTGTGCATTATAAGCCATTGAAAAGGGTCTCATTCTTGCCATCGTCTTTATGATCCATTTTTCATGAATTTCATTCAAAATAATGAGATTGAATGAAAGTGTCAGACAATTTTGACGGGACAACTACCCCTCAAAAATGGTAATTGACGCAAAGGAAATATGCAGTTTGTAATACAAGCCCCCTTGGGAAAGTTTCTTAAAGTAGTTCTAAAAAAAAAAATTATTTCAATGGAAGATTGCATTTCCTGTGGAGTGGGAAGTTGCCCCAAACTGGCATGTTCAAATTGAAATGAAGAATGAACATATATTGTTTTCCTTCATTACTTCATAGTCCTAGTGAAGCTCCACCTACACCTGAATTTCAACAACTAAAATGATAAATTTTCTAATGGTACATTAGTTTCATGGAGAGGTTAGCATACTCATGTGGCATGATAAGCCGTGGAAAAAGGTCCTATCCTTGCAATGATCTATCCAATCCATGTGACATGAATTTAATTTATAGCAATGTTACTAAATAAAAGTGCTAGTCAACTTTGGTGGGACAACTACCCCTCAGAACTATTAACTAAGCCAAAGGTAATCCATAGTTTGCAGTGAAATACCTTGGGAAAAAAACTGAAGCAGTTCCAAAAATAAAGTTTTATTTCATTGGAAGATAGCATTTCCCACCAAGTGTGAAGCTACCCCAAATTGGCTTGTTCGGATCGAAAGGGGAGATGAAGAGATATTTATTTCACTCATTACTCCATAGTCCTAAGAAACTCCACTTTCCCATGAACTTCAGTGACCCTCTCTCCGTATTGGTGCTAGTGAATTTATCATCAAGGTAACAACTACTTTTAAGATAATATCATATTTCCATTGCTTTTTCAACTAAACCCTAAGTGTAGTAAATTCAACCCAATTTTCCTCATTTTTTGTACTCTAGAATCTAGATGGATACTTATATTTATCATGGAGCCATGCTAAATCCAAAAAAAAAGGCTTCACTTTGCAACAATTTGGATGAAAGAACGACAATAGATTTTTTCTCACCAGGACAAAACCAAATCAAATTTGTGTTCATGGAAACCAAGCAGAATTAGGTTTTACTATAGGAAACCAAGCACAATTAATATTTCAATCAAGACAAACTAAGGAAAAAAGAAATTAAGGTTTTTTTTACTGACCACAAAATAATAATTTTAGAGAAATTATCTAATAAAACTATCTACAAGTAACAAAATCTGAGATTTGAAATTATGGTTTTTTTACTTACCACAAAATAATTATTTTATAGAAATTATATAATAAAACTATCTGCAAGTAAAAAAATCCAAGATGTAGGGTTTGTAAACGAAACCTCAGTGGGGATATCAACTTTCAAAAGGTTCTCTGGATCAAAATCTCCCATCGCCATTATAGCAGCCTTGACGTCTCCTTTCTTTCAAGCTTTCTAATTAAAAGAATTGATTTAATCTCTATCATTTCAAAAAATACAACAACAACACCTCATGGGATCGTCCTTAGCATTCTCTTTTTTAACTTCTGACAAAGAAACGAATTATCATCTTCTGTTCTAGATAAAAAATTGGGGGTTTGAATCAGGTAGAGACTAATTAAAATAAAATTTCACATACATAAATGTACCAAAATAATATTACCTGGAATGGAGAAATGTAATAAAATGTTGACTATGTTGAGCTCATGAGGGAGAAAATTGTCTTAATGTGAAAACTTTTTAGCGGACTTTAGAGCATCCACTAGATCTCAAATTCAGAAATAAATTCAATGTCCACATAGCAGTGGAATTCATAAATATATTCAATGGAATTCAAAAATAAATTCAATGTCCACATAACACTGAAGAAGCTTAGAGTTTCCATCATCCACTAGATCTCAAATTCAGAAATAAATTCAATGGAATTCAAAAATAAATTCAATGTCCACATAATGAAGAAGCTAAGATTTTAAAATTGGAATAAACATTTCACTAAACAAGCATGATTAGATATCAAGTAAAAACTTAAACACGTAAACATTTAACATTTTTTATCTAATGTCACCCTATTTAAAAATCAATCTAATTATTATTATGTATAAACACAATATAAATTTAAAATATAAAGAGGGTAACACTCAAAAAAGAGGTATGGTAAATAAATATAAATATAAATAAACCGGATGTATGGTAAATAAATAAAACCTATTTGTATACTTACTCCAAAAGTATGGTAAATAAATAAAAATATAAGTAAACTAATATATGGTAAAAAATAAAACTTTTTTTTATATTTACTCCATAAAACTCTTTATATTTAAGGAAACTCAAAAAAGAGGTTTTATTTAGGTGAACCCTATAGGGAAAATATCATTTTAATACCATGGGCTAAATACCATGGGCCAAATACCATATTTATAAAATAGATATGGTAAATGAATAAATATAAAAGAGGTATAAAGATGTATGGTAAATAAACAAAATATATCAAATAAGATTAGAAATCAACATCTAGTTACATAACAAGGCTATGGGCCAAATACCATGGTAAATAATAGAGGTATGGTAAATAAATATAATATAATAAATAAATAAAACCTCTTTTTATATTTACTCCATAAGCCTCTTTATATTTATGAACAATAAAAAAAGTGGTCCTATGAGCCAAATACCATGGGCCAAATTATTATTAATACCATACAAAAAAAACATTAGTAACCCAAATATTAATATTAAAAGATTAATATTATATTATTATTAATTCTAATATTCCCCCGATCGGGGTGTACAAGTGGCAGAGCGGAGTGGTAACCTGGCGTTAGTCCGTCCTCCGGGTAATTAAGAGTATTGATGAAGCACCGTCATAATCGATCAATGAAGTGTGCGACCATATTGATCCTCATGATTTTTTTGCACTACCGACAAGATGGTATGTTAGAGCAGCAAAGGAAGTTTTGTGTTAAGGTAAGCGGGCTCCTTCCCTCACTCCATTTGTTCATGCACTGCTCATTGCATGCAAACGCTTGGAGCCAACAGAGAAGGACACCGCGCACTACTCAGCCCGTCAACCTTGCTACTTTTCCAGGGTATGTTTCTGTCTTTCCTTTTGTTTTCAAGCTGCTTCGAGGCCTGGTCTAGTTTAGGTTATTGGAAATCATGGTTGTTCTGGTCCTATTATGGATTTCTTGTTTCTACACTCCCCTATTAAACCCAGTCCAACCCTGTTTTCAGGACCCCTGTCTTCAGCTTGCCGCTCCCTCACCTTCTGTTATCATTCCGGGCAGGTTATGGCCCTTAATAATACTTTGTGCTGCAGGAAATCATACGAATCATCTGTGTTGGTCTTGTATTAGTATTTTTAAGGTTCAGTTGGGCCGGGAGGGAGATTGGGTTGGATTTCCTGTTCAGGGCCGCCCACACTCGATTTTCCCGTTTCCCACTTACACACTTAGTGGTCACTGGGATTATGTTAGGAACTGGGTTGCAGTGAGGATTCGTTGCCTCCTGAAACGGCCATACAGTTTTCATGATCTTTCTACTTCCCATATAGTTTTTGTGCCTCAAGTGCGCTTGGCCACCTTCGTTTCTAAGTGGTCAACTTTGTTTCTTGCTATTAGTCCTGTTCTTTTCAGCCTCTTTTTCCATCACAGGGAGAAGGGGTTTGCGGTTCTCAGTGCTCTAGGAAGACTTACTGTCTATCTGCATGGGTTATCAAAATGTGTTCAATGGGTCTATCTGTTAGGTTCAACCGATAGCAACGATAACCATTCGTAAAGGATCTACACCGGAGGTTTAGTTACTGGTCCAAACTCTCTTACTATATCGTCATGTCGTTTTCTGTTAATGCATAGGACTCCTAGAGACATGGGGAAAAGACGCACAAGGTCAGAGTCAGAGAGAGGAAAACAGAAGATACAGTTGGAGCATGTCCAAAATAAACGTGGCCGTAAGACAAATCAGGAGCATTTGGAAACTCTTGCAACTAATTATGTCTTGGGCAATTCTTCTACTGTGCGCCAAGTAATACGAGGTTGGGAAAGAGATATACAAACCGATCCGGAAGACAATGAGACAGAAGCAGAGATCTTAGAATTTATCATGGATCCTCGCAACACCCGTGGCCGGCTTACCCTTTTCAATCAAACAATTCACACTTACTGGATAGTAAAATTCCTTATAGAAAAAGAAATGCAGAGTTTTCCACCTAGCCATGCTAAGGCAGGCCAGCCAAAGATAGAACCAGGCATTCAAGATCTGCTAAAATACATCCAGGACCAACTACAACACATTAAGATCAGCCAATATCAGGCAACAGATCGCATGAGTAGAATGGATGATCGGGTAAGCCGCATAGAGAAGATGCTCCAGCAGATGTAGCAAATTGATATGCCTGGGTCAACAGTGAAGGACCCTGCACTAGTTTCCTCATCATATGGCTAGTTGATTTCAGCATTTACTTTTTTATGCGCTATTTATATGTATATGAACTCTCTTTATGTTATAGGAATGTAGATACTGCAGTAGGAGGACAGATAGCTCATGTTAAGTATAGACGGATGAAACAATTTCAGTTTTGGTATGCTTTTCACGCTTTCAGGTGGCCAACAGACCTGGTTTCCTACGGGCAGGTTGAGGCCATAGCATGAATTCTATATTTTGTAGCCTGTCCTTTTATTATAAAAAGAAAATAGTAAGGTCCCACCTAATTTACAAAAAAAAAAATTATTAATTCTAATATTCATATTAATATATTAATATTATTAAATTTAAAAATTTTGAATTAATAAAGTATTAAATTTTGTTATATTATATTATATCATGATATATCATGATATATATTAACTCTAGATATATATGAGAAGGAAGAACAAAGACATAGAGTGATAGATATGGAGAGATAGGGGGAGTCACAATGGAGAGATGGAGATAAAATGAAGAAGAGGGGAGAGAAGGAATGGAGAGAGAGATATATAGGGAGAGGAGTGAGAGAGGTAGAGAATGGTAAGAGAGGGAGAGGGATACACAAAGATGGAAGGGGGAGAGAGAGGAGGAGAGAGGGAGGGAGATAGTGAGAGGATTGGAGGGTAGAGAGAGAGAGAGAGAGAGAGAGAGATGGGGGAAGAGAGAGGGAGGTAGGAGAGAAATGGAGATAGAGACGACTTGAGAAAGAAGAGGATAGAAGGAATGAGAGAGGAGGAGAGAGGGAGGGATAGAGAGATAGAGTTGGAGGGGGAGAGAGGGAGGGAATACTAAATACATAGAGAGTGAGAATTGGAGAGAGAGAGGCAGTGATAAGGAAGAGATGAAGAGATAGTGTGGATGTTTAGGGGTGAGACAGAGACAAAAAAGGAGAGATAGAAGAAAGGGGGAGAGAAGAAGAGAGGAGAGAGGGAGGGATATAGTGACAGAGTTGGAGGGTGAATAGAGAGAGAGAGAGAGAGAGAGAGAGAGAGGTGGGAGAGAAAGGGAGAGAGAGGAAGGAAGAGAGAGGATGTGAGATACTGGAGAGATGGAGGTAAATATAGATGAAGTTGGAGGGGGGGGGAGAGGGAGGTAAGAAGAAAGACATAGAGAGAGAAAGGTGGAGAGAGAGTGAGTGATAAGGAATATAGAGAGAGAGGGAGAGAGAAAAATATGAGGAAAGAGAAAGAAGTAGGGGACAGGGAGATAAGGGAAAGAGAGAGAAAGGGAGGAAGAGGAGGAGGGAGGGATAGATAGATAGATTGGAGAAAGAGAGTGTATGTTTTTAGGGTGATATAGAGAGACAAAGGGAAATGGAGATATTGATGGAAGGTGAAGAGAGGGAAGAAGAGAGATATGGTGAGAAGGAGGGAGGGACAGAGATATTGATAGATATGGAATGAGAAAGCGTGTGTGTTTGGGGGGGTGAGATAGAGATATAAATAAGGAGAGATGAAGGGAAATATAGATATATATATATATGGAGAGGGAAGAGAGGGGAGATTAATTCTTGCACTAGATGCATTGATTTTAGTGTAGACGGCGATTTCTAATCCTATTTGATTGCTTGCAATAAATGCATTTATTTTAGTGTAGATGTTGGTTTCTAATCCTATTTGATTTCTTGCACTAAATGCATTGATTTCAATGCAGATGTTGATTTATAATTATATTTCATTTCTTGCACTAGATGCATTGATTTCAATGTAGATGATTTCTAATTCTATTTTATTTCTTGCACTAAATGCATTGATATTAGTGTATATGGTGATTTCTAATCCTATTTGCTTGCTTTAACTAAATGCATTGATTTCAGTGTAGATGTTGGTTTCTAATCCTATTTGATTTATTGCACTAAATGCATTGATTTCAATGTAGATGATGATTTCTAATCCTATTTTATTGCTTGCACTAGATGCATTGATTTCAATGTAAATGTTGATTTATAATTATATTTGATTGCTTTCACTTGATGCATTGATTCAATGTAGATGATGTCTAATCCTATTTTATTGCTTGCACTAAATGCATTGATTTCAGTGTAGATGGTGATAATTAATCTTATTTGATTGCTTGTATTAAATGCAATGATTTCAGTGTAGATGTTAGTTTCTAATTTTATTTGATTTCTTGTACTGAATGTAATGATTTCAGTGTAGATATTGGTTTCTAATCTTATTTTCTTACATTGACTAGATGCATTGATTTGAGTGTAGATGTTGATTTCTAATCCTATTGATTGCTTGCATTAGATGCATTGATTTCAATGTGGAAGGTATTTTATAATATTATTTAATTTCTTGCATTAGATGCATTGATCCGGATTTATGCAGGAACGCAATAATATACAGAAATAAACATAAACATAGAGATGAAACATAAATAAACTTCATTTCATTAATATCATATAACAGGAATATGCTTACAGACATAAATGGAATAAATAGCTAGGGCACTGGTAGACTTATCTCTAAGAAGAGATGTGGCAACTACATGCCTCTGAAATTTGTTACAATGAGGCTCGGAGGCCTATTTATTTTTGAGAAACAATGCAAAACCCTAAACATCCAAACACCTAACCGTAGGAGATGAAGCGCAAAAACTATGGGCCCCGTTTGGGTAAATTGGTGTTTCAACTTCCCGGGGACATAACTTTGGCATACGATCTTCATTTGACGTGCATCATACCTCATTAGAAATATCTATCTAAGAAGTACAACTTTCGGTGTGATCAACATCGGTCCATGGACCCATGTTGCTCCTATTTTTCCCAAAAAACATCGTTTAGGGCCCCAAAACGGCTCTGGAGGTTCAGGACCCGAAAAACTGCTAAAAATACTAAGTTGTGCTGCAAATGAAAAATTGAAAGAACTGATGGTGGAATTTCAAATGGAATAGGTGGGTGGCCACCAATATCCACGTGGGTCATTAGGACCTCCAAACGGCTTTGAAAGTTTAGGAACTGACAACTTGCTAAAAACGGTAAGCTGTGCTGAAAGTGAAAAGCTGAAAGAACTGATGGTGCGGGTCCAAATGGAATAGGTGGGTGGTCACCAATAGCCACTTGGATCATGCATTGATTTCAGTGTAGATGTTGATTCCTGATTTGATGTAATTGGATGTACGATATTACATTAATTTTAAACTGATTTGATTAACAATGTGCACTGATTTCAATGTAAGCACAAAGAATTATTGTGAAGGTGTTCATACCTAGGTCTCATCTCATTGGAAGCATGATGGGTGCACTCAATGATGCGTGATGTTTAATTACAAAAAATTGGGTTGGAAACAAATCAATTTTTGGCATGTTCAAATTTCATTGATCGAAATTCTCTTGAGTCATTATGAATTCTACGAGGGATTAAGGGAGATAAACATGGATGAAACAAGGGAAGGAAATCACCCAAAGCCTCCAATGAATATCTCACATGTTCTTGTCTTCTTGGAGGAATTTTATGTGAAACTTTTCCTTGCCAAAATTTTAGTGATGATTATTGATGAGCCCCAGTACCTCAACAAGAATGTTGAGACTCCCAAGGCTACCAACTTTAATTATCAACTCTGGGTTTGTAAAAAATTAAGAGGTAACACTTATATATGCACAATAGGTAAATCTCTACTCATGCCACATTCAGTCAATGAATCAGATTAGGATATACAGGGACCAATCCTTTTACTAGCTTTTAAAAATAATTTGCATGAAAATACAAGAGTCTACTCTAATAGCAGGAAGGTAAACATTATCATATTTGCATAAATGAAAGTACCATTCATAAAATGTAAAGATTAACTACAATTGCATGAAGGTAAAGGATTGTACTAATTGTAGAGATGAATTATGCTAGTATACTTGTAAATGAAAATCAAGACTCTAGTTGCGGAATGTAAACCATTACTGTAGTTGCAGAATGTGAAAAATTTCTTGGAAAAGGAAACATGATCTGAAGTGTATGACTAGAAAATCTAAGAATATAACTTTAAAAAATAGTTCTAATATACTTGCATTGAATATTTTCCCTTCTTATCACTAAGTTCAATATAGTTTAGCTTTAGTAACAGATTCCTTACACATTGCATACGAGATCAATATTTTTTATTCAAATGTGGAAATTTGTCTACTAATTCTAATTGTGGTTTTGTACACTCAGTGAAGGAAGGATGGGTCTAAAGTGGTCCTTGGTCCTCCCCAACCATGGATTCAAAGTTCGAAGGTCATTATTCAATCCCAAGATACAAAAAATCAATCTCTCAAAGAAAATTTGGTCAAGTTTATATAGTGCTACAGGACCGCTACATGATTGCTACAAGATGCTACAGGATTGACTTGCTTTTCTACAAAATTGGAACTGAGAGCATCCTGAGGGTAGGAAAGGTGTTATGAAAGTGGGAGAAGGTATAAGAGGGTGTATGAAGGATATGTGACGCATGTTTACAAGCTTATTACCCCTCAGAGTCCCACCTTGCACAAAAGTACATGCTCACGGTGTCCCCCAATGACCCTGAGAAGATGACCTCAGTGGCAGAATTTGAGAGCAGCATGAGGTGTCAAGGAGGAGGATGGTGATGAAAAAATGGATGTAGGATAAGTGTTCCAATCCCTGCAAGTCACTATTAGTACCTGCAGAATAACAATCAACCCTTCTTACTCTTTTTTAGAAAGAACATAAATCTAGTGATCGAATTGCAGCAAAACAAATCAAGATGGAAAGGATGAGTTGAATTGTGTTTCATAAAGGGCTACTCTATCCTACAACATGCATCTAATCCATTTGCAGAGGCATGATATTAACTTCTGGGATACAAAAACAAGGTATGCAAGAGAAATATAAACCAAATCCTAGAAAATTTCTAAAGAAAACAAACACATTTTTGGATTGTTTTTGTAGGCTCCTCGAGCACAATTCCCACAAGAGAGGTGGTAATCAAACCTGCAACCACAATTTTTGCAATCTAAATTCTTCCTAAACAGAAAAATAAATACAACTACTCAAACAATGGAAAAGTAAAATACATAAGAGAGACTAGAGCCTCTGGGTTCGGCCCTAACCCAAGGGTCTCAACCCCCCAAAGTTTACTCAGATGTAGACCAACAGTGAATCTTTCATTAACAAGAAATGGAGTTCGAATACATTATATCAAAATGGAAATAATAACCCCAATAACTTGGATCTCAATAGCTATTCCTAGCTCCAAAAATTTGAATCCTAATGAACCCTTAGGCTTGTTTATTTATACAAATATGATTGAGGGTAAACCTCCTTGAAAAGAGGATTTCCTCCCTCCAAAACATAGAAAAAAATGGATCTAGCTCCCTTAGAATCTCGTTTTCACTTGATTTCATTAGCTTCCAGTAGACCTCGAGCTATAGATGATTGTATATGAGTGATTCTAGGGATCACTTTGAATCAAAGGAGAGTATGAAAATGTAGGGGACAAGCCTCCTACACTTCCTCTAGCTGCCTCCAACGTGCCTATGCATCATAAATGTACTTAAAAATGTTATTTTTCCTTAACATTAACTACATTAGGCTACGAAGTATGACAAGCACCCTTTCTTCTTCCTACTAAGCACATTATAGCCAAAAAATGTAAATTAATGTGAGGAAAGAATATTTTTATAGGCTGGAGGATAGTGAAATAGGCCTTAAAATATACTTTTTGATGGTACCCATCATTCATCTTAAAAAATAAACCTCAATAGTGTTTAATTAGTGGTAATGCAATTAACAAAATAAAATAGTTTTGTATTATTATGAAAAATAGCCATTTCATTGGACTTTTGATAGCTATTGACCAGAGATACGGTGTCCAACTGGAAAAATATTGACTTTGTGAAAATGCAACAAAATGAACACATAAATGAACAAAATGGAACACCATGTTAAAATGAAAATGAATGAGCAAATATGAGGGTTATTAATTAAGGACCTTACCTTTTCAGGAGGGGCATGCTAGGCATACCAACACTAGTGAAAATACATGCCAAGGGCCAAGTGCTAGCATGTCTCAAGTGCCAAATCATCATCTATTACTTCTCTATTAATTGTGAATAATTGATCTAAAAAAAAAATTGTCTTAAACCATGCCAAGGCATTCTAGGGAATCCAAACACATGCCAAGAATTGTCAAGTGCCACCAAGTGCCAAGAGCCAATATGTGCCAGGGAGTTATAGGGCACGCTATGGAGTTCCGGGTTTGCTAAGGAGGGAGTGACAAGATATGCTAGATAGTTCCAAGGCATGCTAAAGTGCTAGGGAAGCATACCAAGATGTGCCAAGTGCTAATGCGTGCTAAGTGTTACTGAGTGTCAGGGAAACACAAGGGAGCACTAGGTAAAAATGCATGGAAATGAATGAATAAGAGTGTGTAACAGGGAGTTTCAGTGAGTTCCAGGTGTTCTAAGGAGGGAGTGACATGGTATGCTAGGCAACGCTAAGTCATGCTAGTGTGCTAGAGTGGCATGTGGCCAAGATGTGCCAGGTTCCAGGGTGTTCCAACACATGCTAGGAATTTTTAGGGAGTCCTAGTGACACACAAGGGAGAACTAGGTGAAAATAATGCATGCAAATGAACGATTAAGAGATTGTGACAAGAAGTGTCAGTGAGTTCTAGGTGTGCTAAGGAGGGAGTGACAAGGTATGCTAGGCAGTGATAAGGCATGCTAGAGGCTATGGAAACATGTCAAGATGTGCTATATGCTAGGGTGTGCCAATGCATGTCAGGGAGTGTTATGGAGTTCCAGGGAAAAACAAGGGAGAACTAGCTTCAAATGCATGGAAATGAATGAATAAGAGTGTGTGACAAGGGTTTTTAGCGAGTTCTAGGTGTGCTAAGGAGAGAGTGACAAGGTATGTTAGGTAGTGCCAAGGAATTCTAGAGTGCCATGGCGACATGCCAAGATGTGCCAAGTGTCAGGGTGTGTCAGGGAGTGTTAGGGAGTGTCACGAAAACAAAAGGGAGAACTAGTTCAAAATGCATGTAAATGAACGGAAAAGAGTGTGTGACAGGGAGTGTCAATGAGTTCCAAGTGTTCTAAGGAGGGATTAACAAGGTTATATGCTAGCTAATGCTAAGGCATGCTAGAGTGCCAGGTCATGTCAAGGAATGGTAGGGTGTTGTATGGAGTTCCAAAGCATGCCAAGGAATGCAGGGGATGCTAACACGTTCCACATAGTGCCAAGGGATTGTTAGAAATTCTAGCTGTTATGGCATGTCAAGATGTAAACAATGTTTCTTAGTTGTTTTATGGGCACAATTGGACATGGGCCTTGACTTGGTAACTTGTTAAGTGGGATGAGTTAAGATTGGACATGAGTAGCCTAAGATGAGTTATAAGACATTCCTAGGTGAACAAGGCATAGTCTAGTTGTAGTAAATGAAATGTGGTCAAGTTTTTGTAGTCGAGGCAGGACTTAGTTGGGTTCCCAAGTCTAAAAAAATAAGGGTATTTATGAGGACATAGTCAAGGAGTGTCACGGAATGCCAATGAATCAAAAGGTGCACTAACACATTCCATATATTTTTAATGCATTTCTAGGATTGTTGGGGAGTTTTATAGCATCACAAGGGAGAACTAGTTCAAAGTGCATGGAAATGAATGAATAAGAGTGTCTGCCATGGAGTGTCAGTGAATTCTAGGTGTCCCATGCACGAAGTGTGTTAGGATAATTTCATAATATGACTTGTAGGATGAAATCCTATGATTATGATAAGGGGATGAAAAAAACAGTTTCAAACAAAGGGAGACTTTGGGATAGACACAACACTATTTTTTCAATCACTTGGTTGGGTTCCCAAGTCTTAAAAAAAGTAAGGCTATCTATGAGGGAATGACAAATAGGGAGTGCCAAGGTGTGTAGCGAATCCCAGGAAGTGATAACACATGCTAGGAAGTTCCAAGGAATGTTAGGCATGCCAAGATGTGTGTGCTAGGGTGTGGCGCCAACACATGTGAGGGAGTGTTAGGGGAACAAAAGGGAAGACTAGTTTCAATTACATGGAAATGAATGAAAAAGAGTGTGTGATAGAGAGTGTTACCAAGTTCTAGGTGTGCTAAGGAGAGAGTGACAAGGTATGATAGAGTGCTAGGAAAGAATGCCAAGATGTGCCAAGTTCTAGAGTGTGCCAACGTGTGCCAAGGAGTGTTAGGGAGTGCTATAGAAACAAAAGGGAGCACTATGTCATAATGCATGGAAATGAATGAATAAGAGTGTGTGACAGGGAGTGTTAGTGAGTTCCAAGAGTGTTAAGGAGGAGTGAAAAGGCATTCTTGGAAGTGCTAATTAATTCTAGAGTGCTAAGGCAACATGCGACAAAGATCTTCCATCGCATGAAAGGAAGTGTTAACTGGGAGTTACAGGGAAACACAAGGGAGAAAAACGTCAAAATGCATGGAAATGAACAAATAAGATTTTGAGATTGGAAGTGTCAGTGAGTTCTAGGTGTGCTAATGAGGGAGTGACAAGGTTTTTTAGGCAGTGTTAAGGCATGCTAGAGGACAGGGCGACATGCCAAGATGTATTGGGTGCTAGGGTGTACTGACACGTTCCAGGAGTGTTAAGGAATGCTATGGAAACACAAGGGAGCACTAGGTAAAAATGCATGGAAATGAATAAATACAAGTTTGTTACTGGGAGTGTCAAAGAGCTCTAGGTGTGCTAAGGAGAGAGTGACAATGTTGAAATTCAACAAGAAAATGCAACACACACACTATTGTTGGATCACAGGTCACAGAGTGATGGATCATAGCGACACATTAGTGTGCAACCAATTTATTAAATAAATTGGAAAATTAATTGTAAACTTATCTCATAACAACTTGTAATAGTTTACTAAGTATGATAGACTTAGTTAGCTCAAGAATTTCGAGTTGAGGTTCAAAGGATAGTATTGTAGA
The DNA here is from genome assembly GCA_034641835.2 of Pinus albicaulis. NCBI lineage: Eukaryota > Viridiplantae > Streptophyta > Pinopsida > Pinales > Pinaceae > Pinus > Pinus albicaulis. Next base: position 252,606,366 of record CM076579.1, read on the forward strand.
GTGATTCTATTATTAACAAGATCCAGTTGCAGTTGTAGCACTAGTGTAGTGTGGGTGGGATCAGTTAACTCACATTAATTGAGTTAAGATCAATTTAACTAGTTCTAACTGTTTGATGAGCTAGTGGAAGATCAAGTGAATTAAAGTAGATTTAATTCACCAGTAGTGATCTACCAAGTAACTGATGATTCACTATTTATAGTTGCATGCATGCTAATTCTCGTGGATACTCAATTGAGACAAAGGTTCAAGGCTAGTAAATTATCAGTTGTATTTTAGGCAAACTTCCTAGGTGCAATTATAAAACCATGGGAAGCCCATGATGAATTGCGCAATCAAAGAAGGACGAATTTCCTATTTAATAGGGGTTTAGTTCTCTAGGGATTACATAAGCAAGGTAGGATGAGGGTAGGATGATAATTGGCTATATGTTTGTCCAATATTTCCTAGATCGGTGTGAAGAAATTGGTAGAGTGTATGAGGTTGTGGTGAGCACAAATACATTGTATTGTTTCATGATTCCTCGGTTGATTATACAATAAATATGGAGGGTTTTTGAGCACTTTCTTTCCCCGGGAATATATGGTGTTGTGTATTGATTTACTTCTTTCTCTTACTTGCATGTGATCGAGCGGTCGTGATTTATATTCCGCAGATTTTGTAAAAGGATTCAATATATTGCTTTAGTAACATGAATGATTGGATTGAGTCCATTGATATAATTTCTACATGGTATTATAGTTGTGTTATATAAGATTTATACATGGTATCAGAGTGCCAGGAATCACAATAGTGGAGAAGAAATTGAGTTTCTGTTGAATAGCATTCAAATTTGCAAGTACTTTATTTGGAGCTATAAGCTGATCAAGATGTATTTCAATGGCTTGAGACTCGAATATGCACTCTAGGGCAGTTCTAATTATATTGCATGGAAGGAGAGGATGGAGGCAATGTTGGAGGACAATGGGTTGAATGAATTCATAGATAATTATATTCCCAAGCCCATAGCAGCATATGCCAAACTTCTTGATGCATGGCAGAAGAAGATACCAAAGGCAAGGAGGATCTTGCTAGAGGGAGTTCAAGATCATATTGTCTCAAGTCTCCATGGAAAGGAAACTCCATATTCTATGTGGAAGGCCTTGACAGATCTATTTCCAAGCAACAATGACCACATAAAATTGGCACTCAAGGATAATCTCAGAAAATCAAAATGGAGAAGGGCGGCACAATCCATAAATACTTGACCAAGTTCACTAAATGTCGAGATGAGCTTGGAAGTGTTGGGATTAATGTAGATGATGATGACTTGGTGAGCCTAGCACTTCTAGGCCTTCCCAAGAGTTGGCATAGTTACCAGGACTCTGTGAATGGGAGGGAGAAGTTACCAGATTGGGAGCGACTATGGTTATATTTGGTACAAGAAGTGTTTCAGCGGAATGCCAGGGATGGATCCTCATCCAAGACTGATGATGAGGAAACTTGTGCCTTGGATGGTAATGAAAAGAAGGGGAAAGGGAGGAAGTCCCATTCCAAATATGAGACCGAAAAATAAGAAAAGAAGCGTGACATGTCAAAGGTGAAATGTTTTCACTGTCATGATCATGGACACTATGCCACAAATTGTCCATAAAAGAAGAAGAACAAAAAGAAGGCTCAAGGAGTTGCAGCAGGTGAAGCTTTGGCCTCACATTTTGAGTTGGAGTTATCTCTCATTGCATGCATGGCATAAAATGTGATGGGATCTATGTGGTACTTGGATAGTGGAGCATCTTTCCACATGACGGGAAACAAAGAACTCTTTAGTAGCTTGGAGGAGAAGGATTTTTAGATGCAAATCGATATGAGTGATGATGGGAGGTATAGTGCTACCAGGATTGGTACAGTTACTTTCTAGAGATATTCAGGTAAAAATTTCTTATTAAAATATTCCATGCATATACCAGGCTGGAAAAATAATTTAGTTTATGTTGCTATGTTGGAGGATCTTGGATATGATGTGGTTTTCAATGAAGGAAATACATTCCTTCATCGCAAAGCCACAACACAGGTAAATAATATTGGGGTTCGTGTAAAGAACCTCTACAAACTTAATGTAGATGGATGCCCAGCATTGAGCAATAAAGCAGGGAAGGTGGTGAGCCAGGATACAGGTGAGTTATGGCACATGATATTGGGCCATCTACACCACAGTGATTTGAGGATCATGCAACAGATTTCTACAGGTCTTCCAAAGGGTACTCTTTCGCAGATAGACACATGCAAGGGATTTACCATGGAGAAGTATACTAAGGCCACCTTTCATGGGAAGGAGAACCGATCAATGGAAATCCTTGAGAGAGTTCACTCAAACGTGTGTGGAACATTCTCTACACCTTCCACAACAAAGCATAGGTATATGTGATTTTTGTTGATGATTTTTCTAGAAAGTGTTGGATATTCTTTCTACAGAAGAATGATCAGGTGTTCTCCAAGTTTTGTGATTTCAAAGAATTGTTAGAGAAAGATATAAGGAAGAAGGTGAAGGCTCTAAGGAGCGACAATGGTGGTGAGTATATCTCTAATGAATTCAAGAACTTTTGTGCCAAAGAAGGAATTCAGAGAGAATTGATTGCACCTCATAACCCACAACAAGATGGGGTTGCAGAAAGAAAGAACAAATAAATTGTGGGAGTAGCACGAGCTATGTTACATGATCGGGGCCTACCATTGCATCTGTGGGCAGAGGCATGCAACACAACGGTATTTGTGCACAACCAGAGTCCTCATCAAATACTTGGCATGAGTACACCATAGGAGGCTTTTTCGAGTAAGAAACTGGATGTTTCATATTTTAAATTTTTTGGCTCATTTGTCTATTTCCATGTGACCAAAGATGCCAGGAAGAAGCGAGAACCAACAACAGAGGTTGGGATATTTTTGGGGTACACTGATACTCCCCACAACTATCAGGTGTATTTACCAGCTAATAGGATGACAGTTGTCAGGAGAGATGTTAAATTTGATGAGGAGGAAGCCATGTGATTGTCCTTTGAGAGGGAGATTGACTTGCATGTAGATGAGGAACTCCTAGTTCCAAAGGATGAACCTCAGGATGTGGAGAAGCCACAAGCAGAGGATCATGGAGTGGTAGAAACCACTCATGTAGAGCCATCCACTAGAAATGGTAGGAAGCGCACCAGAGAGGCTGACATATTGATGCTAGATGCAACAGATCATGTAGGAGCACCTACATAACAACACAAGCATAGAAGGTCCCTAGACAGGTACACTAGATACGTGGCTCTTATGAGTGAGTGTATTGTGACAGAACCATCCTCTTTTGAGGAAGAAGTGCAACGGCCAACAGGGGTTGATGCCATGGTTGAGGAGTATGACTCCATTATCAGAAACAATGCATGGGAAGTGGTACCAAGACCAATGGGTAAGTCAGTGGTTGGATCTAGGTGGATCTATAAGGTGAGGCAGGAAAAATATGGAAGTGTGGAGAATTACAAGGCTATATTTGTGGCTCGGGGATTCTCATAGGTAGAGGGGATTTACTATGAGGAGAATTTTGCACCGGTTTCAAGGTACTCATCAATTAGATCTATCCTTGCACTCTCAGCGTAGATGGGATGGAAGATACATTAGTTGAATGTAAAGACAACCTTTCTCAATAGATTTATTGAGGAATACGTGTACATTGATCAGCCAGAAGGTTTTGAGACCTTTGACACGGAATCGCATGTGTGCATACTCAAGAGAGCATTGTATGGGCTAAAGCAAGCAGCTTGTGCTTGGTACACTAGGATCGATAGCTATTTCACTGGGTTGGGCTTCACAACGAGTGAAGTGGATGAAAACCTATATCATATTGTGGTTGATGGTAATATTTTGATTATTGTACTTTATGTATATGATATTATACTGACAGGTATGAGCAGCTCATAACTTCTTTCAAAGAGGATCTTGCAAGAGAGTTTGAGATGAAGGACATGGGCTCTTGCATTATTTCGTAGGATTGGAAATATGGAAAAGAGATGGGGAGCTAGTTGTATCTCAGGGAAAGTATGCCAAGGAGATTCTAAGGAAGTTCCACATGGAGGAAATCAAACCCATGGAGACTCCTCTTGCAGGTAACTAGAGGAAGGACGATGCTACTTCAGGTGAGATAGTGGATGCTACTGTTTATAGGCAGCTTGTGGGTTCACTTATGTATTTTTTGAACACACGACCATACATATGATATGCAGTTAAAAAACTTTGTTAAGCCATGGTTAATCTTAAAAAGCTCTTTTGGAAGGTGGGGAAGGATGTGTTGAGATATCTCACGGAAACTAAAGAGTATGGATTATGGTACAGACGGACAGAGGGAGTGAAGCTTCAAGGCTTCACCAATGCATATTGGGTAGGTAGTCCATCAGACAGGAAGAGCACATGAGGGGGCATCTTCAGCATAGGATCAACATCAGTTTCTTGGTACAGCAGAAAGCAGATATCTGTTGCACTCAGTTCAGTAGAGGCATATTACATGGCAGCTAGTAAGGCTGCATGTGAGGCCATCTGGATGAGGAAGATACTTGTTGGTTTGTTCAGTCATTAGATGGATCCGACGGTGATACAATTTTTTAACCAGAGTTGCATAAAACTCTCAATTAATCTATTATTCCATGATATGTCCAAGCATATTGAAATCTGGTACCAAAATCTCAGAGATTGTGTTCAAAGGTGCATTATGTTGTTGCAGTAAATTCCCACAGAGGATCAGGATGCAGATATCTTGATGAAGGCGCTTAAGAAGGGAAAATTTGAATACTACAAAGGCAGGATCGAGGTAGCAGATAATCCCTTTCTTGTTGAGAGGGAGTGTTGAAATTCAACAAGAAAATGCAACACACGCACTAGTGTGGGATCACAGGTCACACAGTGAAGGATCCTAGCGACACATTAGTGTGCAACCAATTTATTAAATAAATTGGAAAATTAATTGTAATCTTATCTCATAACAACTTGTAATATTTAACTAAGTGTGATAGACTTAGTTAGCTCAAGAATTTCGAGTTGAGGGTCAAAGGATAGGAATGTAGAGTGATTCTATTATTAACAAGATCCAGTTGCAGTTGTAGCGCTATTGTAGTGTGGGTGGGATCAATTAACTCACATTAATTGAGTTAAAATCATTTTAACTAGTTCTAACTCTTTGATGAGCTAGTGGAAGATCAAGTTAATTAAAATAGATTTAAATCACTAGTAGCGATCTACCAAGTAACTGATGATTCACTATTTATAGTTGCATGCACACTAATTATCATGGATACCCAGTTGAGACAAAGGTTCAAGGCTAGTAAAATATCAGTTGTATTTTAGGCAAACTGCCTAGGTGTAGTTATAAAACCATGGGAATCCCATGATGAATTGCACAATCAAGGAAGGTTGAATTTCCTATTTAATAGGGTTTTAATTCTCTAAGGATTGCGTAAGCAGGGTAGGCTGGGGGTAGGCTGATAATTGGCTATGTGTTTGTCCAATTTTTCCTAGATTGGTGTGAAGAAATTGGTAGAGTGTACGAGGTTGTGGTGAGCACAAATACATTGTATTGTTTCATGATTCCTTGGTTGATTATACAATAAATATGGAGGGGTTTTGAGCAGTTTATTTCCCCAAGAATATTTGGTGTTGTGTATTGATTTAATTATTTCTCTTACTTGCATGTGATTGAGCGATCGTGATTTATATTCTGCAAATTTTGTAGAAGGATTCAGTATCTTGCTTTAGTACATTTCATGATCGGATTGAGTCCATTGATATAATTTCTACATGGTATTATAGATGTGTTAGATATTTTATACAAAAAAGGTACGCTAGGTAGTACCAAGGAATGCTACAGCGTTGTGGAGGCATCCCAAGATGTGCCAGGTGTTAGGGTGTGCTAATGTGTGCTAGGGAGTGTTACGGTGTGTCAGGAAAACATAAGGAAGCATTAGATCAACATGCATGGAAATGAACAAATAAGAGTGTGTGACAGGGAGTGTCAATGAGTTCTAGGTGTGTTAAGCAGGGAATGACAAGGTTATATGCTAGGCAGTTCCAAGGTATGCTAAACTACCAAGGTGTGTCATGAAGTGCTAGGGTGTGTTAGGGAGTGTCAAAGCATGCCAAGGAATGTAGGGGATTCTAACACATGCCACATATTTCCAAGGTATTTAAGACATGTCAGGTGTTATGGCATGTCAAGATGTAAATTATGTTGCTTAGTTGTTTTATTCCCATAGTTGGATGTGATGAGCCTTGTCTTGGTAACTTGTTAAGTGCGATGAGTTTAGACTGGACATGAGTAGCCTAAGATGAGTTACAAGTAGTTCTTAGGTGAATAAGGAATATGTTGAATTTCCACGACATGTGATAATATGGGTTTGGTATTACAATATTTAATGCAAACACACTCAATTTCCACAACACATCTACTTTTCACAATAGAATCTACACACATGGGGGAATCAACTAGTGCACATGAAAAATTTTAACTTTTTTGAACTATTCTTCGCTAAATAACAAACTTTAATAGAATAGCCTAGAGCTCTCATACCAGGGATCATAGCCCTTTACAATCAAACTAATAAAAGGAATACAACTAGGGCTTGGTGTTAGTCCTTTGAAAACCAATCTACCTTGAACAAGATAACACTTGACCTACTTGTTGATGGTGGCCACACATATCCCTTTCAGTCCACATGTGTTGAACACCTCTGACATGTCCTCTTGCCTCACATTATGAAACTCCTCAAACTACCTCTATCAATGAACTAAACTCCTTTAGGTTACTGAACTCAGCTCAAAAAATGTTTCCCTTTATCTACCTCTTTTTTCCTTTCAGGTATGCAACACTTAGGGTTGTTGATCACTGCCCTCATCTAGCGCTCTTCAAATCTTCCACCTAATAGTGATTTGAGTCCTCTAAAAATCACTATTCTTGTGTACCAATTTCTTTGTTTTCCAATCTATTAACAAATTTTAACTACTCCTCTTATCGTCCTTCTAACGATTTGTAGATGACTGAACTAGGGTCACAAATCAACCACTAATAGTCCATTGACTAAATTTATATTGTTTGCTTCATATTTTTGTCCAAAAATCTATGTACATTCCACAAAAATCAACTCCTATTCATGTAAATCCATTCCTCATATGGCACATTTCTTCTACTCAATATTATGCTCAGGTTCCACCTTGCTTTGGATTTTCTATCTCTGCACATACTTCTGCAAACCATCTTCCAAATATATTTTATATATTGTAGAGATAAACTTCTATCTAAGGGTCATGACACCTCTTCTTCTATGCAGATTTGTCACAATCTTAAGGCCGTACCTTATGGACTAAACATGCTAGGAAACCTCCCTAACTAGGAAATTATACTTCTATTCTAATTGCTTTAGAACAAACCCTATCCACCCATAGAAAAAACGACAACTCTTGTCTCCATAAGGGACTCGGCCTAGCTCATATGGATCCATATATTTTGTGCATTTCTTTGATTAAATCAGTGACCTAAACTTTAGATCTCTACGACCCTAAAACTACGGTTACCTCATTCAATATTACACCCAAGACTACTTTTGTTCTGGCCCTAAATTCTAGTGCAGACCCTCCTCTATTTGTGTTGGCCTTTATCACATACCTTTCAGCCTACTAACCACCACAATATAGGGTCTCAACCCTTTATACTATTTCAAAATTTGAAGTGGCCTTTACACAGAAACACCACTCAAATCACATGCCCAAATTCTCATGAGCCTCCTCTCTTGAGCTTGATCGTCCATAAGGGAACCAACAATATGCCATCCTACTTCCTATCTTGAACCCATTAAGGTATGTGACATTCTTGTGAACCCTGACATGATGACTTGCTTAGGTGAATGATCATGGCCTCCCTTTAGCAACCCTTACTAAGCCCTCAAACTTGACCTACTTTAGGACTACATCTCTCTTGGTCTCCTTGATTAAATGAGCTCCTTCTCACTCGATTTTTTTTCCTTCATAATAATGCCTCCTTAAATATATTTTCCTATATAGTCCTCTTAACAACCCTCTAGAACTTACGGGCTTTATCTACTTAGACCTTAGGAAATATTATTTTTCCTTTTTATTTTTATTTTAGATTTTAGACCCCATCTTGGGTCCAAAACCCCTTCTCATAGGTTCTTTTCCCATAAAGCCTTTTGTGACCAAACTCACACAAACCCATATCAGTAGGCTTATGGAGTACATCCCAAGCTACAAAAGTCTACAACATAGTCTATTTGTAGTAATTTTAACTTGGTCAATCTATTGTATTCAACCAAGGACTTGGTTGGGTTCCCAAGTTGAAAATTAAGGGTAGCTGTGAGGGCATAATAACTAGGGGGGGTTAGTGCATTCCAGGGAATGAAAATGTGTGCTAACACATGCTGGAAAATTTCAATGCATATTGATGAGTGTTAAGGAGTGTTGAGGAATCACAGGGTTGAACTAGGTCAAAATTGTTGGAAATACTAAGGGGGGGTGAATTAGTATTTCTTAGCAATTAATACTTTTTAATCCTTTTCAGAGCATTAGTTATTATTCAGTTATTATCAATGTTATTATTCAACAATTATAAACATAAACAACACCATACAACAATAAAGAAACATAAAATAGTAGACATGGAGATTTTTAGGTGGAAACCCCAATCTGAGTCAAAATCACCGAACACTTCTCTAGTAATTGTCTTCTTATCTCTTTAAAATAAATATTAGTTACATCAATATTTAAGCTACAACTAAGGGATGTGTCAAACCCCTAATTCACAGGCCACAACTTGTAGGAGGCTACTAAACCCTAATATCCTGTTGTGACCAGAAGGATGCCACAACGCCCTATAGATCAAGCCACAACCCGTGACACTACTAAACCCTAATATCCTGTTGCGACCAAAAGGATGCCAAAATTCCCTGTAGATCAGGCCAAAACTTGATGATTTCCCCAACACGTTGTTTACCAACTGCTACCGAAAAGGATGCTTTGCTTTCGTGTCATTTTATCATCCACAACTGAATGGATGCCACAACACCCCATGCAAGCCAAAACTTTCCCTAGCGCCACCCTGCCACCCTGAAGTGTGCTCAGGCCATAACCTGAAGGTGACTTTGATCACCTATAAGAGATAGTAGATCATGTTTCACAATTTTCACACTAGACACCATGTACTTTGAATCAATGTAAAATAGCTATAAGGAAGATGTAGAATAAATATCGAATCCTGGTAACCACTAATCACTATTCCCACAAACTGATCACTGCAGAAATTTGCACATCAAGCTATCACTATATCACTATCACTCCATAATGTATATCTCTTCCACTGTAATCACTTTATAACTATCGTCTACCACAAAATGTCACTTCAAAAATGAATAGTCATCAAAACACTGTCACCACACTGCTCATGAGTGAATATTCACCAATGTTGTATCAATGTCATCATCATATGAAGTTGCACATAATGCGGCAACTATATGGCACTGTTATCAAATGATGGCATAATCCAAGGTGTCTCAGGTCATCCTGATGACCTGCAATCAATGCTCTCATATAGCTACCGACATATATGTAATCATGTTGTTTGACTGGTCAAACCCTGCAATCCATCCTTCTTCAATAGGTTGTATAACTGGAGGATGTTCCCTTCACTATTTTCTACCCTGCAAGGTCATAGTCAAGTTATCCTAGGTTATCATAGACATTGTCAACTCAAGGTTCTACTAGTAAAAGTTAATATATCAATGTCAAGTCTAGTCAAATTCAACGTGTGTGGTATGACTATTTTATCTTCTCATCCTAAGTAAAACTTAGGGAAATTTTTCATTATACATGTAATGACTTAGTGTGTCAAAGTCATTATTAGGATTTCAAAGTCAAGGTGAGTATTGTCTTCATCCATCAAGTTAGTTTAACATAAATTCACAAGTGTCAATTATTGTCAAGTATGTCAAGGTCAACCATATGTTAAGCTCAAAGTAAATACATCATATCAATGTAAATCCATATTATGATAATTTATATCATTGTCAAGTCAATAATTGCAGTCACCAAGGGTCTTTCCTTATCAAAGAAATAGTTCTATATAGAATATGTCATATATCCCACCAATATTGATTCAATATAATTCTATACCACTGTCCTATAATGTCATAAGCCAAATCACCATTTTCAAGTTCATTCTGAAACTCAAAATCAAGGTGTCAACACACTTGTTATGTCTTGGTCCAAGTGTCAAGTTAAGATCAAATTTTCACTGTTATGCTAACTGACATCATTGCACATAATATTGAGTCATAGGTTATCATTTCAACACACTATCATAGTCCAACTGCTCTAGTATTTAGATCACTATAATACACAATCAAGATTAATGTCACTACCTCACTGTCACAAGTAAAAATAGGTCTGAAAATATTTAGATTACACTCAATGTATTTTCTATACTTAAATCATCATAACACTGTTGATATTCAACAAGATGATGAGCTTTGTGAAAAGAGTCGCCTTCACTAAGTGGGCCCGCAGGCTATTTTTGGCGCAAGTCTATTTTTAGACATGGTGATCATATTTTAGAAGTTGCAGGATGTTATTTGTGGATGGTTGATCAAGTTGGAAAAATAGATGAAATTCTATTTTTAGAATATTGGGCAAAGTCTATTTATAGATTTTTGATATAAAAATAGAAGCATGTCGATTATTATTAGCTCTTAGTAATAATCAGACACTAAACAACAACTTATTCTCTTGGAGCACTTCAGTTCAGTGCACAGATGTAATGTTCCCATTTTAGCACATGGCTAAAATAAACATTAAAATTTTGCTTTTATCACATTACAGCTAAATAAATGGGTAAAGGGACCCATTCTTATTAAATACATGGATAAAATCCCTCATGATGTGAAAGGGATCATCAGAGTAGCTTCATTTTGCACCCTCGACGGTGAAAAGGGGAAAATGCATGAAGACAAGGTCATGTTTGACCAAGTCAACAACGCTGCCATAGGAGGAGTTGATCACTTTATGAGACAGCGCAGTGTGAATGAGGAAGATGATATTGGATGAAGGAAACCCTAATGGATGGGGCCCATGGAGAAAGAGCTTTCACTTGTTTAAAAGGAGGGGAAGGCAACCATTATTTCTCATGCTTGTATTATTCATCTCAATTGTCCATTAGACAATTGTGCATTCTTTGCTGCTTAGCAACAATTGCCAGGAGGAATTCCTGTTTAGGATTCCTTCACCTTCTTGAGAGGTATCTTGAGGTATTTCTCATATTTTCCTCACATCCAGGCTTGAGGCCAAGCATCCTCCATCAAGACAGTGTTATTTTTGCAGCAGAGTAATGTTGTGTTGTTGGGTGTTGCAGTGAGGGTTCACTACATCACCTCCATCGGCTATTTTCAGAGGAGGAGCCTCTCTTTCCTTTGAGATATCAGATTGGAGATATTCCGGAGCTTATTGCAGACTTTGGCATCAAGGCCAAACATTTATCGTCACCAACAGCGTAGTCCCTTCTCTAAACTGCGTTATTTTTTAGTATGTTTGCAGTGGAGACTTGCTCTAGATGTTTGGAGGGTGAGATCTTAGGTGAGAGGATCAGCCTTTCATTCTAGAGATCCATTGGACGATATATTGTCATTGATTGCAGCATCTTCAAACTTCTTCATTTGTTTCCAGTTCTTGAGTTGCTGCAGCTACCCAGAAACTTTGGCATTTCTGCAGATTTTCCATTTTGTGTATATTTCAGCCAATCCCTTCGAGGATTTTTCATTGTATGTTTTCAGGGGTTGAGATCTTGCTCCCCCTTCTTTATTTGAGCCATTATTGTCACATCTATGTATTATTGACATTTTGCAGCAGTTCCTCCTCAAGGATTGCATAGTCATAGCCAGGGCCTCTTTTATATAGAAGTGTTTCTCCATATTTCATGTACATGTTTCATTGAGGTTGCATTGCCTAGCTTGAGAGATCATTTCCTAAAAATATTGTATACATTTGTTGCTGCTATAATCTAATGTAATGGTTATGTGGATCATCTGAAATTTTGGTTTTAATGCATTCACTGCTATTTCCAGCTCATGTTTATGATTTTTTGAGCTCCATATTGGTAATATCTTGAGATATTCCCAATAGTGTAGCTGTTCCTAATTTGGAACATTACAGTGGTATCAAAGCATGATCTCTAGCTTAGCCTGTGAGACTTAGCCAAGAAGATCAAGATGATGAAGAAGATGAGTTTACTCTCATTTATTTTTAGATCCAGAGAGAACCTCTCCAAGGAGGTCAAGAAGAATGAAGAGGGAGAAGTGGAAGGACCATGCACTTCCTATTCTCACAGAGAAGAAGGCATGAAGCATGAAGAACACTTGGAATTCGAAATTCTAAGTGAATATCTGGATGATTACCGAGAAAACCCTAGAACTCTAGCTTTACCACAATTTATTCAGCAGAAAGAAGAAAGAAGACCCCACAGCTTCGGGATGATGAGAGGCAATAGATTTCTATTGTCCACATTTGATGGATCACTCACATGTGCAGCAAAGGTTTGGGTAAAGAAGCTAGAGGATTTCTTCCTGCTACATCCTGTAGTAGAAAGAGAAGCTATAGAAATTACAGCGCTACACCTTGAAGGTGAAGCAAAGAATTGGTGAATCAGCCATCTAAACCATGAAAGGGTTTTTACTCTTGTTGATTTTTCTCAGGGATTGATCGGGAGGTTTGGAAAAAGGAGGGAGTGGCCCTCACCACCAGCTAATGAGGCATGTACCAGTGCTGTTGAGACCATGGAGGAACAACCTTTGTCTTCAATAGTGTGGGAGACCAACACTCATGAGGAGGAAACTCTTGCAGCCCTGCAAAGAGCTTCCACATTTCACCAAGGTATGATTGAAAATCCATATCTTGTCATTTCAACAAACACTTTGGATGGCTCTATATCATTGCATGCAGTTGATCTAGAGCAGCAGAATAGCACTGCACTGAGCAATGATGGAGAAAGGAGGAATCAGTCCTCATGTGAGCACTCAAAAGACAGCTTCATTCAGGAAGCCATGAAGGAAGCAAAGAGAAGGAGTAGACATCTGGAGATAAGAAAATATTTCTCCTCTCTAGGTGAAACTCTCTCAATGATCATGCCACAGCTCAAAGAGAGACTTCTACTTGCAGCAGATCCAAGGCCTCTTTGGCTTTGGATGGACATGCATGAGGAGGAGATCTCCCGGAGAGATTTCAGTAGAGGTGCACTCACACACATCATGGGGTGCAATAATCTTCATCAGTCTGAGGAGGTACTTCCCTTTTCACAGGAACAAATAGTAGATGGAGGACATCTTCAGATGGATAACATCTCTCATGACTGTGTTGGACATTCCTTGAGCCATGCAAATTATGATGGGAGGTTTTTTCCTACCACTTATTTGGATCCTCATAGGGTCAAATTAATCCTCGGGAAGATTGCATTTCAAGATCCCATGAAATGCAGCAATCTGATTTGGGATGATGGTAGCCCTCATGGGAGGAGTAACAAGATGAAGGATGGAAGAAGGCATCCACAATTGGTTGAGTGGATGTGGATGGTGAGCAAGGAGCAGGTGAGCTACTTGCATATTTATGATACCGGGCAGTAGGAGGCTTGGTTGCGCTGGTTGCTCTTGAAGGATTTTGGCCATCACTTGGCATACACTATTTCCAAGGGTAGGAGGATGGAGAAGATGTGGCAGGATGTTGGCATCATGGAACAACAAAGAGTATGGGTGCATAGTGATGATGCAACATTCATGACATCCACTATGTCTTCATCACATATCTTGTATGATGAGAACATGAGGAAGCAGCAAGGACATTTGTTGTTGGGGTTATTCTCGGGAGAGCAAGAGAATATTTGCTCTCATTTCTTGTATGATGTTGCAGGAGTAGGATATGGCACTATCATGGTGCAAAGGGGATACTCCTTGAACTTTTATGATTAGGAATTCCTTCCACCTTGGGAGAGATTCCCTATTTGCAGCAACATTGTTGGAGGGTTGCACGTCGGTGTTGAGGAAGCTGAGGGAAATAGTGCTTTGCTACCTAGAGAGTATCTAGTGCCTCATGCAGAGGAGGGAGGAGCTCTTTCTCCAGATAGAGGGATTCTTGCATCTTTGCAAGGGAGTCCCCAGGATCTCATGGAGGGAGATCAAGGCACAATTCATGTTCTATCTGTGCCATTGTTGAGGAGGTGTACAACCAGGGAGACACAAGGAGGAAGTAGGGAGAAGACCCAGCATCATTAGATGAGGAGTATACATCCCTATTCAGTTCTAGAGGTTGATGCACCTAGGGAGGTGATTGGATTGCGCAGTGGAAGCATGGACAGATTGTTCATTCATATATGCAGTCACCACTTGATGATGATGTCTCATTGCATGGAGAAATTTTTCCGGGGAGACCACTAGATCAGCAGATGATGAGAGATCCTTCGCATGTTGAGGCACCATTCATTGGTTTCAAAGGAGTGGAGACCTTGGGGGATAGCTTCACAGTGCTGAGATTCTTGGGAAGACTCAAGGAGGAGAGAACCTTTCTCTCAACATCATTTGTACCCACTCTCATTTTAGATTCTGCGTTATGGCAGAAGCAGCAGGGGAAGGATAGCAACCTTCCAACTTGCATGTTTGGCATGGGAAATGTCAAAGAAGGATATGATCATATGACATGTGTCCTTCATGAGGAACCATCAGCGCTGTCACTATGGAAGATAGATCCATGTTGGAGCTCTGGGTTGTTGATGGAGTATTCCCAGGATCATCTTGCTTGCATGATATTGATAGATCAGCATATGGAGAGATGCATAGATCATGTGCAGATGGAGGAGATACATAACTCTTTGGAGGAGTTAGCACAACCACCTCTTTTCTCTTTGAGGATGAGAGGAGACTCATTTTTGAGCCACTCCATTTGCATGAGCAAATCTTATGGTGAGGGAATATTTTATTTGCATGATGATTTGTATATTCATCCCTTAACCATATTTGTATAGGATGTTTCTCCAAGGAGGAGCATCCTTCTTTCTAGACCCCATGGTCTACTTGAGGCCATGAGCACTATGGGTAACCACTCCCTAAGAGGACTTGGGGAGGAAATGTATTTTGGAGGACCTACTCACCTTGCACCATATATCATTCACTTCCTTTATACATTTGAGGAGAGTAGAACAGCAAGAAATTGGTTGAGAGGCCGCACCTTTTGTCACACTCTTTGGCAGTTGAGGGTCAAACTGCATTGGTTACAATTGAGGGACCATTGTCCTTCTCCCTTGATACATATGACAGCAAGCATGGTTTTCATTATGGTTCATTATGATGATGTTGTCTTTGTGTTTGTTGAGAGCATGATTGAGGGAATGGCACATTGGTTGGATGTGTCCCTTGGGGGAGAAATCTCCCACATTATTTGCATTGCATGTTCTAATGGGAGCCTGAGAAGACATGTGGCCACTACAGAAAAATATTTGTTTCCATTTGAGGTGAGCCATATGATTTATTGGATGCCATATGGTGGTGACTTCCAACTCATCACATATGAGGTGATTTGGGACAGCATGTTTCATAACGATGGAGAAAATATCCTTGGAGATCTAGTCTTCATTTTGCCACTTGAGGGCAACATTTTTGTAGCCCAATATCAGCATATACTCTGCACTTATCCTAAGTGGAGAGGAGGACAGTGTGGGGTAGTATATTTTGTCTACCAAGATCATATTTTCATCCCACCTACATTGCGGGAGCCAAAGGTGGAAGATGATTGTGAGGAGTTTCCATGTTGGGGGGTAACTCATTTTGTATGGATGATTGCTTGGGGGATGGAGAGTTTACATGAGGGAGATGTTCCTCAACCTATTTCTGACTCCATGCCTTGGGTGGAGATTCTTTAGTTCTATCCTTGCAGTTGCTTGAGGACAAGAAACATTTGGGAGGGGAGGACTGTAATGTTCCCATTTTAGAACATGGCAAAAATGAACATTAAAATTTTGATTTTATCACATTGTAGCTAAATAAATAGGTAAATGGAACCATTATTATTAAATACATGAATAAAATCCCTCATGATGTGAAAGGGATCATCAAAGTAGCTTCATTTTGCACCCTCAAGTGTGAAAAGGGTCAAATGCATGAAGACAAGGTCATGTTTGACCAAGTCAACAGCGCTGCCATAGGAGGAGTGGATCACTTTATGAGACAGCGCAGTTTGAATGAGGAAGAGGATATTTGATGAAGGAAACCCTAACGGATGGGGCCCATGGAGAAAAAGCTTTCACTTGTTTAAAAGGAGGGGAAGGCAACCATTTTTCTCATGCTTGTATTAATCATCTCAATTGTCCATTAGACAATTGTGCATTATTTGCTACTTAGCAAGAATTGCCGGGAGGAATTCCTGTTTAGGATTCCTTCACCTTATTGAGAGGTCTCTTGATGGATTTCTTAGATTTTCCTCACATCCAGGCTTGATGCCAAGCATCCTCCATCAATACCATATTATTTCTGCAGCAGAGTAATGTTGTGTTGTTGGGTGTTGCAGTGAGGGTTCACTACATCACCTCCATCAGCTATTTTCAGAGGAGGAGCCTCTCTTTCCTTTGAGATATCAGATTGGAGATATTTCGGAGCTTATTGCAGACTTTGGAATCAAGGCCAAACATTTTTCTTCACCAAAAGCACAGTCCCTTCTCTAGACTGCGTTATTTCTGAGTGTGTTTGCAGTGGAGACTTGCTCCACATGTTTGGAGGGTGAGATCTTAGGTGAGAGGACCAGCCTTTCATTCTAGAGATCCATTGGAGGAGATATTGTCATTGATTGTAGCATCTTCAGACTTCTCCATTTGTTTCTAGTTCTTGAGTTGCTGCAGCTACCCAGCAACTCCGGCATTTCTGCAGATTTGCCATTTTGTGTATATTTCAGCCAATCCCTTCGAGGATTGTGCATTGTATGTTTTCAGGGGTTGAGATCTTGCTCCCTCTTCTTTATTTGAGCCATTATTGTCACATATATGTATTATTGACATTTTGCAGCAGTTCCTCCTCAAGGATTGCGCAGTCATAACCAGGGCCTCTTTTATATAGCAGTGTTTCTCCATATTTCATGTACATGTTTCATTGAGGTTGCATTACCTAGCTTAAGAGATCATTTCCTCAAAATCTTGTATACATTTGTTGCTTCTATAATCTAATGTAATGGTTATGTGGATCATCCGGAATTTTGGTTTTAATGCATTGACTTCTATTTCCATCTCATGTTTATGATTTGCTGAGCTCCATATTGGTAATATCTTGAGATATTCCCAATAATGTAGTTGTTCCTAATTTGAAACATTACAACAGAGGTGGCACATCAGTGGACTGAGGGAATTATGAAATTCCCAAGGGTTTACTGGAGCTAATGCATGGAGGACTCAGTTAGAACTCAAGTGGCAGAGTTATGACACAGTTGGAAGAAGTAGTTATGGAGTTGTATTTAGTTTGACTCAGTTAGACTCAGTTGAGCTAGTTGTATCTAGTCTAACTAAATGATACACTAGTGAGAGTGGAATGAAATAATTAGTTAATTAATTCAAAAATAATAACTCATTAATCAACTGAACAATACAGCAGTTAACTATAGTGCATGGGAGTTTCAGTGGAGACCCAGTGGAGAGGTAGGTGAAAGGGCAAGATAGACTATCTGTTGTGACTATAGTGATGCATTGATTGCATCACACACAAATTGGAGTTGCCAATGAGGATTGTGCAATCAAGGCAAGAGTAATTCGAATTCATTCAGAGCTATTCTTCAGCAGGGATTGCGAAGTGGAGGCAGGCTAGCAGGACGCAAAGATCGGTGCATGTATTTGCAAGATTGGTCCTGATTAGTGTATGACGATTGTACTGTAGTGAGAGCTTGATAAGCTTTGTATGAGGATTTTCATATGATTCCATATACATAATATATAGTTGGGGGTTTTCAACTTCAGGCTTTCCCTGTTAAAAACTATGTTATGTGCGATTGATTATTTTTGTTTATGCTTCACATGTGTGTGCAATTAATTTTTCTGCAAAAGATTAACAAGTGGAATTGATTCAGTATTTTGCATAAATTTAAATAGTGTGAGATTAGGTGAATCAAGAACATATGCATGCTTAGTGCATATAATTTCTACATGGCATCAGATCATTGTTGATTGAAGATTGCAATTATGAAGTGAGTTTGTGTTGGTGGACAATTCGAATTTGCTATAGAAGATTCTTGGTGCAGAAGTTGAGTATACATTGAAATGGCTTTCAATGGGTTGCGATTGGAGTATTCTCTTGATGGGAGCTCGAATTAAATAGCCTGGAAGGACAAGGTGGAGGCGGTGCTAGAGGATAATGGGCTGAAGGAGTTCATCGATAGCGATGTTCCTAAGCCAGGATCTAGCAATGCTGCATTACTTGACGCATGGAAAAAGAAGATAGCAAAGACGAGGAGAATTCTGTTGGAAGGTGTGAAGGACCATATTGTGTCCAGCCTTCACGGGAAAGCCACTCCATTCTTAATGTGGAAGGCTTTGACAGACTTGTTCCAAAGCAGAAGTGACCAGAGGAAGTTGGCACTTAAAGACAAGCTCAGAAAAATAAAAATGGAGAAAGGCGACAGTATTCCAAAATACCTCATGAAGTTTTTCCACTGCAAGGATGAACTGGGAAGTGTGGGGGTTACTGTTTATGATGAAGACTTGGAGAGCTTGGCTCTCCTTGGGCTTCTGAATATTTGGCATAGCTACAAAGACTCTGTCAATGGACGGGAGAAACTGCCGGGATGGGAGCGACTTTGGTCGGATCTTATGCAGGAGGAGATAAGGTGGGGTAACAGGGATGGATCTTCATCGAAGAATGAAGATGAAGAGAATTGCGCTTTGGCTGCCAAAGCAAGGAAAGGGAAGGGGAAGAAACATCCTTCAAAATCCAATGCTAAAGGCAAGAAGCAAGATTTGTCCAAAGTGAAGTGTTTTCACTGTCACAAACATGGGCATTTCGCCACCAACTGTCCACAAAAGAAGAAGAACAAGAAGGTTGTTGGATCTGCAGCGGAAGAGGCCTTAGCCTCGCAATTTGAGCTTGATTTCTCCTTGATCACTTTCTTGGTTTCAAGCTATATGGGATCGGTGTGGTATCTTGATAGTGGTGTGTCCTTCCATATGACGGGAGACAAAGAGTTGTTTAGTGACTTGGAGGAGAAGGACCTCCAGATGCAAATAGAGATGGGCGACGATGATCAGTACAGTGCGACTGGAATTGGGACCATTACCTTTAAGAGGGAGTCCGGTAATCCATTCTTGTTGAAGAATGTTATGCATGTTCCAGGTCTGAAGAAGAACTTGGTCTTAGTCACAATGTTGGAAGACAGAGGTTATGATGTTGTTTTCAGTGAGGGAAAAGCCTTCCTTCGACATAAAACAATGTGTCAAACCAAGAAGATAGGGGTTCGAATTAAGAATCTCTACAAGATGGAGGTAGATGGTTGCGCTGCAATGGTGGGCAAAGCAGAAGAAGTGGTGAGTCGAGATGAGGGCGAATTATGGCACAGGAGATTGGGCCATCTCCACCATGGCGCTTTGAAGATTTTGTAGAAAATTTCTAATGGAATTCCCAAGGGTACTCTTACTTAGTCAGATTAGTACAAGGGATGTACTATGGGTAATTTTGTGAAGACCACCTTTCATGAGAAGGAGAACCGTGCTTCGGTGATCCTGGAGAGAATTCACACAGACGTGTGTGGACCTTTTTCGATTGCTTCAACAGCAAAACACAGGTATTATGTTATATTTTTTGATGAATATTCTCGTAGATGTTGGATCTTCTTCATGCATAAGAAGAGTGAAACGTTCTCAAAGTTCTGTGAGTTTAAGGCATTGGTGGAGAAGGAGTCGGGGAAGCAAGTGAAAGCTCTACGGAGCGATAATGGTGGTGAATAAATATCGGGCAAATTCAAAGAATTATGTAGCAAAGAAGGAATTCAAAGAGAACTCATAGCGCCTCATAACCCACAGCAGAATGGGGTCGCGGAGAGAAAGAACAGAATGATCATGGGTGTTGCACAAGCTACGCTTGAGAGGGAGCTAGACTTGCATGCAGTGAAGGAACTGCTTATTCCGAAAGATGAGCCTCTGGATGTGGATCAGCCATAGGAGGAGATTCATGGAGTGGAGGAGTCCACTCATGCAGAACCAAACATCAGATAAGGCAAAAATGTACCACAGAAGCTGAGAGACTGAAGCTTGATGCGGCACAGAATGTAGGAGTCCCTACATCACAGCGCAGACAGAGACAGCCACCTGACCAATTTACTGGATACATGACTCTTATGAGCAAGTGTATCATGACAGAGCCATATTCTTTCAAAGAAGCAGTGCAAGAGCCCACATGGGTAGATTCCATGGTGGAGGATTATGACTCCATTGTCAAAAATAGTGCTTGGGAGATTGTTCCAAGGCCGGTGGGAAAATCAGTTGTAGGATCAAGATGGATCTAAAAGGTAAAGAAAGCTGCTGATGGGAGTGTCGAGAAGTATAAGGCAAGATTTGTTGCATGGGGCTTCTCACAGATTGAGGGGATTGACTATGAAGAAACCTTTGCACCTGTCACATGGTATTCTTCCATATGGACCATCCTTGCTCTCTCGACGTAGATGGGTTGGCACATTCATCAGATGGAAGTGAAGACTACGTTCCTTACTGGGATCATTGAGGAAGAGGTGTACATTGAGTAGCCTGAAGGATTTGAGATCTTCAGCAGTGAGTCGCATGTGTGCAGGCTCAAAAGAGCGTTGTATGGGCTGAAACAAGCACCCCGTGCTTGGTACACTCAGATAGACAGCTATTTCACTAGACTTGGCTTCACCAAGAGTGAGGTGGATGCAAACCTATACTAGATTGTGGTGGAGGGTAAGATTTTAATCATTGTACTTTATGTTGATGATTTAATACTAATAGGTGATGAGCAGTTGATACACTGATGCAAGGCAGATCTTTCAAAAAAGTTTGAGATGAAGGATTTGGGCCTCCTTCATTATTTCCTTGGATTGGAAATATGGCAGTGGGAAGGTGAACTGTTTATGTCTCAAGGCAAGTATTCCCAGGAGATACTGGATAAGTTTCACATGTAATGCTACAAGCCTATCGACACTCCTCTTCCAGGAAATTAGAAGAAAGAGGATGCTACATCGGCAGAGGTAGTGGATGCCATTGTTTATCGACAGTTGGTGGGTTCGCTCATGTATTTAGTTAATACAAGACCAGACATATGCTATGCGGTGAACCAGCTTTCACAAGCGATGGTTAAGCCTACCAAGCTCTTTTGGAAGGCAAGCAAGCATGTCCTGAGATATCTCAGGGGCACATCTGAGTATGGTTTATGGTACAGACAGACGGATGAGGTGAAGTTGCATGGCTTCACGGATGTAGATTGGGCAAGAAGCCCAACAGATAGAAAGAGCACATCAGGAGGGATTTTTAGTATTGGATCTATGGCAATTTCTTGGTACAACAGGAAACAAAGATCCATGGCACTCAGTTCACCGGAAGCGAAATACATGGTAGCAAGTCAAGCTGCATGTGAGGCTATCTAGATGAGAAATATTCTGGTTGGTTTGTTTAGTTCACATTTAGATCCCACAGTGATACATTGTGATAATCAGAGTTGCATTAAACTCTCGGTTAATCCTGTGTTTCATGATAGATCTAAACATATTGATATCTGGTATCATCATATCAGAGATTGTGTGCAGCAGAAGATCATGTTGCTTCAGTACATTCCTACGGAGGATCAGGATGCAGATATTTTGATGAAGGCACTCACCAGGAGCAAATTCGAATACCATAGAGGCAGGATCGGGGTGAATGATAATCCCTATCTTGTTGAGAGGGAGTTTTGAGATTCAACAAGATGATGAGCTTAGTGAAAAAAGTCGCCTTCACTAAGTGGGCCCGCAGGCTATTTTTGGCGCAAGTCTATTTTTAGACTATCCCTATTTTTAGACATGGTGATCATATTTCAGAAGTTGCAGGATGCTATTTGTGGATGGTTGATCAAGTTGAAAAAATATATTAAATTATGTTCTTAGAATATTGGGCGAAGTCTATTTATATATCGTTGATCTAAAAATAGAAGCATGTCGATTATTATTAGCTCTTAATAATAATCAGACACTAAACAACAACTTATTATCTTGGAGCACTTCAGTTCAGTGCATAGATGTGGCACATCAGTGGAATGAGGGAATTACGCAATTCCCAAGGGTTTACTGGAGCTAATGCATGGAGGACTCAGTTAGAACTCAAGTGGCAGAGTTATGACACAGTTGGAAGAATTAGTTATGGAGTTGTATTTAGTTTAACTCAGTTAGACTCAGTTGAGCTAGTTGTATCTAGTCTAACTAAATGATACACTAGTGAGAGTGGAGTGAGTTAATTATTTAATTAATTCACAAATAATAACTCATTAATCAAATAAACAATACAGCAGTTAACTACAGTGCATGGCAATTTCAGAGGAGACCCAGTGGAGAGGTAGGTGAAAGGGCAAGATAGACTATCTGTTGTGACTATAGTGATGCATTGATTGCATCACACACACATTGGAGTTTCCAATGAGGATTGCGCAGTCAAGGCAAGAGTAATTCAAATTCATTTAGAGCTATTCTTCAGCAGGGATTGCGCAGTGGAGGCAGGCTAGCAGGAGGAAAAGATCGGTGCATGGATTTGCAAGATTGGTCCTTATTAGTGTATGACAATTGTACTGTACTGAGAGCTTGATAAGCTTTGTATGAGGATTGTCATATGATCCCATGATACATAATATATAGTTGGGGGTTTTCAGCTTCAGGCTTTCCCAGTTAAAAACTGTGTTATGTGCGATTGATTATTTTTGTTTATGCTTCACATGTGTGTGCAATTAATTTTCTGCAAAATATTAACAAGTGGAATTGATTCAGTATTTTGCATAAATTTAAATAGTGTGATATCAGGTGAATCAAGGACATATGCATGCTTAGTGCATATAATTTCTACAAGCACTAAATCATACAATGCTTCACAACTGTCATATAGGTTACTAGTTAGGGCACCAAATGTTGTTGTAACATCCCTCAAACAGTCACTAAATCAATCCTTAACTTTTGCGACATACCCTTGAAATAAACTAGACCCAACACCTAGCAAGAATGGAGAAATATCATACCATTTTGTTGCCTTCTAGGAGCTCGATATTAAATATATTGTATATATGTAATTTCGGATCTCCAAGGTCTAAAATTTTGTCTTGTGGTATTTTTATGAGTCCTCGTTCCAACCCCACAGTTCTGATCGAGATTGGATTCTTCAAGAAAGAGTTATGCCCAATATCCCGTGATGACTTGATTATAGACTGGTTCAGTAGAGCGAACTTGTACGAAGTGCCAAGTGTCATTGTATTGACCTTCGACCTTGAAAAATATACCCAAAAAACTAAATTGTTTCCTATTTCTATCTCTTTTTACGAAATTTGAATCCAATGCTCACAGAAAATGTTATGACGATTTTCCCAAGGTCACCTGTTTGACATGGAATTTGGGAGCCTGCAAAAACCCTACAGTCCTCGGATCATATATCCAAAAATATAGCAAGCCAAGATCTGAAATTTGGTCATGAGGTTCATCAGGATTTCGGGTCAAATCAGATTTTTTTTCAGCTTCTGAAGCTACGTAGAAACAAATATATAGCGAAAATGCCACGATGACTTGTTTTGGAGGATATATGAGCTTTATTTTTATAGAGTTGAGAGTGGCTTCTATTGTGAACGTTGAAGGAGACATTTAGGATTTTAACACATTATTAATTGTTAATTCTAATTGATAAATATTGTGTAGTTTTTTTTCTTATGCATTAAGGAATATGCACTACCTAAACATATTAGGCTTTTTAATGAGATGTAGGAGTTATATGGGTGCATAGTGGCTTGAAGCCCTTAATTAAGATAGTATCTCCACAAAGTATGGAAAGAAACCATTAATATTAATTTTAGGTTCCTAAAAATAGTGGAAATGTGCCAAGTCACCTTTTTTTTTGGTTTTAGCCCACCAATTGGTGTTTTTACTTTCAAACTCACTTATCTCTCTAACCATGAGGAACCACGCAGCGTACCACATATCACTAGAAATATCTCTTCGAGGAGAGTCCAGTGACATGGATATCCAATAAAAACTCAATTATTTGACCCTTAAAAAACCCTCGATGAAGTCGAGGTACATCCTCAGTCTAGAGAACCCAAACCCTAGGACTTGGGTTTTCAACCATCCAATAGTGTAGCTACTATATAGATGTAATCTAAAAATTACTGAGAATCGTTCATTATCCATTCAACATAAATGATTGGTGTTTTTATTCAAATTCAAACCCAGTCAACTCCATGGGTTGACAATAATGACAACGCTATCCAACAAAAATGCATGGAAATGAACAAATAAGAGTGTGTCCCAGGGATTGCCAGTGAATTCAAGTGTACCAAGGATGAAGTGTGTTAGAAGAAGTTCATAATAGGATTTTCAATAGGAAAGCCTACAATTTCGATAAGGGGATCAACAAAGAACTTTTAGACAAAGGGATACTTTTTTCTAGGCACAACACTATTTTTCCTTTATCTATTATTTTTATCTAACATGTGGCACACTTTCGCTGAATGCTCATGTTTTAAACTATTTTAGACAATTTATATTGTACAGTGTTGCGTATAAATTTTTGGGCACTCAACTTGTGACAACTTATATCATGTGTGTCTTGTGTATCTTGTGGTTCTTGCAAACTCTCAGTTAATACTCTATTGTTTATATGAAATGGACATACATTTGAAATATTGCACATATAAGCTATGTTTCTTAGTTGTTTTATGGCTATGGCTAGATGTGATCCTTGTCTTGGTAATTTCTTAAGTGGGACAAGTTTTGCTTGGACATGAATGGTCTAAGATGAGGTATAGGTAGTTCTTAGGTGAAAAAGGAACAATCTACTTGTAGTAAGTGCAATTGTTCAAGTTTTTGCGACTGAAACAGGCCAATGTCACATGAACTGCAGTAGATAAGGAATTGATTGGGTTCCCAAGTTGGGAAAAAATGTAAGGCTATTTTTGAGGGCATGAGTGCCAAGGCATGTTAGGGAATTCTAACATGTTCCAAATAATTTGAAGGCAAGTCAAATATGCTAAGATGTGTCAAATTCTAAGGCATGCCAAGATGTGAAAGGGTGTGATAATACATGTCAAGGACTGTGAAGGAAAAAAAAAGGAGAAAAAAGTTAAACTAAAAGAAAATGAACACATAAGAGGATTAATAAGTCATCAATTTACCTTTTCCAAGAGGGGCATGCTAGGCATAACAACACTAGGTGGAAATAGGTGCCAAGTTCCAAATGCTAGTGCATTGTAAGTGCCAAATAATCCTCTGTTAATTCTCATCTACTTTCCAATAATTGATCTAAAATAAATTAATATTAAAGCATGCCAAAAAATACCAAGGCATATTAATGAATGCTATACATGCTAATACTTGCCAAGTGCCAATGTGTGTTAGGGAGTGATACACATTTTATGAACTGAAAGGGCATGCCAGAGCGTGCTAAGGTGTGACATAGTGTGCTAATGCACGCTGAGGAGTGTTAGGGAATACTAGGAAAACACAAGGGAGCACTAGGTAAAAATTCATGGAAGTGAATGAATATGAGGGTGTGCCAGGGAGTTTCAACAAGTGATAGACAACATGCCAAGGACGGAGTGACAAGGTATGTTAAGCATTAGTAAGGCATGCTAGGGAATATAAAGGCATGTCAAGAAGTGCCATAGTGTGCTAGGGAGTTCCAACGTGTGTTAACATGTGCCAAATAGTGCCAATACATGCAATATGCTAAGGCATTCTAGGATGCACAGGGTTCTAGGGTATGACAATATGTGTTAAGGAGTATCAAGGCAACAAAAATAAGAACCAAGCTAAAATGAAAGGAAATGAACACATACGAGGGTTAATAATTCAAGACTTTATCTTTTTCAAAAGGGGCATGCTAGGAAACTAATAATAGGTTCCAATACATGCCAAGTTCCAATGTGTTCCAACTGCTCATGTATGTTAATGCATGCCAAAGTATTCTAGGGCATGTTGTAATATTCTCAATTAGCCATGAGCTAGTTGGAATATTATTTTTTGTTTTTTTGTCTTGTTTTATGAATAAGAGGACAATGAAGGTCCATAAGTCTCCTTAATAATGAATAAATCAATGCCAATGTAAAATTAAAACATCTTGCCAGCTTAATTAAGCACCCTTAGGTGTGAAAAGGGGCTGGAACATCTTGACTGGGTCAACTTTGACCAAATCAACAATGTTGTCATGGAGGAGTGGCAATCAATGAGGGACAACACAGTTTTAGATGGAGACACCTTGCATGGAAGTAGGGTCATAAATGAATGGGACTTAGGGTTTGTAATCTCACATCTTATAAAAGGAAGAGGATGGTAGCCATATTGATTATGTATTTTTTTATGATATTTCTGAATATATGGTCTGTTTAGACATATAGCTTTCTTTGGCTATTTAGCTAAGATTACAAGTTTTGTTTAGAACTGGGTGTTCCTGATCGGGAATCACACCTCTTCCATTGAGAAGCTCTTGGAAGTGTCTTGTACTTCACTTCCACTATCAGGGATTTGGCCAAAGCTTCATCTTACATCTATAACGCAGATCATGTTGAGGGTTGAATTTTTTTGCAGGTTGCAGTAGTGGAGACCATCTTTGGGTCACTTCAGTACTTATTTTCAGTGGAGAAGGGTTCCTTTCCATTGGGAGGAGAGTAAGGAAGTCCCTTGAGCTTATTTTCATATATTGGAATCAGGCCATATATTTATTTTCCCCTACAACACGGTTTCTTTCCATATCTACGTTATTTTGAGGGAGGAGTTTCTGGGTGGTTTCAGTACACCATTTGGAGAGGAGGTTTGCTAGTCAAGGGATCATCCTTTCATCTAGGAGATATATTGGAGGAGGCTTCATTATTTCTTATATCAAATCAGCCACACTTTCCAGATCTATATATTGCAGTCAATCTTCAACCCTAAGGCTTTGATTCCTATCTTGTACATGGTGTATTTCTGAAAACTCTTGTGGGGTTCTTCATTGGAGGTTGTATAGTACCTAGATCTGTATTAGATCTATTTTTTGAGGCATATATAAGCCCATGTCATTTTGTATCTTCATTTGCTGTAAAAGTTCCTTTTAAATAGCGCTATAGTAGTCTTCTGACATTTTGATATATAGTAGCAGCACCTCTTTTGAGGGTTTTGTCCATTGGAGGCTTGTTATATCTTACTGTACATCTTATGGCCCATTTCTTATGCATATTTTTCTGCTATTATTATAATTAGAAGGTATTCATATTGGTCTCCTATTTTCATGTAATGTTTTACACTGTTATTCTATGGTTTTTCACTATATTCCTGCTTTTCCCATTTGGGAATATTACACATGCTAGGGACTACAAGGCATTCCAGCACATCCTAGGAGAGTGTTATGATATTCTAGGGCCTGCCAACATGTGCTTGGGTGTCCTAGTCATGGCACGATGTTGTAGGTACAAATATGTTCTAATACATGTGAGGTTCCAAGGAATGTTAGTGTGTGCCAAATCATGTTAAGATGTGCCAAGAGTGTTGAGGAGTGCTAGATATCTCTCATTAATAGAATTGAAAAATCTTGATTATGTATTAAATAATATAGTTTCTAAAAACACTAGTGGAACTTTATCTAAAGGGAATTTGTTAGATAATAAACCTCATAGATATTGATAATGTATTGCCTCATAGGAAAACTATATTCTCATTACTTGAGGGAAATGATACATACTAATTACTTCTTAAAAAATTTCCTGACTCTAACCACTATATGGCCTTGGACACATATTGAAAAACTCCACAAAAATGGTTTTAAATCGTTATCTTTTGACAAAAAATATAGTAACATGTGCATAGCGTCATAAAAAACGTATTGGAATGATCAATGATGACAAACATTTTAAGACCGTCACCAACTAACCAAAAAGATCATTGGTGAGGGTCAATAAAATATCATCACTAGAAGTGTCACCAAAGAGATAATTAGTGGCGGGCCTTTAACAACCCTTACCAAAAGTGTCACTGAAAATGGCTTTGGTGACAAACCTTAAAGGACCACCACTATATGCACTTGCAACAATGCTTTTTTAAGGACCGTCACCATATTTGACATTGGTGACAGACCTTAAAGGTCCATCACAAGCATGAACCTCACCAATGTCCTTTTTCCTTGTAGTGCACGTTCCAGCTGGGTTTTCTACCGGAAAGGTTTCCTAGGTTATATGTTGTGTTAATTTGTGGTTTGTGAGTTTTATTATTTTTTTCTTTATTTTCTTTACAATTATAATTTGCATACATATACAATAAACAATAATTTAATAATCCATATATCCAAGGAGAAATAAACTCTCATAGTTAGATTTCAAATTTTCTAATATACTTTACTAAATGTGTTACGATGAATTGACCAATGAATTATTCATACTTATATATATATATATATATATATATATATATATATATATATATATATATATATATATATATATATATATATCGTGTCACTATTAAATTATGAAATATATCCATTCTCTTAGGGGAATGATGTTTGGAAAATAAAACTTGAAATAATATGGTAAAATAAAGTTGGTATACACACCTTTTATCTACATAAAATTGGTATCTATATGTACTTACAGTGAAAATAATAATGAATGACTTGGTTTCATTACTTTAATTGATCGATATCATTGTTTTTTTGTAAGGTGGAATCTATTAACTAAAAAATGGGTAATTACATCAGCAGTAGTCAAGATTCATATCAGTCTCTCACATGGGAGACTGGACCACAACCAAAATTTTACCCTTCCAAGGAATACGGTAGACAATTGAAAATTAAAAGTACTGACAACAAACAAACCTATGCTATAAACTTGGCCCATTCAGCCATACATATAAACTACTACAAAAATAAAACCATTAATTTTTTTCATCACACAATCAAGGGATTTTTTTAGAGTCTAAAACCACTACATAAATAATTTCCACTGGTAGAGTTGAGGATCCATCATCCATTGGTGGGATTCCAAGGTGTTTTTCTATCCTTGTCAGACCGCATTATATTTGTTCCAATCTGTAGTCATAATGTTTCATGTGGAAATGCCTATGTTTTAGGGTTTCCATGAGGTCCCTTCTAGAATCCTAGTTGTCCATTAGTGTGTGTTCCAAGAGGAATTTTAGTTGTTAGTATAAATAAACCACCTACAAAAATTTCTAGGTGTATTTCCCATATCCAAGATCCACCCTATCCATTCTGCCACCAACTCAAATTCGGACATGGAATTTCTTCGCAAGGAAGCTTCCCATCCATATATGGTCAATTCTTCTTGCACCTACGCAGTTATATCTTCCCTATACCTTGATTCAAGCCTTTTCACTCTATTATGTAGTCTCAAATTTCCTCTGTGAGATATCTCCTCATAATAAGTAGAGCCTTTCCTCTCCTGACCTCTGTCCCTCAACATGATGAAATTTTCCTCAACAAACTAGACTAGAAAGTGTAGTCTTATCAAAGACAAAAGATCCCTTCTCCCCCTAATCCAACATGCTTGTGATTTCCTCAATACTACTCAAAACTTGACCCCTTATGTATCAAGAAGGGTCTCATATGGGCACACTCCAGCAGGCTCCTATTATATACTCCTAATTTTGTAAAATTCTTGTTCCCTATTTACCCAAATTATCTTTAGCCACCTACCACACCAAGCCTCCCTTAGGCCTTGGCTTAGAGTAATGTAACCATAACCCCTCCTTCCTCCTGCGAGTACATGCAAACATGACCATAAATGTCATCCAACCCACACTCATCTATGAAAGCCATTTCTTTGGTCAATTTCAGGGGTCATCCATAATAATAAAAGTCCCCTTTCTCCTAGTATGTTTACAAACTAGTCACAAATTCTCCCACAACTAACATGTGTGAACACACCATGGGAATTCCATATGTTTCCTACATAAAAAACGACACAATAAACTATAGAACTTGAGTAACTCCCAATTTCAGATCAATTATTTTCCACTGCATGAATTATATGAAAGATCCTTTCCAAATGGTCCACTCTACTCCCCTTTCGACTCAACAGGAGAGAAACATCAGAAGTAAAATAACCAACTCTCCCTAAAGTGCCAACCAGTATGAACAGTATTCCTCAAATGAATTAGAATAGGAAAAAACAATAAGCAAGCAGAACAAAAAATTTCCAGACATCCAAATTGAAGTTACCTTGAATGAAGGAGTGTTGGCTCAGTTTCCGGTGTCGCTCAACCCTTTTCTCATATTTATCTCATTATTCACATTCAAATTGGGTATATTAGTAGCCTTCCTTATTTTTTCAATCCTTGTTAGCTTGATATTTTAGATCCTCCCATCTACGACAGAATCCCTTTCTTGTTTTCATAGAGGTCATAGGAAAAAATTTCCTCTACTCTGTGTCCAAATTCTTAATTCTTTCTCTCCCTCTTCCCCGTAAATTTTTTGCACCCTCCTCCACAAGGTATTCATTGTATATTAATTCTAGTGCCTAATACAAACTCCACCATATTTAGTAACTTGGACATGCTGGAAATCAAACTCAGCCTCCTCACACACTCAAATCCCCCCTTCATGATGAGTCGTTGTCTCTTCATCCTTTACAAGGTTGTTGAATATCAAGGTTAAGTGTGTATTATGAATTTTTTAGGGGGCATGTTTCCATGTAAGGGGGGAGGGGGGTATGATAGCATGGTGGAAACCACACCTCACTCCCTCCCTTCACTCCACTAGTCACACCATCTTGGGACTGTGATATTTTCCTCTTTTATTTTATGAGTATTTATACTTGTTATTATGTTCCTTTGATTGTTGTTCTATCATTTTTATTATTTTGGTTATATGCTAGTTATAAGCATGGTTTCATGATAGCTTCTAGTTATGTCTCTTAACATTTTTTGATTGGTAAATGAATGGTTATTGAATCCATGACCTAATATATTTTATTGAATCTATTATGAGAGGGAATTATACCTTCTTGATGATTTACAGATAAGTATGAGACCCGTATGTTCAGATATGTGTTTATGACCTGTAGATTGCATGTTCACAATGTGTTTGAAGAAAAGGTTGTCTTAGTTAGGCCTTTTTATGTAATCAACTTCACTAATTTTTTCATTATTGGATTCGTCCTTATGTCATTCATCATTTTGGGATGTTCTATCAAGTTCTAGGCAGAGGTCTGGATATTAGCCCTGAACAAGTGGCTCAGATTCCAAGGTCACATGCTTAGAATTGGGAAATATAGACTGTAGTCGCTGGGAGGCAGGGTTATCCATGCGAATGGAGGGTCATAGTCATTGGATTACCTATTTATGCAAGCGACTAGGAGTCTAGATCACTAAAAAGGAAATTTATCTTAGCGCTTGGACACCTGGAGTGGTTTTTTAGCTCCTCTGAGTCTTATAGATCCCGAGGAAGGTGAGTAATGTCTCATCTTATTTACTCCATTTCGTTAATGTGATATAGGAGGTCGAGTCATGTCATAGTATCGCTCAACTCATGTTTACCCTAGTATGCCTATGAAATTGGGTAGATATGCGAGGGGGGGGGGTTACAACAATTTTCGTGTGGAGCTTCAGCCACACCCAAAACACTGGAAAATCTCAACTAAAAGGCTTACAACTGCATGAAAAACACTGGCATATCTCTTCTGACTGGTTTTAGCCGCACCCATGACACTTCCTCTCAGTGGGTGGGGTAATTTAAAGGAGAATTAAAAATATATTCAGCACAGAACCTCTACCAACTTCTTGCACACTTTCATCGACATATGTACATGCCTCCAAACCTTTTCCAATATCTATGACACCTATGAAAATATGTTAAACATCTCTGCAAAAAGATATGAACATGAACATGAAGACCTAGTGTGCCAAACTCAACAACACGGATCAACATGTCTAACACCCGAGAAAACATCTCCAACACATGTATATTGGCATACAAACCATGTCAATGCCATAATCTAAACCATCACAAGGTTGAAAATCAATGCATCATGTATATCATCACAAGGTTGAAATCAATACCAACACAAGCTAGATGAAACCATTAAAATAATTCCAACACCAACTAGTTGCAAACATGAAAATGATAATGCCAACAATCTCTCACTTTGGCATTGATGGTAGCCATGCACAATCTCTATATCAATCTAGATCAATTCCAACACAAGATAGATGCAACCATGAAAAAAATGCCAACACTAGCTAGATACAACCATGAAAACCATAATGCCAACAACCTCCCCCTTTGGAATTGATGGAAACCACACAAAATCTCTAGATTAATATACTCTTATTTCACTCCCCCTTTGACATCAATGGCCAAGTGTCAATTCCATCTATTAAGGTAGCAAGAACAAAAGCACAAGAAGTGGAGAATTTTATCTCTACAATGTTGAATAGGAATGTATATCAACAAGTATCCATGCCTCTCACATCAACAACAACAAGAAACATATCAATCCAATCAACAAATGGTCTCCTCAGAGCATCATGTCAAACCAATCAACCTATAGCAAAAACAATAATATGAACATGAGGCAACCATAAGAAACATCAATGAGCAACATCATAATGAACAACAATGTGCAACAATATCCACATTAGGCACCGACCCATACTCTCCATAGTAAAAAAACATGGTAGCGACATCAATGACCAATCACATCATCTCTTCTCATATAATGAGGTCAAGAGCCCAAACAATCATAGCATAGCATGAGGCACACCATGAACACCTCCAAGAAGATCATAATGCCAACAAATGGCTGAAGTAAACAAGAGCAAATAAGATTCTCCCCCTGAAGACATGACATCTCCATTATAGAAATTTTGAGGTCTAAAATGGGCCTCCTAAGAAAAATGTAAAACAAAAATAAATTTTATAAGAACCAATAGGATTCAAGATGATGGTGTCAACCATGGGGGATGATTCACCATTTTTGGGGTAAAAAAGTAGAAATATTAAAAAATAATAAAATAATAAAACTACTTTTTCAACTTGTATTTTCAACTTATTTCCCTATGGTTTTACTCAAATTGCGAGCGGGAGTACTCATTGGATGCACAATTTAATTCCTAATCCAAGGAGTACCCATGTTGCATACTTTTGATGGACCCTACTACACGAAAAAATATAAATACATGAAAAAGCGTGATTGCAATCACATTTTTCATATATTTCTAATTTGTTTTGTAGCAGGGTCCATCGAAAGTATGCAACATGGGTGCTCCTTGGATGATGAATCAAATTCTAATCCAACGAGTGTTCCCGCTCGAAATTTTTGCAAACCCATAGGGAGATGATTTGAAAATACGAGTTGAAAAGGTAGTTTTTTTATTTTTTCCCTCTAAAGTTTGATGATGTAATGTAATCTTGTTTTATTATTTACATTATTATTTTATAATTTACTTAGGAGGCCCATTTTAGACCTCAAAATTCCCCTAATGCAACATCAGCTCCAAACTGTAGTGAATTGCTTCCTTTCCACAAATAGAAGCACAATGTGGAATAAGGCTCCATATGACCATGATTGAATGGAATAGGCATTGTAAATACATGGTTGTAGCAGTGACATAAGATCTCATACATGACTATCATATGACCTCATGGATCTCTTTCCAATCCACTAGAAATCCCAATGATAAATAAAAAACAAGTACATGGCTTCATGAGCATTTTACATGATTTTATCAATGAAATCCATTGTTTCTATAACATTTCCTATGGATGAATGAAAAAAAACATGATAAAACATGATAGTTACAACATCATTAGCCCATACATATGAGTGCACCAACTCTCATAAGACTCCTCCAATAACATGCATATCACCATGATGACTTAACTCACTAATGACTGAACTCTCAACTACATACGATGAAACAAAATAAATACATGGTAGTTAAAATGAGTATATAACACCTCACACATGGCTATTCCATGTCTCAAGTCACATCTATGCATGCCCATTCCATATTGTCTCCAAGCTCATACTAGGGTAGATGAAAAATGATCAAAAAAGTTTCAACAAGACTAATATACATATATTTCCACTCATAAGCAATAAATACACCATCTGCAAGAAATAGAATCATAAAGAGCAACCCTTGAAACCCTGAGCAAAATATACCTCATAATAATGTGTTAATCTTGTTAATATGATGATACCTGGAAGTAACGGATCATAACTCGTTGTTGTTGGTACTCATCAAGTTGGAAACACACCCCCTGAGACCATGCTAGTATCATATGTACCTCTATAGTCAAGTAGATCTAACATGCAAGAATGGACTGTAGTAGGGGTTGATCTCTGATACTCAAAATTTGATGAGGAAGAGTACTCCCTTGGTCTCTTCTTTATACTCATTCTTCCCTTCAATGCATACACATTATCCGTTGTCTTTACTCCTTAGAAATCAATCTCATTGACCCTTATTTGCAGATGAAACAACGTTTGTATTTGAAGACCAATTCCTTTCCTCCATCAACCATCTGGCTCACACTCAAAGTATTTTACTTTGGGCCTTCAATGAGGCACACATCATCTGCATTTTTACTCTTCTCATCGAGATTGGATTTACCACTTCCAAACACTTGTTGGTTGATTACCTTCAAAAGCAACATGGCTAGCCTTGGTTCTCTTTAGGAATTTAAAGATTCTCCTATCTCCTGAAATATGGTGTGAGTATCTTCTCTCTATGTACCACATATTATCCTCATCATGTGAGCAAAGGGAAATGCCACACCTTTCTAGTTTCTCCTCTTTGGTTGGTTGGTTGTTTCCTTGGTTATGCATTCTCCTTTGTTTGCTTCTTTTGACCTGATGGTCTTAAGGATCTAGGCATATTACAATATTTGGCCATGTACCCAAAATTGTGAAAAAAATAACACTCCATATGAGTTAGATATAAAACCAAAGGATTTGATCTTTTTTTTCTCATGTCGGAGCTCCATCTCCTCATGTTATATCTGCAATCAATGGAATTGTGGAAAGATAGGTTACAAGCAAAAAAAATAACCATTAAATGGACATGTACCTGAAAGTGGGTCCTCTTCTTGGTTGTCTAAGATATTTCATAGATGTGTGCATTCTTCTCCTACAAATAGCAGCCACATGTCCAAAGTTGTGACAAGAAAAACACTCAATCTCGTCCATCAAGGGGGAAAAGGAATTTTGACTCCTCTTAAATTTTCTACCATCAACCATTGGAGAAAATGATATTCTAGTTGTAAACGTTCCTCTTGGTTCTCTTCTTTACTACTGATGGTGCATATGCTACCTCTTTTATATAATATTTTCATGGCTTATCACATCCTTCGCTGCAGGATTCTTTGGTTTTTCTTTTTTTTTCTTTCCTACATGCAAACTTGTCTCTCCTTTTTGAAATCTAGGGTTAGATCTATTCACTACTAGGGTTCTCTTTACTTTCTCCTGTTGTTGGTATTTTTCTTCAAATTTCTTTCTCAATTTTTCAATTAAACCTTCAAGTGCTTCAACATAGACCTTCTTCTCTTTTTTCTTGTTGCACATGACTTCTTCAATTATTTTTTATTCTGCCAGTTGTGTCCTCAAAGTATTGATCTCCTCCTTAATATTCACCTCTCTTTCATCACAAATCTGTAATATCTTATCATGTTCCTTGGATGCATTTGTTAGTCTACCAAAATTCCTTGAAAGTTATTCAATGACAACCATGGCAGATTCATATTCGTCCTTGAGCATAAATTATGACCATCATCTACTTCACTAACCAAATCTGAATTTTTATCATCACCACTATCTAAAATATAACTCAAAAGTAAATCGTTACGACTTATACCTTTAGATATGTCACTTTGTTTCACATTTTGTTCAAATGGAGCCTCTTTATTCTTGGATCTCTTCTTCTACTTTTTCCTAATACCATCACTTCCAAATAATAGTTGTAGTTTATCCCAAACCTCCTTGGCATATTTTAGATCTCCAAATTTCTCTAAGTTCACATTATGAAGATTCTCAAAAATGATATGCCTCGCTTGACCATTTTGTTGCATTACTTTAGATGAAGGTGGATCCTCGCCATATCCTTCATAGAACAACCTAGAAATGTTAGATCCACAAGAGAATATTTTTTCTTGCAATATTTTAAACCTTATAATTTGTAGTTGTGAGTGCATGGGCGTGGAGGTTTCATTCTAAAAACAATTGCAAGTTGTTTCCAACAAACAACAGATCTACTCCCCAACGATCAAGTTGAAACCAATATCCCTAGTCTGATACCAATTTTTAGAAATCTTGAGCATTACTGAGAGGGGGGGGGTGAATCAGTAGTGTGGCTTATTATTTCTTTTTACCAATTTTATGTTCAACCGATTCATGCATAAATTAAGCAACACCACATTGAATATTAACAAATCATAACATGTGAATCATATGAGAAGCTACACTAGAACAACCATAAGAGAAACTATGTACAACGCAAAAATAATCCACATGAGACACAAGGATATCTAGTGGAAACCCTTTCAGGGGAAAACCACCCTTGCTGCTACTACACTTCTCTGAATCTTCTATTATGCTAAGAAAAATGATATCTTTTACATAGATTATTGGAAACTACCAGCTACAAGACTCTACCTCAAAAAACATTCAGACTTCCACCACATAATAGGAGACTTGATCCCAAAAATAGAGTGAGCTTACGACCACCAACTATTCCATCTCCCACTGGGTAGAAGCGACCACTTCTGCAACATTTCTATTAGCACCCACTAACACAAAATCACTGCTCCATGTTAGCAAGCACCTTCTTGCCAAAGTCCACTAATCCAAAACTCTATGCGAACCTTGATTAAATTCATTTTCAAACTAGATCACCAAGACACTCTACTGAACAAGGCTTAACTTTGTTATAAAACCCTAACAACAAGACCGTCTCTGCAAATCATAGTAAAAAACACTACAAATAATATGCTCTCTACTCTATAAAATAGTGGTTGCAATAGATACACCAAATCTCCAACAACATAACCATACAACTACAACAACAACACAACTCAACCCCTCAATAAGCTACAATAATAATAATAAAAAAATATGGAACTCTTTCATATGCACCAGTAACCCAGCAAAATAATGTCAACTGATGGTGTAGACACACTCCTCAATCCATCAATTTCTATCAATATTTGAACTAAAACATTATTCTTTTTATTTTTCTCTGCCATAAATCTGATCTGGAATATGATATATTTTCTTCAGTATTATGCTACAGGATTCGAATCTTCTCTCTCCACTGCCATTTGTACTACTGAACCGAAGTATCTTTGCTCACTAATATGGAAAGAGTATTTTTTCCTTCTGCAAACCTCTCACCCTCTCTATCATACCAACCAACCATTTCTTAGATCCAAAATGAAGTATATATAATGTGTTGGGCTCCACTTTTGTACTGAGTTCATAGGTGCACAAAGTTGATGAAATCCATCTATAACAATCAATACTTGTGCACTAAAGGAATTCACACCCAATGGAGGACTTATTCAACAAATTTTGACTTTAACTAATTAATTTAAAACCTTCTAAGAATTACCCGTCGAAATACTTTTGATGTGCATGAGGAATGTGGACAAATTTTATGTAGAGCTTCAGCCACATGCAAATATCGATTGAAAGGATTATATTTGCACACACAACACTCGTAGATATCAGATGAAGGGTTTCAACTACACCCATGGCACTTCTTCCCAGTGGTTGGGGCAAAGTATAGAAGAAATTGAAATATATTTAGCTTGGAACCTATACCAACTGCGTGCACACCTTCATCAACTTTTGTACACACCTCAAAAACTCTGTCAAGCTTTGCAACACCTCTGCAAATAGGTTAAGAATATATGCATCAAGACATGAACATGACCATGAATACCTAGTGTTCCAAACTCAACAACATGGATCAACATGTCTAACACATGAGAAATCATCTCCAATGCCTGTAGATCTGCATATAAACCATTCTGATTCCATCATCTATACCATCAAAAGGTTGAATTCAATGCATCATGTAGATCATCAAAAGGTTGACATTAATTCCAACACAAGTTAGTTGAAACCATGAAAACAATGCCAACACTAGCTAGCTGCAACCATGAAAACCATAATGCCAATAGTATCAAACTCTATGATAATCATAGCATGTAAGCTACAATTATATATTCATTTGGATAAAAATATACATAGGCATTCATACCTCTCCATTGAGATGAATCTCCACCAAATCAAAATACACAAGATTTTACACAAAGGCAACGATTCCATTTCATCCTAGTTCAGGTTTCACACAGGTAGGTCCTCTTTTTCATCTTCAATATTCGAAGACTTTTACAACATTTCCTCAAGGCTGGATGTATTTCTAAAAAGTCAGTGTATCTGGGTTTTGCTAAAATTTCTTGCACCTAGATATCTATATGTCAATATTTTGGTAATCGTGCCAAACTTTAATAAAATAAAATAAACTTTTCTTCCATCGTAATGGGTTCCATGGTGTTTTTCAGTCTGATTCAGGATAATTTGGAGATCCATAATATTTAACAAGAGATCACTCTACAAGGGGATGAATAATCCTAGATATCTGGCTAATTCCAGTGATCCAATAAGATATAGGTGTTGCAAGTTTTCCCAAGGCATCGTCTCCACAAATTAATGTTTATAGTTCAAATAAATAACCAAAATTCTCTTCCCTTCACGCAAAGTTTCAAGATCTTGAGTGCATGGTTAATTTAGTGCATAGAAAATTTTAGGGGCTAATATTCGCAGGTTGGCGAATTTTCCATGGTTTTTCCAAAAAAAAGATTCGCCAATTTCCATTTTTTTCTAAAAATGATTCGCCCAAATTTTACAATATAAAATTATTTTACGTTAAAAATCACCAAAATTATATAGAAAATATATATAATATCATTATAAACATGAATAATTTTACAAATACATCAATAAACATTTTATAGTTTGCATATTAGGGACTAGTGAGATTCGCCAATTTTTTAAACTTCAAAATAATTTTCCATCCTTAAAATTTTCCCTGATTTAGTGATTTATCCTTACCTTGTCAATAATCCAAGATGGGTGTATTGATATCCTTGGTTTGGTTGGATCTCCATCAAATCGCTATATCACGATCTTCAAATGGTTGCTTTCCTTCCTGGGCATTAAAGTTTACATGCAAGGGATACTTCCTTTATTGCACATCTAATGGGTTGTTTCCACCTTAGAATGCTTAAAAACTGTGTTTATGTCCCTTTTGTAGCTCAACAAAATTTTCAACTCCAACGTTGAACAACCACAATCTCGAAATCCCTTCAACGCACCACAAATACTGACTTTTTCCCACACAATTTATTTTGTATGCAACATCATAACTACACCAGATCCCTACTTTTCCATCAATTTTCCATACAGAATACTAATACAATTTCAAAATAGAAAATAGATCCACATTCACCTTTTCAAAGCAATATCAACCCTAAGATATAATTTCCTTAAGCTCGAGTCCACCCTAAGAATAATATTTTGGCATACAATTCCATTGTCAAATGCATTCTTTGACAATATTATACAATTAAATTCACAATTTGAAATTTTTTTAATCCTCTTTACTAGAATCATATTCCTTCTATTATTGATTGTTGGAAAATCAATCCACCATCAAACCCATACATTCATAATTTCATCACAGGAATCATGTGTAATTTCCATATTGCACAAACATTAGCTCATTAATTTTAACCACACACTCATACAAACATTAATTAACATCAACACATAGCCAAAGGTATTACATGAATACAAAAACATGTAAATGTGTTTTCCTATTTAATACAATTTAGATATATAGAGCTTCATGGTCTAATACACAAGATGGGAATACACAACTCTGACCTCTCTTTCTCCTCTCACACTTGTTCTTTGTCTCTATTATCTCTATGCTCCTCTGATGCAAGAGCACCCTTGGCCTCGGGAAATCCTCATTAACCAAAAACAAGTTTTTGTTTGATTTTGTAATGTAGGGAAATAAGTGTTGCTAATACCATGTATTTGAATGTTCGCACTCCTATTATGTTAGTTGTTGATACACCCATCTGATAGTTGGTGCTACTCTTGTAGTTGTGTTTTATCAAAGAGACGATTAGTTTTGAGTTTTTGAAAAGCCCAGGATGTCATTATTGATACCCCTATTGTGTGGAGTTTCTAATACACCCAAACTGATAGTTGTTGCTACAGGTGGCCACTACCAGCCGTCTTACAAGAATTTTTTGTATAAAAACTATTAAAAAAAATGTTATGGGAATGAGATGTAAGTCATAGATTTCCAATTTTCCATGTAACAGTGGAGAACCGAACCAATTTTTTTCTGGAATGCGAAGAGGTTGGTGGCCTGGGAAATCAAATTGTTTCATTTTTGGAATGCAAAGAGGTCGGTGGTGTAAGGAATAATTTAAAAGAAAAAGGGAGAAAAGGGGCTTTTGGGCTTTGTATTTTGGCTATTACATGAATTGGGAGAGGGTGTGACTGGTTATTGGATGGTTTAGTAAGTATATCTTGGTTTTTGGGTGGTATCATTGTGTGACAACATATGAATTGAAAGCACTTTAAGGACTCCACTCTCGTATTTGAATTTTTTTATGTAGAAATAATTTCTTGATGAAAAAGAATATTTGAAATCTTTTTTGAGTTTTAATGAGAAGCCTTAAAATTACTCTTTGTTTATGCTCTGAAATGTAGTTACGTGAATTAATTTAACACAATATCCAAAGACAAATTAATGGAGCTATGGGTTGTGTATCACTAGGTCTATTTATGTAGCCTATGTGTGGAAGCTACAGAACTCAGGATTGCACCAAGAGGTATTGGGGTAGGTTTCTCTCTGGGATTTTCTCCTTGATTTGCCTTGAGTAATAGGGTACCAAAAAACCTTATCTGATAGTTTCTTGACAAGAGTGCCGAAGGTACGAGTTGGGACACAAAACCTAGTTTGAGGTCTATGAATGTTGGTGAGACATTTACAACTTGTAAGAATGTCGCTGAGGAAAATAGGAGTAGGAGAAGGAGGTGCATGAAATCGAGAGCTCGAAGAATTGAGACGCATTATATAAGTTTTGTAACATAGAATAAATGGAGATGAAGGAGTAGATTCAGGGCCAGAAGAAGAAATAAATGAATAAAAAGATGTTTAAGGAGAGATCCCAAACAACAAGGTTGATCTCATACTTAAGTAATATAGGAAATGAAAGAGTTGAAGTTTCCTATTGTGATGGAAATATGTGAGTTGATTTGGTCATTGATTGGATTGGAGAACTCAAAATATAGTTCGAGTATGAAAATGTTTAGGATCCAAATCGGGTGAGATTTTCCATGATGAAGATGAAGGGGCATGATGCACTATGGTGGGACATACTACAGAAAGAGTAAATAATCAACTAGGAAATATTAATACTTGGAAGAATATGGTCATGAAGATCAAGGACAAATTTTTACATATTTATTACTAGCATAATTTGTATAGACAAGTCCAAAACGTAAGGCAAAAGGAAACCTCTATTTGTGAGTACACCAAATATTTTTTGAGTCTCTCACTTTGATCATGTATAAAATAACTAGAATTCCAAAAGGTTACAAACTATGTAAATGTATTGAAATAATTGATTCAAGATGAATTTAGTATGCATTATTTCCAGAATTTTAGTGAAGCCTATCACATTTCCTTGAAGGTAGAAGAAAATTTGAATAGGAAAACACAACAGAAAGGTGGAGGAATAGGTTCCACAGTTATATGTAAGATAGGGACTGCTAGAGGTAGTGAAAAGGAAGAAGATTCTACTAGTGTTCAAAGTGGTAGAGGAGGAAACAATGCTAGGAGAGGCAGAGGGAGTCTTGGAAGAGGAAATTGAAAGTATGTAATTACCTATTATCGTTGTGGAGTGGAAGGAAATAATAAATTTGATTTCCCTAAAGGAAAAAATGTAGGGAGAAGAGTTGAATCTAGAACAAAAGTGACACAATTTGATGAAGCTTACGTTGTTGGAGATAATGTGATTGTACTTCACCAACAATACGGAGAAAATTTTATGTTTCATGGGTCTTTCCTCAAGCCTGAGAAAAAGGTAGTGGATGAACCAAAAAAAAGAAGGAAATTTTTCAAAACTAAATGTAAGGTTTGAAGAAAATGTTGTAACTTGGTTATAGATGGTAGAAGTATAGAAAATTTAGTGTCCACTGAAGTCACGGACAAGATGAAACTCAAAAAAATTTCTCATCCAAATCCTTATAGAGTCTCGTGATTACAGAGGGGACAACATGTGGTTGTGACTAAACAATGCTAATTAAATTTTCAAATTGGAAGCCTTCAACAGTAAGTATTATGTGACATAGTTGAGATGGATGCATGCCACATACCTCTGGGAATACCATGGTTGTTTGACATACAAGTTCACCATGATGGTTGGGAAAACACATATGAGATCAGGAAACATGGACAATAGTACAATCTCACTACAATGTTGGAGAATAATGTAGAAACATCAGGAAGTTATGGAGGTAAAAACATGATAAAAAATAAGAGAACGTTAGATGCGGCCATGGAATTTTTCTAGTAGGAAAGGAGAGAAAATTATTTTTTAGAAATGATTCTAAAGGTTGTCGAAGAGGAAGTGGAATTAGAAACCAAACCTGCAGAAATTAAATCCTTGTTGGATGAATTCAAGGATATTATTGCTAATGAATTACCAAAAGGAATACCTCTCATGAGAAGTATTTCTCATCACATTGACTTGGTCCTTGGATCAAGTTTACCCAACAAGGCACCTTATAAGATGACCCCAACCTAGAGTGAGGAACTAAATAGGAAAGTATAGGATTTTATTGATGGAGGATTTATTAGAGAATGTTTGAGTCCATGTGTAGTGCCAACAATATTGAATCCAAAGATGACAGGTGAATGGAGAATGTTGAAATATTTAAGAGACATTAATAGGATAACCATCAAGTATCAGTTTCCTTTGCTCAGGATGGATGATATTATGGATTGTTTGAGTGGATTTTCATACTTCACAAAGATATATCTGAAGAATGGTTATCATTAAATCCGAATAAGGGAAGGTGGTGAGTATAATACTTCTTTCAAGATGAAGGATGGATTGTTTGAGTGGTTGGTTATGCCATTTGGGACAACTAATTCCCCTAGCACATTCATGAGGCTCATGAATGAGCTCTTGAAATCATTCCTAGGAAAATTGGTTGTAGTATACTTCGATGACATTTTAGTTTTTAACAAGCAAAAAAGGGAGCACTTGGAGCATGTAAGGCAAGTGTTGTAGTAGTTGAAGGAAGAGAAGTTGTTGATCAACTTGAAGAAATGCACATTTCTAAATAATGAGTTAGTATACTTGGGATTCATGATTTCCAAGGAAGGTTTGAATATGGATTATGAAAAAGTGAAGTATATCTTGGATTGGTCAACACCTCAATCCACTTTTGAGATGTGAGATTCCATCGGTTGGAAAGCTTTTGCTAGAAATTCATTAGGAATTTCATCCTGATTTGTGCACCTCTTAGTGAATGCATGAAAAAGGGAAATTTTAAGTGGACAGCTGTAGTAATGAAGGAATTTACATATCTTAAAAGAAATGTGACAAAGAATCCTATTTTGGAACTTCCAAACTTTGATAAATTATTCCAAGTTGACTATGATGTAATCAAGACAATAATTGAAGTGATTTTGAGCCAAGAAGGTAGATCAATAGCATACTTCAATGAGAAATTGAATGATTCTAAGAAGAAGTATTTTGTACATTATCAAGGACTTTATGCTATTATGCAAGATTTGGGGAAATGGAGACATTATTTGTTTCCCAAGGAATTTGTTTTGTTTGTAGACTGCAAGGAATTGCAATATATCAACATTCAAGGTCAGTTAAGTCAAAGGTATTCTAAATGGGTTGAATTCTTAAAAAATTATACATTGGTTCTGAAGCATAGGTTTGGAAAGTCAAAAAAAGTTGCAGATGCTTTAAGTAGGAGAGTGTCACTACTCAACACTTTGTTAGTATAAGTGGTGAGTTTCGAAATAATGAAGGAGTTGTATGTAGAAGATGTTGATTTTGGAGAAGCTTAGACAACTTGTA
Organism: Pinus albicaulis; assembly: GCA_034641835.2. NCBI lineage: Eukaryota > Viridiplantae > Streptophyta > Pinopsida > Pinales > Pinaceae > Pinus > Pinus albicaulis. The sequence continues at coordinate 252,650,776 of CM076579.1, forward strand.
AAGCACCTTGGAGTGAAAAAAAAACCATGTTCTTGGATTACCATATCCGAGAAGGATTTTTATTCAAAATTCAACAATTGTGCATTCCTCAAGGGTCAGTGAGGTTGAATCTTACTAAGGAGCTACACAGTGGAGTCTTAGGTGGAAATTTTGGCATGGAAAACACCAAAAAATTGGTAAAGGAGAGGTATATTTGGCCTAGCATTAACAAGGATTTCGGGAAGATTGTCAAGTGCTATAGATTTTTCCAACTAGAAAAAGGTAGAAGCCAAAACATGGGGTTGTATACTCCATTACTGGTACCAGAAAAGCCTTGGGAAGATGTGAGCATGGACTTTATCTTAGGAATACCAAGCACAAAAAGGAAGTATGATTCACTGATCATTGTTGTAGATATTTCTTTGAAGATGGAAAATTTCATAGCATGAAAAAAGAGAAGTGATGTTACCAAAGTGGTTGTTTTATACTTCAAAGTAGTGAGACTTCATGGTTGACCAAGAAGAATTATTTCAGATAGAGATACAATATTTCTGGGTCACTTTTGGAGGACATTATGGAAGAATATGGGATCTAAACTATTATACAGTTAAGCCTATCATCCATAGACATATGAACAGACTGAAGTGGTGAACATGAGCCTTGGGAATTTTTTGAGAATATTGAGTGGAAAAATCCCCAACTTGTGGGATATGGTCCTGCCATGGGAATAGTTTTCATACAATGACTTGATGAATAGGTCAATTGGTAAAATTCCATTTAATATTGGTTATGGCAGGTCACGAAAAGGTGTTGGGGACATAATATAGTTTCCAAATTTGGAGGAATGGAAGAGTGTTGAGGTAAGTGATTATGCACAAAACATACTGGAAATGCATGACATGTGAAGAAAATATTGTAGTAAAGAAATGACCAGTATAGGGAGAAAGTATATTTGTAAAGCAGAGAAATTTTTTTTGCAAAAGGAGAATTGGTAATGGTACATCTCTGGAAAAAAATATTTCCTAAGGGTACCTACGAGAAGATGAAATATAAGAAAATAGGCCCATGCAGAATTCTTGCAGATATTTCTGAAAAGGCCTAGAAGCTAGAGTTGCTAGGAGACTTGGATATCTCATTGATAATCAATGTATTTTATCTTTATGAGTTCCATGAAGGGTGGAATTTTGATGAGATAGGTACACCAACTTAGTGGAAGGAACAATTTCCAGCCAAACTTGTTGAAGAAGTGGAGGAAATTTTAGACACAATGGTTGGAAGGAAGACCAACTGAAAGGAGCATCTGGAGTATTTAGTCAAATAAAAAAAAATGAGATCTAAAGATGCATCATGGGTGAATGGAAAAGAGTTAACACACCTACGAGGTACTTCATTCTCTGAAGAAAATTCCTCAAGAATTAGTAGCTCATTGTTGTTTTCAAGCTTTTGTGGCTATCGTTATTTGAAGGAACTATCCACAGTGTTATACAGTCACGACACTGTTTGAGAAAATGGAGGTCTATGGCCCTTCTTTCAATATTAATTCAAGACAAGACTTAGTAGCTCATATTTTCTTACTAAGGGTGTCTGATGCAGGAGCATCCTTGGCCTCAGGAAATCCTCATCAAGTTTTTGTTTGAGTTCGTAATGTAGGAAAATAAGTTTTTTTAATCACATGTAGTTTGAGTACTGACACTCCTATTATTTTATTTGTTGATACACCTAGGTGATCATTTCTGCTACTCCTGTAGCTACATTTTATAAAAAAAATAATTAATTTTGAGTTGTTGACACTCCCAGAATCTCGTTGTTGATACTCTTGTTGTATGGAGTTGTTGATACATCCAAACCCTTAGTTGCTTCTTCATGCAATTGTTACCAAACGTGTTACAGGAATTTTCTGTCTAAAAACTAATTCCAAATGTGTTACATAAACGAGATGTAAGTCAAAAAATTTTAGTTTTCCACATAACTGTGGGGAATCAAATCGGTTCAATTATGAAATGTGAATAGGTTGAAAACCTATAAAATTAAATTGTTTCAGTTCTAGAATGAGAATAGGTCAGAAACACGAGGAATAAATTATGTGAACAAGGGAGAAAATGGGATTTTGAGCTTTGGCTTTTGGTTTTTGCGCGATTTGGGAGAGTGTGCGACGATTTGAGAGAGGGTGTCTTGGTTGTTGTGTGATATCACTGTGTGAAAGCAAGCTCTTTAAGGACTCCACTCTCATATTTGAATTCTTGTATGTATCAAAGAGTTCTGAATGAATATAAATATTTGAAATCTATTTTGAGTTCTCATGAGAAGGCTTAAAATTGTCCCATGTTTATGCTTTGCAATCTAGTTAATTTAATTAATTTAACACAACATACAAAGAAAAATGATTGGAGTTGTGTGCTTTGTATCAAAAATTCTAGTTCTGCATTTTGTGTGGAAGCTACAAAACTCAGGATTGTACCATCCTCTATCGAGCTCCTTTTTCTCTACTTCCCTTCCCAATATAATTTTAAACTTTACATTGATATTTACATATAGCTACTGGATAGAATATCTTCTAACAAAATGAAGATTCTCCTTCGACATCTATCCCTATTCTTGAACTATCTAAAAACTCAGGTAGACACTTATTATTACAAAGGCCCACTTGGAAACAATACCTGTGCACAAAAACAACCTAAAAACCCATATTCATTCTAGAATCATGACAAATGAATTCACATGAGAAACTCATTATTTCTAATTTGCACAAAATAAAAAAGAAGGAAAATTAATTCCCTTTAGGAAACTTTTATGACCTTCTTGGATCTAGACAATTTTTTTTGACTTGGTGTTTGAGGCTCCTGCATTAGTTTATAAGCTATGAGAGTTCCAGCTATGTATGAAAGGTGACTTGTCATGATACGACTGCAAATATTATTCCATATTCCTTCATTTCAATGGATTTAATTTTCAAGGCATTCATTTCAAAGACATAATTATTTTCAGGGAACTTTCCTATTTAGAGAAAGGATCAAATTATATATACTTATTATGTCTTATATTTTCATATACATGGTCTATGGAATTTCATATTTCATAGATTCTTGTATGGTCTTAACCAGTGGAAAATTGAATGTAAAATCTTTTACAAGTTGCATGTAGATGTTAAACCTAGAATATGTAACAACAAAACCACGTATCCATTTTCACTAGTGAATGTTTTTCAAAATAAAATTTCCCAAAGTTTGAATGCAAATAGAAAACAAGAGACTTAAAAAGGAAGCACATATTTAGGAAACTTGTATTGTATGAGTTAATAGAGGAAATTTTCTTACAACTAGAATAATTAGGTGAGTATAAAAATCATTGATATCTGAAGAAAAAAGTAATGAAATACAACAACTGATAATCATAAATATTAAAATTCTTAATTCAACATAGCTTTTAAAACAATGTATGCGTACAAGTGTATTTGTGTGTGTGCTTACAATTCTTAATCAAGTGCATAAGTTGTCATTCATAATCCATCACAATGATGGGTAAATTTTCATTGGTATGAATCCAAGAAAAGTGTACTTGCACATGAGGTTGTAGGCTATTATACAACAAATGAAATTTAAATGCTAGTACCACCCACCATTTACTGGGATATTGAGCTTGGTCAATTGAACCTAAGGGTGGCTAATATACATAAGGAAAATTTAGCTATGTTGATTTGGCCATTTTTCTACCGTAGCTTAAACCACCCTTGAGTAGCACTAACACAGTGTGAAATTGTGGTGTTTTCTTTAACTATTTTGGACATTCTATCCATGGTTTTATGCTAAAAACCAACCCATCTCCTCTTTGAATCTCAAAATAAAGCCTGCAACTCCCATAGGCTCTTGAATTAATAATTTGTTGTGGGATTCTCTTTCTATTTGTAGGAATAAATAGTCATAGCTTCAGATAAGGTTTCTTTATACAAAATAAAATTTGAGTTGAAGAGGAATGAGTTAATGGATAATGGAAGGATGATCATGAAAGAAAATAAATGTATTTTAATTTGCATGAGGCATCCATTCTTCATAATAATATGGCATGTTGTACTTGAACACAAATACGTCAAATATCGATTTGATAACTTTGCAAGGAAGCATGTAGAAGAATGGTGGTACCTTCCAATGATAAGTATCAAGTGAAATCACCCATGCACCCCTTTTCTTTGTTCAAATTTGCAACAAGAAACAATGAAATCGGAAGCCATAAAAAACATGACATCACACACACTAGTGTGGGACAACAGGTCATGTAGTGATGGGTCCTAGAGATACATTAGTGTGCAAGCCAATTTATTTAATAAATTGGAAATGTGTCGAATTTAATTTTTCCTTAATTAAATTGGACAATAGATTGTAATCTTATCTCATAAACACTTGTAATAGTTAATTGAGTGTGATAGACTCAGTTAGATCATGAAATTAGAGTTGAGGGTGGTTGGTGAGGCATGCAGAGTGATTCTATGTGTTTTAGAGTTCAAGTTGCAGTTAGTGCATTAGTTTAATGCATGAGAAATCAGTTAAGTGAGTTAAAGTCAGTTTAACTAGTTGTAACTAATTGTTGCACTAGTGAGAGGTCAAGTGAATTAAATCAGATTTAATTCACATGTAGTGATCTGTCATGTAACTAATGATTTACTATTAATAGTTGCATGCATGTCAGTTCTAGTGGAGACCTAGTTGAGACAAAGGTTAAAGGGTAGTTGACTATCAGTTGTATTATTAGGAAACTACTCAGATGCAGTTAAAACACCACAGGATTTCCCATGATACTAGAATAGTTGAGAAAGGCTGAAATTCCTAAGGAATAGGGATTGCATTCCTCATGAATTGCATGAGCAAGGCAGGCTAAAGACAGGCTGAGAATTGGCTAAGTGTTGGCCCGATTTTGTCTGGATTAGTGTGAGACGATAGGCAGAGTGCATGAGACTCTTGTGAGGAGAGCGAATTATAATTGTTTCATGATTCCTTGGTGAATATACAATATAAGATATAGGGGTTTTGAGTAGCAAGCTTTCCCCGGGAAAATATCTGTGTTGTGGTTTGATTTTCTTCTTTCTTTACTTGTTGTGATTGGTGATCGTGTTTATTTTCCACAATTGATTTGTAGAAGGATTCAGTATCTTGCTTTAGTAGATCATATGATTAGATTGAATCCATTGATATAAATATTGTTTGTATAATTTCTACATGGTATCAGAGCACAAGAAATCACTATAGTGGAGAAGAAATTGAGTCTGTGGCTTAATAGAATTCGAATTTGCAGAAGTATTATTTGGTGCGACAGGTGGATCAGGATCGAAATGGATTTCAATGGCTTGAGATTTGGAGTATGCACTCGAGGGAAGTTCCAATTATATTGCGTGGAAAGACATGATGGAGGCAGTACTGGAGGAAAATGAGTTGAAAGAATTCATTAATAATGACATTCCCAAACTCGTTGCAGCAAATGCCGCAATCTTGATGCTTGGAAAAAGAAGGTTGTAAGGGCGAGGAGGATCTTATTGGAGGGAGTACGAGACCACATTTTCTCAGTCTCCATGGCAAAGCGACTCCATATGTAATTTGGAAGGCTTTGAAAAATCTATTTCAGAGCAACAATGATCATAGAAAATTGGCACTGAAGGACAAGCTCAGGAAAATCAAAATGGAGAAAGACGATACTATTCCGAAATATTTAACCAAGTTTTTCCAATGTCGAGATAAGATTTGGAGCGTTGGAATTAATGTCACAGATGATGACTTGGTGAGCCTAGCTCTTCTAGGCCTTCCCAAGAGTTAGCATAGTTATCAGGACTCTGTCAATGGGAGGGAGAAGCTACCAGATTGGGAATGACTGGTCATATTTGGTGCAAGAAGAATTTAGGAGGAATACCAAGGATGGATCTTCATCTAAGACAGATGATGAAGAAAATTGCACCTTGGCTGGTAAGGCAAAGAAGGGGAAGGGAAATAAATCCTATTCCAAATCTGAGACTAGCAAAGGAAGCAAGGAGCGTGACATATCCAGTGTGAAATGTTTTTACTATCATAAACATGGACATTATGCCACTAATTGTCCACAAAAGAAGAAGAACAAGAAGGCTTAAGGATCTGCAGCTGGTGAGGATTTGGCATCGCAACTTGAGTTGGACTTCTCTCTTATCGCATGCATGGTGTCAAGTGTGATGGGATCAGGGTGGTACTTGGATAGTGGTGCATCTTTCCACATGATGAGAGACAAATAACTTTTCAGTAGCTTGGATGAGAAGGACTTCCAAATGCATATCGAAATGGGTGATGACGGACGATACAGTGCTACCGGGATTGGTACAGTTACCTTCCATAGAAAATCAGGTAAACCCTTCTTATTAAAATATGTAATGCATGTACCAAGCTTGAAAAATAATTTATTTTTAGTCGCAATATTGGAGGATAGAGGTTATGTTGTGGTTTTCAGTGAAGGGAAAGATTTCCTTTGACACAAAGCCACAGGATAAGTCAAGAAGATTGGAATTCATGTGAAGAATCTCTATAAACTTGATGTATAGCACTACATAGCATTGATGCGTAAGGCAGACAAAGTGGTGAGCCGGGATGAGGGTGAGTTATGGCACAAGAGATTGGGCCATCTACACCGCGGAGCTTTGAAGGTCATGAAATAGATTTGTATGGGGCTTCCAAAGGGTACTCTTGCGCAAATAGACACATGCAAGGGATGTACCATGGGGAAGTGTGAGAAAGCCATGCGATTTTCCCTTGAGAGGGAGCTGGATTTGCATGCAGATGAGGAAATATTGGTTCCAAAGAATGAACCTAAATATGTGGAGCAGCCACATGCAGAGGATCATGGAGTGGAAGAAACGACTCATGCAGAGACCTCCAAGAGGGGGAAATTTCGAACCAGATGGGCAGAGGGATTACATGCAGCTATACCTCCAGGTGTGAGGTGGGATGATGTGCAGAATTAATTCCAAGAATAAATTTGGGAAGGATTCATTGAGATGGTGTGTCTCATGGATCGAACCTAGCTACGAGGAGCCCACAGTACAACAGTAGCAGGATCAATTAGATTGATGCAATTAGATGTCAGGAGAATAGAAATTAGAGTGACATGTGTCGGATACCAGAGCGCAAATCATAGTTGGTAGAAACTTGCAGAGTGCATAGATGCAGATGTCAGCAACGCAGAGAGTCCAGTAAACATGTGCAATAGCTAGCAATAGTCAAAAGACTCTGATAACAGATGCATTATACTGATTCAGTTGTTTAGAGGCTATTCAGTTTTAGAAGTGTTGCATGCAAGAGTTGCATGTGCAAATAACACTAGAGAAGTGTTGCATGCAAGAGTTTCATGTGTGAACAACGCTAGAGAAGTGTTTCATGTGCGCATGCAAAAACATTCCAAGGTACCGGATCGGAACATATTGATTCCTTTCTTGTTGAGAGGGAGTGTTGAAATTTGAAACAAGAAATAGTGAAATTGGCATCCAGAAACAACATATACAACACACACACTAGTGTGGGACAACAGGTCATGTAGTGATGGGTCTTAGCGATACATTAATGTGCAAGCCAATTTATTTAATAAATTGGAAATGTGTCTAATTTAATTTTCCCTTAATTAAATTTGACAATAAATTGTAATATTATCTCATAAACACTTGTAATAGTTAACTGAGTGTGATAAAATCAGTTAGCTCATGAAATTCGAGTTGAGGGTGGTTGGTGGGGCATGCAGAGTGATTCTATGTGTTTTAGAGTTCAAGTTTCAGTTAGTGCATTATTTTAATGCATGAGAAATCAATTAACTCGGTTAAGTGAGTTAAAGTCAATTTAACTAGTTGTAACTGATTGTTGCACTAGTGAGAGGTCAAGTGAGTTAAATCAGATTTAATTCACATGCAGTGATTTTTCATGTAACTAATGATTTACTATTAATAGCTGCATGCATGTCAGTTCCAGTGGAGACCCAGTTGAGACAAAGGTTAAAGGGCAGTTGACTATCAGTTGTATTATTAGCAGAATTCTCGGATGCAGTTGAAACACCACAGGATTTTCTGTGATACTAGCACAGTTGAGAAAAGATGAAATTCCTAAGGAATAGGGATTTCATTCCTCATGAATTGCGTGAGCAAGGCAGACTGAAGACGAGCTGAGAATTGGCTAAGTGTTGGCCCGATTTTGTCTGGATCAGTGTGAGACAATAGGCAAAGTGTAGGAGACCCTTGTGAGAAGAGTGCATTATAATTGTTTCATGATTCCTTGGTGAATATACAATAGAAGATAGAGGGGTTTTGAGCAGCAAGCTTTCCCCAAGAAAATATCTGTGTTGTGGTTTGATTTTCTTCTTTATTTACTTGTTATGATTGGTGATCGTGTTTATTTTCCGCAATTGATTTGTAGAAGGATTCAGTATATTTCTTTAGTATATCGCATTATCGGATTCAATCCATTGATATACATATTGTTTGTATAATTTCTACATGGTATCAGAGCACAAGAAATCACTATAGTGGAGAAGAAATTGAGTTTGTGAACTCACATGCATTCACTAGTCTTCCTTGATCTTATTACGAGGAATATTTATAATTCACTTAGATTATCTACACCTGGGTCATTATAACTTAACCCACATGGATTGACTCCCATCACATAACCCAAGTCACTTGAATAATAAATGGTTTAACATATTATATTCCAAGGGTCAAAACCAAGATCAATACCCCAAGATATGGTGTTAATGCATTTTGTATTCCATAGTATGTAGAGGAAGCTAATATGGTAGTCACAACTTCATCAACACTATTTGTTAGAAGAAGTTTCTAGGAATGTGGTTATCATCATTCATAGGAACAAAATGAAAAAAAAGGAAGATTCTCCATTTTTTTAGTGCATGTGCCCTACCTTTCAATTAACCTCACGGTAAAGAAACATCAACAATTCCTACAACAATATGAATATAACCTTACATAGTATAAAGAAAATTTTATGATATGAAATGAATATAAAAGGTAAATATTATAAGATATATGCTTACACTCACCACCATTGATTTAAATTGGTAATAATAAACCTTATTTTGTATAAAAACACCTTATGTTGTTCCAAATTAACACCTAATATAATATGGTGGCTTTACCATTAAGATCCATGTACCTTTTAAATACTCTTACCCGGAAAAATGTCGACTAGTGGATACTTCTACTAAACAATGTAACACTTCCATGGAATATGAACTTTTCAAACAATTATTTTTAAGCACACCAAGCGAATTTTCATAATAACTATGGACAAACATGCCTATCTTTATGGTAGAATCAAATTAATTTGCATTGTATAACAAAATTTCATCAATTTAAACAAATTTCTTTCTACCTATCTAGAGAAATGACCTATCTCTTAAAAAAGGAATCACAGTTAAATAGGATCTCATATAAACACTCACTTGATGATTGAATTATAATATTCTTGATGATATTCATCTGATACACTAATGATTTTATTTGAATTAATGAAGGATAGTGCAACATAATCTTTCCACCTTCATCTTTATACACCATATGAATAAGAAAAACATCGTTCATACTATGTATTAATAAGTCATTAGTTCCAAATATGTAAATAGTTGGATCATTTCCATAAGGATCCAAGCATGTCAACTCTATGTTTCATATATGGCACTCATCAATAAATTTGCAGATGATATATGTTCCAAACCATTTTCTCCCTTAAGAAGAGAAATCACAACAAAAATTAGAATAGTTCCCTTGATATATTGCATAGTTGGGAAGCATTGGAGTTGAAAATATGTATACCTACTATTAATTAGGTTATTATTATAATTACTACTAGATGAAGTAGCATCTCTCCAATGATACATTTTAGCAACTCCTAAAAATTATCATGACTTTTGTTATTGTCAGCATAATTGTCACCCCCTTTCTTATTGACAAATTCTTTTATAAAATCCCTTCTAGAAAATATTAAAAAATATTTCAACATGAGTTATAGTGGAAATTGCTTGCATTTCTATATGGAAATGGACTAGTTTTTATAGTATTCATGTTCAAATTTATAAACAATATCTACAAGTATAATAGGATTCCCAAATGGGTTACAGAGTTTACACAAAATATCTCTAAATTGGGAAAAAAAACTGAATAAATTTATCTAACCCTGTAGACATAATGGAAATTCTAGATAAAATATAACCTTTATTAAAAATATTTAATTTATGATGTCCTCAACAGGGAAGATTTTAAGGATGGAAATTTATCTTAAAGTTTAGAAACCTTGGCAAATCTTATGAGTCCTTAATATGTAGACTGTAAAATGTTTTGTGATATTTTCTTAAAGATATCCAAATTTCTAATGACTTTATATAGTCTCTAAATTTATTTGATGATTATTAGGATAATATAATTTTATACTATAAAATTTGGGCGAATCTTTTTTTTTGGAAAAATCATGGAAAAATACGAATATTAGCCCCTAAAATTTTCCATGATCCTCAAAATAAAAATTTTAACTTCTTATTCACCAAAATTTAAATACTCTTAACAAATTTATCAATCAATTTAATAAAGACAAAATGTAATATTATATATATATAATATATGATAAATTACTCTTATACCCCATTTACAAAAATAAATAAATATGGAACATAAGTTAGAAATATCAAAATAAAGGACTTATGAAGGAAAAAAAAATCAACAATTTTAATTAAAATAAAATTCCAAAAATATCCTAAAAAATCCTTTTAACTTGTGAAATGAAGTCAATTGAAGCGTAGGTACTTGAAACCATATTAACATATGGATAAAGTAACATAACATAACTTGATTAAATAAACATTTGGATTCTTCTACCCATCATTGTATTTTTATCCATTAACCAATTATTTATCTCATGTACCTTCAACCCCGGGACAAGAGTTCTCGGAAAAGAGTTGAACCTAAAATAATTTTTAAAGCTATACCATTTTTCCACAATAAACCATATATTTCTATATGTTAAGAAAATGATTAAGCTCACGTGCCTTCAATAATTGATGAAACAAAAATAGAAATATAAACATAAGGGTGTATAATAAAGCAAATAAATGCATCATTCCGATCACCAAAGTAAATCACTATATAGATGATTACTATAAATTTCCAATGGTTACAATGAATTTTCATGAAATTTGAACTTGTTTGTCAAGGATCACATCCTATCTAATTTAATGAAAAGCTTCATTTTTGTGAGCATCCCGCTTAATTTGTTCAACGAGTTCTCTCAAAGGGTTCATTAAAGAAGGGGGTTGCACTTGGTTTGTTTATAGGATTTTCGAGTAAGCTTCATTATTCAAGGTCATTTAATTAACGCTGAAGGCGTTCTATTGTGAGCGTTTAGCTTACAATACTGTAAAGATTCGTCATAAAACGACAAAACTCACCAAATCTCTACAGTGTCAGACAGTTGTCTCCGTTGATTTTGACGTTTTCTTTTGCATATTGATTTGCAAAATGCTAGTTTATTATTTATGCGAGAAAGTATTAGATAATGTATTGGAATGGAATAAAAAATTGTAAAATTTTTATAGTTAAATATTGCACATTAAAATTTATTATTTTTAAAAAATAATTTAATTATTTTTATATGACTATTAAATTGAACATCTTATTACTTTTTCCATTGATTTGCTAACTTTACAATAATAATAATGTACATATTTCAATTTATAAAATATTATTCTATTACAACATAAATATCTTATTAAAAAATAAATACCAAAAAAATTGATATGCATTTATGCTCTAAGTTTATCAAACTCACGGCTACTTATTGTCTCATGCTTTATCTCATACTTGCATATGAAATGTTATTTCGTTTGTATAAATTCATCGTACAAGTTTCCATAATGTAAATATGAGTGACATAAAATAAATTCGCTCCATAGTAATTTCATTATTCAAATTTACTTCAACCAACCATTCATATATAAAAAATAAAAAAATAATAAACATTAAAAAATTAAAAATAGGACAGTGCATAGATTTTGTTTTAAAAAATAAATGAAAATAAGTTGTTATTAATGTAAAAATAAAAATCTAATAATAAAATCAAAAATCTATTATTAAATTAGATAGAAACATATTATTAATTTTAGTTATTACAAAATTATTTTTATTTTTATTTTTTTAAATTATTATTTTAAATGTATATAATTTTATTTTTATTTTAGATTTAAATTATTTTTTTATTATTTTTTAAAGATACATTACATGTATTTTAAAATATACAAATAAATACATATACAAATAATTTAAAAATATTAAGATGAATATTATAAAAAAAGAAGTTATGTAAATTACTTCCTCCAACGATATGGATATAATTCTATTAGAGTCGAAATCCAATTCATGTTAACATAGATAGCAAATGTCTATCACCAATTTAATTATTGACTTGGATATCAGTATTTCTAGGTCAATGTAGACATTTTATCAATCCTTCACAACTAGCATGTTTTTCTTTTGGATAGTCGTCTAAGATTTGACAATTTGCATATTTGTTTACTAGACGTATATTTGTTGGGACATATTGACTTGCATATTTTTGTAATATCTTCAAACAAGATTTAATTATTGATGGTCATGCATCCTCACAAAGTGAGTTTGAACATATAATTATTTATTATTAATATGTGCAACTCTTTCCATCTAATTTAGCTATATTTAAACTAAGCGGCAAAAACTAGCTACTATGTCGCACTTGTTTTGTTCACAAATTTGTATCACCTGGTGTGTTCAAGCAAAACATGCAACCTTATATAATTACAAGGTTTTGATAAATCCAAAAAAATGAAATAGGAGAGAATGTGTAATCGCTCGAACATCTTACTAACCTACTTTCTTGAAAAAATGAAAATGGTAAGTTAACCCTATATAATTTAGTGGAAAAAAATACAAATGAAAAAATTTCAAGAGAAAAGTAATGTTTGACACATTATATCATTAATATTTCTAATCATGTCTTATTCAAGAGAAAATTAATGTTTGACACATTATATCATTAATATTTCTAATTATGTCTTTTTCTTTCACTATTGCATTTTTTATTTAAGATACATTTTAGGGGTGATAATTTCTTTTGATCCAAAGGATGGGATCTTGTGCATGTTGAATGTACATTTTCGAGGTGGTAATTGTCTGATCATGTCTTAATTAATTGCTGATATATCTCTTGTTTGAGATACATTTTGGAGGGTGGTAGTATCAAATGAGATGGAGTATGGAAGCTTGTTCATGTTGAAGTTTGTAGTTTGTCACCATTATGATTAGTTGGAATGTAGTTTAGGATCATTATTGTTTTTTTCTCACAATATCATAGATTTTCATTCTTAACTATAGATAATAATCTAAATACTTTTACTAAGTTTAAGGAAATGATAGAAGGTGATTGTGGTAAGGATATAAGTGTTCTCCAATTAAATGGTAAAGGTCATTTCAATATATTAATTGTGTTTTTTTAGAAAGGAGTGGCAAAAAGGTGATGGGAAGAATAATAAATTTATAGGTGTGATATAGAAGATGCTACAAGGTAATTTGGTGCTGAGGTGAAAATTCAATCCCAATTTTCAACTTATTTATTTCAAATAATGGGGACATTTTCCATAAATTTTGGTTAAATCATTTTCTAATATTTTACTCTTAGTTAAGTTACCTACAATTTTGGCATATTTTTATTTTATTCAGATTTCTATTTTGATTGCTTCATTGAGTTCAAATTTTTGTAATTTTTGCATTGGTTCTCGTTTCATTTCATTTGGTTACATGGTTTGCAAATGACACTTCGCCGAAGTTTGATGATTTTTATCGTCTGGAATAAAAAAGGTATAAAGTGTATATTATTTTAATTTTTGTAAATAAATTAGTGATTGATTGTAAATATTGATTCCTAGTTAATTCTTACTAATTAATTCATTTTTCACTAACAGTCCTACAAAATCGCCGCAACCAAATTGTAGAACGATTAAAATTATGGTATTTTCAGATTTCGTAAGTCAAAAATTAAATCGAAATTTTTACGAGATTTGTAATCTCGAAATTGAAAATTGGTTGTAGTTCGTTTTGTTGTATTTTTAATTATAAAATGGTTGTAAATTATAACAAAAGGGGCCCACTCTGCATAGGCTCCACTTCGCTTTATACTTCCCACTCCAACCATACTCTTGACATATTCCAAACTCCATATCAGAACCTTGGGGCTGTTGGATATCAAAGGCATAAGATATCAAAGTTATGATATATTATTTCTCCTGTACCCGACATATAACTCCTCACCTTGGTCCCACCATACCTCGAGGCTTATGTAATATCGGAACTCTTTTATAAAACCTCTAATGAAACATTCTTCTAAACCTCTGATGGGATTCAACTCATGACATGCAATTCCCTCCTCATATGTTATTATATTTCAGCACTATCGAGACTCATTTTTAAAAAGATTCCAATATCTTAAACACCTCAATGCCCCTATACCCTCAACACATTTATATATCAGCATGGGACCTCAGCTCAAATCTAATATCGGAGCCTCTTTAAAATTCATTATGATATTAACCCTCCCTGATGCCCCCATGGATTTTGTGACTCGCTGGTTTACTATACAAAAAGTTGGGCATGAATCATTAAGGTTCGTATATATATATATATATATATATATATATATATATATATATGTAAGTTAGGTTAAACTATATTAGATCATAAAAGAAAATTTACATAGGCATTGGGCTGAGATGGCAGGCGGTGCTTAGCCAATCCCAGCCTTGGTAGTTTTCAAATAAAGCAGGTTTGGGGTTGCCTCCTAGGAGGAAACCAACCCCTTAATAGAGTCAAACAGTCATGTTTTACAAATGTCCTAAGTTGATAAAAAACAGAAATGAACTGAGCTACCACCCAGTCATGGTGTTCCTTCATCTTCCTTTGTTGCGGAGTCCTCCTCCTCGATGAGGCATCCATATTCACGCGCAATGGCCTCCTCCTCAGCCATAGGCTCGTGCGAGGGCTTCGTGGAGGTTGCACGGATGATAGGAGCAATAGGGTACTATGCATCTAAAACTCTGGTCTAGACTCCATCTGAATCCATGATCCAAACATCTGTCTCCTCCTCCGCTAGATCGTGAACAGGGAATGGCTCGGTTTTCCGAGGAGTGGGCAACTCAGAGTGCGCTATGGTAGTTTTTATGGGGCCTCTTCTGCCCCTAGGCTTCTCTGAAGTTAAGACAATCTCTTCCCGGGTGCAATCAGGCATTTGAGTAGCCTCCCTTTCATGGTTTCTTGAAGAGGAGCCTTCAATGGATTCCAGATGCTGATCTTGACTGCGGTGATAACGCCCCGAGAACGCACCTCTTTGGCTGCCCCTTATGGGCTTTTGATGATGTCGCGGGGCCATGGGGAGGCTATCGAGCATAGGTAGAGATGTCAGGCCAAGAGCAGTGAGATGTGCACCTGGAGTACGCGTAGCAGAGGTGCGCAGCAGGGGAGGGGGGGCGCACAACAGGGGGTCACGCAATAGGGGACGCGCAGCAGGGGAGTTCATCGCATATATCATGCAGCAGGGGGAGGCATGGGAGGAGGGAATTTCAACAGGGAGGCACACAACTGGGGGACGCACAGTAAGGAGGATCTTAGAGGGAGGAGCACATTGTAGGAGGACACACGACAGGGGGCTCGCAACAGGGGGCGCGCAACAAGGGGAGCGCGCAGTGGATATGCAAGAGGGAAGTTGGAGCAATGGCATGATGGTGAGGGGAATAACAATGATGGCTCTTGGGACCGGTTGGAGTAGTAGTGATATGGCTAAATGGGGAGCTTCAGTGCCTTTTGAAGACCTTCAGCACGAGCGCAGATGTAGTGAGGGGTTGTGGCACGCGCATAGATGTGGTGAGGGACAGTCCAAGTGTGACTGCATGTGATACAAAGTATGACAAGAGGTCAGGTGCGACAGAGAACCATTATAAATTATTTATGAATTGAGTTCATGCATCATGTTAGAGCTGGTGTTGTTGGGTGATGTTAGCCTGAGCATGGGAGGTTTTGTCCTCGCATGATCTGGACATGTCACCTGCATTCAGAGAAATTTGATCCTTTTGGAGGAGAGTGTGGCAGCTCTCGCGTAGGATTTAGTCCATAATCTGAGGAAAATTAGAGTGGTAGAGCGTTGAGTGGTTATCTACTGCTTTTTTGGCCAGGAGGTCTACTACGGTGTTTTACTTTCTGTGCACATGGTGGAATGTAATGGCCTTGTGATGTTGCAGAAATTATTCTAGGTGATTGAGATGGTTGGCTAGCTTCTATTTAGTAGAGACCTTTGTGGAAGAAGAGCCAAGGAGGATGCGGGTGGTCGCTTGGATGATGAGTTTTGAATCTCCTTCCATTTCCAATGGGAAAAAATTAAGCTCAATGGCTATGGTCGAGATACCCTATATAAGCCCCTCCAGTTCTGCAGAGTTGTTGTTATACCACCCCAGGTTTCCATAGTAGGCATGTAAGGGGTTTTCACTAGAATATTTGAAGATGCCCCCAAATCCGACTTCCCCTGGGTTGCCTTTGGAGGCTCCATCAAAGTTTCATTTGAAAAATTCGGCCGGGGAGGTATTCCAATGTTCAGGTGCATTGATCCTACCTGTTCTCGGGGGGGAGTTCTCCATGGGGGGTTCAATACTCATATGCCAATTGTTCCAGATGACGCATTCAAAAGTGATTGTCAAGAAGTCATCCTTCCCCAAGTGATCCATGGCAAGAGTTTCTTCTAAGTTGTTGTGTAGTTTGGCCCATATCTGCTCTTGATTTAAAGTTGTATCTTTAAATATCATGCTATTTCATTATTTCCAGAGGTTCCATATGATTAGGCCTAGAATGAGCTGCCAGAGATAATTTAGGAGATTTCTGGAATAGGGGTTATCCTGCTACCTGCTAATGGTGTTGGTGATGTTTCCCCGATATCAATTGGATCTTCTGCATAGGATCTCAATCTTGTCCCAGAAAGTGTTGGATATGGGGCAAAGGTCCAGCAGGTGACGGATGGTTTTGATGTCATTCTGACATATAGGACACCTCGAATGACCCACAAAGCCTCTCTGCATAATATTCTCCCATGTGTTGATGTGTATTTTACTTAGCGACCATAAAAAAGTAGCTACTTTGGGCCAGAGATTAGCTGTCCATATCTTCTTCCATAGCTGATTTCTGGGGCCAAGGTTCGTAGGTTGAAAGAGATGGTAGGCTTCCTTAGTTGAGTAATTTCCACTTGGAGTATGGCCCCAACAGAGTAGGTATATCCCTTGTTGAGTTCTGATTCTCCTTTTTTTTAATTCCTCCCAAATATCTTTGTGTTTTTCATTGTTCTAGTTTGCCTGCCACCTATCTATGTGGAGCCAATTCCTGTAACCTTGAGTTGTTTCATTAAACAAAAAATCCTGAACACAGTTTTTTTCTCTTGCCTATAAGACCATGCGCCATATGGGGCGAGGGAAGATTGAGGATAGGATAGGAATTTGTTGCCATGAATCCTCCCAGAACCAGGCTTGAGTTCCATCGCACAGCTCCCAGAAGCTGTGGGTTGGATCAGATGTTTTTGTTGACTGGTTGCATTCCAGATTTGGGATCCTCCAAGAGTAATGTTGAAT
Organism: Pinus albicaulis; assembly: GCA_034641835.2. Taxonomy (NCBI): domain Eukaryota; kingdom Viridiplantae; phylum Streptophyta; class Pinopsida; order Pinales; family Pinaceae; genus Pinus; species Pinus albicaulis. The sequence continues at coordinate 252,668,434 of CM076579.1, forward strand.
CTGATTAATTCCTCCTTAGGCCAATTTCCAGCATATTTGGCTTCCCATAAGGTCTCCCATGGTATTTGTAGGTTGGAGACCCATTTCCACCATATACTAGCACCCATGATGTTGTTTTTGTGCTCCGGGTCTCTTAGACCAAGTCCTCCCTGAATTTTCAACATACATACCTCTTTCCATTTGACTAGCACCCATTTGTGCTTGTCTTTGGATCCCCCCCAGAGGAAAGTTCGTTTAAGGTTGTGGATGGCTTTGAGGACCCATTTTGGTGTAGCCATAACGGAAAATAGGTATATGGGCAGATATTGAAGAAAATATTTGATGAGGAACAGCCATCCGGAAATGTTGAGAGAGCAGCGGGTCTAGGTGGACAGTTTAGTCTCCATTCTGTCCAAAAGCTCTCTCCAGGATGAATGTTTGATATTTGAGTCCGTGAGAGGAGGTCCCAAATACTTGGATGGAAAAGAGGCTACGGTGAAGCCAAGGATGTGAGCTATGTTGTGTTGGGTAACAAGGGGCGTGTTGAAAAAGAATATTTTAGATTTTTCAGGGTTAACAGACATTCCAGAGGCTTCATAGAAAAAATCAAGAAGGGTTCTAAGGGTGTGAGTTTCCTGCACAGAGGGGTGACCCATGATCATGTTGTCATCCATAAATTGTTGATGGTAAATGGGGGGAATATTGTGTAAGGGGATACCTTGAAGGTCATGAGATCGAATCGAGCTCTTGATCAGGCGGCCCAGACCCTTAGCCATAAGAACAAATAGAAAAGGCGAGAGAGGATCTCCTTACATTATACCTCTGGAGGGTTTGAATGTTGCCGAGGGGATGCCATTGAATAGGATAGAGATGAAGGGGGAGGATATCAAGCTCATGATCTATCGAAGCCAAGTTTGACTGAAGCCAAAGGCTAGAAGAACTTTCTTTATGTAGTTCCAACTGAGCTTGTCAAATGCCTTGGAAAGGTCAATTTTGAGGAGCATGCCAGGATTTTTTGATTTTTTTAAGGAGTGGATGACTTCATGGGTTAGAATGATTCCATCAAGGATCTTCCTGCCCTCAACATAGTCCATTTGCTCCAGAGAGATGAGCATGGGAAAACGCTACTTCAATCTATTAGCTATAACTTTGGAAATAATTTTGTAAATAACATTGCAGAGTGCTATTGGTATGTACTTACTTAGGGAAGCAACATTATCTTCCTTTGGGATGAGAGTGAGGAAAGTTGTATTGAGAGCTGGAAGAATCCAGTGAGTGTTGCGCAATTCCTCCACTATACCCCATAATTCCTCTTTGATAGTATCACAGAAGAAATGGAAGAAGTTGGTGGTAAATCCATCAGGTCCTGGGGCTTTCCCTTCTTTTAATTGGAAAACTACTTGCTCGACCTCCATCAGTGTTGTGGCTTTGAGCAGCATCTTGTTGTGATCCTCATTGACCAATTTTGGAATATACTGTGTGATTTTCTCAATGGCCTCCTGTCATTGGGTATTGGATTCTTTGAGGATGTCCTTGAAGTGATTGAGTAGTTCCTCTGTGATCTCCTCATGGTTTTCCATATGCTCCCCATTTTGATTCTTGAGGACTGTGATCCTATTGTGCATCTTATGATAGATTGTGGAGTGGTGAAATAATTTTGTGTTTCGTTCTCCTTCCTTGAGCCAGCAAATCCATGATTTCTATTTCCATAAGATTTCTTCTTGACTTCTTCTTTCTTTAAGTTGGGTTGTTAGTGTATTTTCCTTAGTCTTTGAGTCTGTTGATCTGCCTTCTGAGAGGATTTTTTGTTGGAGCTGCTGCATTTGCATTTCCAGATCTCTTTGGTCTTTGAAGATGTTGTCAAAACTGGTTTTGTTCCATAGTTTCAGTTTCCCTTTGAGCATCTTCAGTTTCTACTGGAACTAATACATTTTTATACCCAAGGGTGGATTGAGGGAATCCCACCAATCCGGGATAAGGTATTTCAACCCTAGATGTTTGAGCCAAAATTGTTCAAAGTGAAAAGTTTTGGGTGTGGCAATACCAGGTCTGAGCCATTGAAGCTGGATTGGCCAATGATTTGAACCAGAGGCCAAAATGATGGTGGATGCAAGCTCTGCTCCCAGGTGGATGAAGTTGTCCGTGATGAGGAAGCGATCCAATCTAGATGCAATTTGATGGGATCCTCCCCTCTGATTATTCCAAGTCAAGATGCCATTGGATGTTTGAAGATCTATTAGATGATTGCCTTCGATGAAATCCTTGAATTTGGTGTTATTCATGTCAAGATGGGTTCTTCCTCCTTTTTTATCCTGAATGGTTGTGATCATGTTAAAGTCTCCTCCAATCAGCTAGAGAGGGTGAGTTCGTTGGTTGTTGAGATCTGCTATGTTGTCTAAAAGCTTTGTTTTTTGTTGTACTGATTGCGGGAAGTAGACATCGTGTCCATGAATGCTAGTTCCAAGCAGGTGGAAGGAGGCTTGAATGAAGTGTCGATGTGCCTGACTATTCTCTAGGGTGATAAAGTGGGGGTTACAAATAATCAATAGGCCTCTTGAAGCTCCACTTGCATCAATAGCTAGGGTGTTTCATCCTTTCCAGATTCTTTTGAAGATTGTATCCAAAGTTGAGTTGAAGCATTTGGTTTCTTGCATAAAGAAAATTGTGGGGTTTTACTTAGTAATTATTTTCTTGATTAACCTGTGCTTAGAGGGACTATTTTGCCCTTTGATATTCCATGAGATGATCTTCATTGAGGGGTGTTGGGAACTATAGAGTATAACCTTGTTAACTTGGGATAGCACCCTGATTCTACTAGCTCTTTTCCCATGATGACCAGTCAATGCAGATCTGTTCTTCTTCGTCATTTTTGGGATTCTTTTAGAATGAGTTTGGTGTTCAGGAGTGTGCCACCTTGAATGTCGAGGGAGGGTATATTTTGAGCTCTAGAGAGGACTTCCTTCAATTTCTGGATCTATTGATGTGGAATTGAGAGAAATTCTTTCCGCTTGCATGCATCTTCCAGCCCCATGATGTCTAGGTCCCCATAGTCAATTCTCTCTGGTTCTTCTTCCATTGCTTTAGGGATTGATTATGGGACTACACATTTGACTTTTTTTTATTTTTCCATCGTGTGCGATGAGGACTGGGGTTGTAGAAAGGCTTCCAATTGGATTTTGGTTTGTTGGGTCTCCGAAGTTTGGGGATTCTCCTGCGGGGGTCGATCAGAGTCTCTTGGGTTTTCATTCTCATTCTCATTCAGTTGAGCTAGGGCATCAAAGTTGTTTCTTGATGTTGGGTAATTTTTTCTCTGGTTCATATTTGACTTCCTGGTATGCCTTTTCCTTCTAGAGACTTTCGTGAACCCTTCGATGTCTTTGTCTGTGGAGTAGTTAGTTAGAGTAGACCTTTGATTTAGGGGGAATTCTCTTAATACGTGCCCATGTTGGTGGAATTTTCTGTATCTAAACGGTACATGTTCATAATCTACAATTTGGATCCATTCATAGTCATCATGAAGCAATATTACCTCATCAAGGAGAGAATTTTCGATGTTCATGTATACACATATCCTTGCATAGGTTGCATGCATGTTGATCTTTGTCTCTTCCACTATTTTTATGAATGCACCCAGAGAGTTGCCAATGTCTTGAAGGGTTAGCTCATCCAAATAGTCTTATGGTAGGGTGTAGAGCCTAACCCAAACTAGAGCCCAAATGAAATCTTGTTTGTCTAGGTTGAAGCGTTCGACCCAGTTGCATAGGTATAAACCTGATGAGTTAAAGAAATATGGCCCTCCATCCAGGATTCAGTTTTTGTCTTCGATGCAAGTGAAGATCACGTTGAAGAAGCCCTTGGCACATAGTTGTATACCGATATGGCCCTTGGGCTTTCATTTGGAGGTGATCCAACCCAGAAGAGCTTTTCCTGTAGGCCAAAAACCCATGAAATTGTGTTGGCTCGGGGGGTCCTGACCTAGGTTCGGAGGTTAAGGTTTGCCAACAAACCCCTATACTACTAGCTCTTTCGGCAGTGACCTGCTTGCGCAGGCCAAAGTCTCACCCAAAGCAATATGGGAGGGTTCTGGAACCAGGTTTCCGCACCGTGGGAGAGGGTAGGTAAGTCAAGAAGAGCTGCGTTCACCCTTATAGCTACCTGATCTTGTATCACAGAGCCCAAATCTACTGAAATCCTTCGCATCCACATCCGCAATACCAATTATAATCACAGTAACTAACAGATCATAGACTTATATAACATTACCGCAGTTATCATACAAATCATAATAGAACAGATCCAGATCGCAGCATAAACAAGTAACACAAGTACTTCCTTAGCTTAAATCAATAACATAGAAGCATACATACTCAATCAGATACCACAGATTCACATCAACAATAATTCCAATAGATCTAGATATTCCAACAGCCTTCCGCATTCATTAATCCTTCAAATTTACTTACACTACCCAAAAACCAACCTACGCACACAGCAGCAGGGTCCACACATAGCAGGACAGAGGATCTCCATGTTGAGATTGCAACAAGATGATGAGCTTAGTGGAAAGGAGTTGCCTTCACTAAGTGGGCCCGCAGGGTATTTTTGGCGCAAAGTCTATTTTTAGACATATGGATCATGCTCTATGAGTTGCAGGATTCTATTTGTGGATGGTTGGTCAAGTCGGGAAAATAGATGGACTTCTATTTTTATACATACTGGGCGGAATCTATTTTTAGATTGCCAGTCTAAAAATAGATATGTCGAATATTATTATCTCTTAATAATATTTGGACTCTAAACATTATCTTATCCTCTTGGAGCACTTCAGTTTGATGCCTGGATGTGGCACATGCAGCTGACAGAATGAATTACGCTATTCCTAGGGTTTAGTGGAGCTATTGCATGGTTGACTTCAGTTAGAACTCATGTGACAGAGTTTGGTGGAGTTGATGAGACAGTTAATGGAGATGTGTTCAGTTTAACTTAGTTGAGCTAGTTGTATCTAGTCTAATTGATTGATACAATTAGTGAGAGTGGTGTGAATTAATTATTAATTAATTCACTAATTATTAACTCATAAATCAACTAAAGAATACATCAGTTAACTACAGTGCATGGACAGTTTCAGTGGAGACCAGTGGAGAGGTAGGTGAAAGAGCAAGTGTGACTATCAATTGTGACTATACTGGTGCATGAGATTAGCACACACATTGATGGAGAAGCCAATGAGGATTGCGCAGTACATACCAGTGGGATTTGAACCTGGATTTGGTAACTATCCATATTGGATTGCGCAGTAGAGGCTGGCTAATAGGTGGAGCAGATTGGAGCATGTGTTTTGTATGATCTGAGCTTGTGTAGTGTGTAACAATTGGAGATTGTACTGAGAGCTTGTGAGGATTTTGTACAATGATTGTTACATGATCTCTATCATTATAATATACAGATAGTTGGGGGTTTTCAGCTTTAAGCTTTCCCATAAATACTATGTTTATATGTGTGATTGTTTATGGTTTTAATGTGCGCATGCGATTGTTTAATTTCCGCAAATTGATGATCAATAGTAGAAGAGGTTATGTATTATGCATGAAGCTCAAATAGTGTGTGATCAGGATAATCTCAGTGAATAATTTAACAGTTATTCAAATTTCTACACTCCACACACAATGCCAGTAGGATTCCTTACCCAACCAACCCTACAGATCTAACATTTCGCACATAGAATCAATTCCAATTCATTCCTACCTATCGACTCAAAAAGGTTCGACTATTTATACTACTTTAGCCTACGCATCCAATGGTCTACAAATTGTGGTTTGCGGACTCTTGGTCTACCCTTGACCCATTTACAATGCATTAAGGGCTTTGACCCACCCAAAAACCCATGCGTTAGACTAAATATAATAAAAAATTTACAAAATCGACCAGATTCGCAGCTTTGTAGGAGACCCTGTTCCAACAGTCCCCCAACACAATCTCGTGACTCATCCCAAGTCACTGAGATGGCGGGGTCTCCACCTGCACCTACAATAGTTTGATCTCTTTAGCCAATGGGGGCAGCACGGCTTCGCTTTGGGCGGCAGCATTCTGGGGGATGTCGACCAATTTCTGTGAAATCGGGCCTTCTGTCACATCAGTGACACTTTCCAAGGTTTAGTTAAGCTGCTTCATTGCTACATCAGCATTCTACGATAGCTTAAGGGCTTCAGCAGCCCAAGGCTTCAGGCGATCGTTGAGGGCCTTCTTCTTCTGTCGAAGTTCTTCTATCTCAGCTTGGAGGTCCTGGCTGGTTCACATCTGTGCCAAGTGCTAAGAAGGAACCAACGTGGGAAGGGTGGCTTCCAATGTTTCAAATGTCTCCTCTTTCTGCCGCAGGGCCTGGGTTATTTCACGCAGGAGCAGATCACGTTGAACCTTGGTTCATAGTTGCATGGCAGTTTCCACTAGTTGAGCACCCTGTGCGATCTACCCTGTGATGACGTTCATAGCTGAGGTGACCAGCGCAGATCACTGGGCCCACACCTCCAGAGGTGTTTTGGGTTGCAATTTAGCCTGCATATCGGCAATCTGTTGCTCCATCCATGACTTAACCTCCATTCGCGATGCCTTCAATGCGGCGACCAACCCTTCAACCTTTTCTTGGGGCATAGTGGTAGCCAGAATCTTTGCTGGAACTTCTGTGCAGAGCTAGTGAATGAATTTCTTGAGCTCCGCTTGTTGTGCAATAGCGATGGATACTTCGACACTCTGTGATGCGATGGTCTGCTTGGCCATACTAAGTTGTTGGTGCACTTGTTGGTCCCGATGGTGGATCTCCTGAAACACGGTGGTGTTGAGGCCCTGTAATGCCTCATGGGACAACCTGGCTAGATTCAACTGCACTTCTGCACTAGCTGGGAGTTGCATTCCCAGGTCGGGTGGAATGATCATAAGGGTGGCGCTAGGTAAGGAGCAGAGACGACTTTCTTCTGTGGCTAGCGCTGCGCTGTTGGTTGCTAATGGAGTACATACCTGAATTACGTTGGTCTGCAAAGCACAGAGCTTGGCCTAGATGGTCTCGATCACAACTTTCTTTTGTTCCTCCAAGGCAGCCCATTTGTCCTTTGCGGGCAGAGTGATTGCGTCCGCAATCTGTTCGAGCTCTCCATTAGTTAGTGTGACAGTCTCATCGCGTTCTGCCCGCTGAGAGCATTGCTTCTTTCGGGACCCTTTGACAAGCTCGTTCATTCATTTCATACCCGGGAGGGGGGTGGTACCTCCGATGTTCAATCCTCCTGTGCCCAGGTCTGGCTGTGATTCGACCTGGGTCTCGACCTCGGCATCCTTCCCGGTGGTCTTCTTTAGCTGTGTATCCTTTTTTTCCACAGTGCTTGAGTCCTTCCCTGTACTCTTACTTGGGCCTCCAGTATCCTTGTTGATGACAGGTGGGGGCACCTGCGTCGTGCTAGTTCCTTTAGTGCCCCTCGTGCCGATTTTGAAGCTGATCTTCTAGGCAGGAGGCCAGAGCGCAATTACTCTGTCAATCTCTTCGTCAGCTGCCAGATAAGGGAGCAGGGTCCAGGTTTTATCTTTGTGGGATTTGATCTGAATGTTGTGCATGGTAACCTGGAATGTTGCAATACCTTTGTATTGGTCGTATACTTTTGGGGATAGCCGGGGTCGAGAGTTTATGGCTGCTGCCAATCTTCTCTGAAAGAGGACCCAGATGATTTGGTTATCCTCTATGCGATGCACATCCTTGGAGTCCCATAGATGGGCATATCGAGCCCCTTCACACATTTCTTGAGTGAGCTCGGGGAGGACCGACTTTGCAGGGGCTTCCCAGGCGACCAGTGCTATAAGGAACAGTAACCAGGAATAGCAAAAGGCCTTTCCCTGCTCATGAGATTCGCGGACGTTGGTCAAAAACTCATCACATAAGTATTGGGCCCAATTGAGGGAGACCCCCTTCGCACATTGGACTGCTAACTAAATGACATAAGCAGGGGCGGTTGCAACCTAGAATTTCCTCATTCGCTTGCAGGCTAATAGCATGGTACCCAGCTGCGTAGCAGAGTCACTGATAGACTTGATGATGAAGCCCTGTGTATTTCTTTCCACATGGTATGTCTGACGCACATATTCAGCAGTTTCTCCTTCGTATTTATTTCCCACGCGTTCCAGAGGGTGTGTTCCTTTCATGGGAAGGCCAATAATTCTTTGAACTAGCGCAACGTCAATGGGGATTCTATCCCGAATCCATAGGCAACCATCGTGAATCAGGGCGAGAAACTATCGGGCCAGCTGATCCGTAACATTGTAGTGGCTAAAATGGGGCATCCACAGCAGGTTCAAGAGCCCAGATCCAGCCAACCCACGTACCGAGTGTTGGGGAATAACTGTGACCCCATCATTCACATAGATCATGTCAAAGTACAACTCGGGGGCCAGTTCAGGGAAGGCTTCAAAATTCACCAAGTCGTGATCATCAAATTTGACCTCGTGGAGCCTTCCACAAGGGTCACTAAGGATGGGGACCTCTCCCAAGGTCAGTGGAGTTTGTAGATAGGAGATCATGCGGTCAAGGTTCTTTGGTGTGCACGTCGAAGGTCTTCGTGGTCAGACAAAGGGAGGTAACCAACTGATCGGTTCAGCGGGTTGGGCCTCCTCCTGTGCAGCCTAAGCCCAGGGCATCGCCCGTGGGGATTTGACATTTCTCGGGGAAGTCCTGGGCTTCCCTCCCACCCATTTCGCAGGTTTGGGGGGCCTTCCCAAGCTTTGCGCTTTTTCCTTTCCCTTCCTTGTGATTGGTGTGGAGAGAACTTCTTCAGCTTCAAACTCAATTTCCACAACTTCTTCAGTTTCTTGGTTCCCTGAAGTCACTGGTTCAGAAGGCTCAGCAGGGTTTGTAGCCATCATCTTGGCACAAAAAACAAACTCTGGGTTGCTAATATCTGAGGGGGTAGGTTGCTCGGATGTGAATGAGACACTATAAACACAGAGCGACTTGCAGCACCAAATCGTCATGGTAAGATATGCAAGTACAAGTTATACAACTGATATGGAACCCTTGTCTGGATTGTTTGACCCATTTTATAGGCATAAGGGCTAACCAACAGTTGGGAAAGCCTCATGTGAAACTTATCATCGGTTGAACAGTAAAAATTCCGTGGAAAGCACCACATTAATTTCCAGTCCTCCACTCCTTCCAACGGTAATTTCTTCTTTTTACCAGATTTTACTGTTCCAATGGCTAGTTTTCGCACCTCCTGTGTGCTCAGCATACCTGCTACGCTTGGATTAACCACCCTCGTCTCCTACGCATCCTCCCCCAACATAGGCTTGTTCCCTAGGTACTTCAGAACCAAATACATGTTCGCCTGATGTGCGTCATTCCAACAGAACCGGGCATCCTTCATAAGCAATTTCCGTAGAGGTGCTGTGATCAGTACATATTTTCAAATGAACTTCCTGTAATAACCTACGTGGCTGAGGACTAACCGCAGCTGTTTCCTTGTTGTAGGAGTCATGACAACTTCACCTACTGTATCCGCATCCCCAACCTTAGCCAACGTAGGGTGTGACCCAATGCTACCGGTTCGCAGCTTGAGTGGTCTGGTAACTGTGTGCATCTCCTTCAATTTTTAGATAGAGACAGCTTGTGGATCATCTCAAAACTCTTGCAAGGCTAGGTTGTGGTCAACATCCATGTTCGGAATCTGTGCTTCCCATGTTGGTACCTTAGGTGCGACATACAGGGACGATTCACCCCATACAACCGTATCAATGTCCTGCAGAGCTGCGTTGAGTGCCTCTGTTCCCCCTACTAACCCAAATGTCCCCAGGAATTCATCCTTAAATGTCTCCCAGTGGCGGGTGTGTTGATGTAGCTCTGCATCTAAATACCATGTGGTGGGAAATTGTCCCAAGGCATGAATAAACAGATGAACCCACTCTTTTGTAGTCCTATCACACCAATCCTCCATCCAAGCGAATAGATATTCACGCGGGTCTTCGGGGCCGAGGTATGTTTGGACATGCAGGTGATCGGGCGGTTCAAATCACAGGATCATCATATCTCGGCACTCTTCCCAGTCCTGGAATGCCTCCTTATGTGTGTCCCACCACCGCGTAGGTGTCTTACACATGGCAAGGTTGAGGGCTCCTAGCCTTCGTCCCCTTGGAACCTCAGCTTCAAATTCTTGTAAAAAGTCCCTAATATTACCAGAACCATCAAAGTAGGGTAGGTCTCTTACCTCTGAGGAAATGCAGAGGAAATCCTTTGTGACCCGAAGGCATTGCAGTGCAGAGACATCATGTAACCGATTTTGCCAGTTCTCCATCTCCCCGTCGGAGTCAGAGAAGCAATCACTGTCCTTTTCCCAACAGAGTACACCATCTGCCATAGGGTTGATCCAATTTTCATCCCATGCATTCAACTTATAAATGTGATCTACATCTTCTTCGTCGCGCACCGGCTCTGTATACTGTTCGCCCTCCGCGAGATCTAATGGTACTATCACCCTTGTACCATTATTTCAAATACCATGCTTCACTTCTTCAAGTTAATGATGCCTCCCATATCTATGGCCCAATGCAAGCCTAGGAGCACAGGGTAGGGGTTCGCATCTTCTACAATCTGAATTACTTCAAAATCAACCTGGACCTTGACCCCTGCGATATCTACCACGATCTTCGACAGTCTCCCCAAGGGTATGAGCTTTTGTTGATTGGCCATATGCAGTTGGATATTGGATCATTCCAGCTTAGGTTCCCCCATTCGTTTCCAAGTCTGTTTAGGTAATACATTCGCATCTGACCCTAGGTCCAAAATAACCTAATCCATCTCATAATCACTGATCTGCGCAGTCAACCGCATCTCCCTACCAATGTGTTTCTTATATCTGTATAGTTTATGCACGTCCTTGATTTCTAGAGGTAGGATAGGTCATGATGTGCAACTATTTATTAATGCTTAAAGATTTTCCACAGCCTTTGGGTTGCGCAGCAGCTTCATACATGCTTGTAAAAAGGGTTTGACCTCCTCATTTGTCTTGATGTTTCCTGGCGGCTGAGAAGTGGATGCCTCTGCCTCAGCAAAGTCTTTATGAGCTGCGATAAATGTTTCTTCTTCCTTTTTTAGATCCAAAATTTCTTGCTTGATAACTTCTTGTCATATCAGAGGTTCGGTCACAGTCTTCTCCCCAGGCCCCCCGATTGCCATCCCACTACGTGTTATGACATTCACGCTTGGATCTTTGTCTCGCAGTTCAGCCTTAACCCTCTGCACATTCTGCGTAGGTGTCGGATGCTTCTCCTGCATATTTTCTATTAAGATTGGACAGTCTTCAATCGCATGGTCCAGCTGTCTGCAATACCGGAAGGACTGCCTCGTAGGGTTTGGATAGTCCCTCGGAAAGTGTCCTACTTCTCCACAGTTATAACAGATTAGTTTCCCTCATCTCCGACCTGCGCTTCCACCTCTTCCGCCTCCCCTACCCCTGGCTGGGGATCCGCCTGTGCTCGAGAGGGATCTTGGCAAGGATGGATCCGACTGTACCCTATAGATATTCCCTCGATCGATCATCAAATCATACGTCTGACAGTTCTATAAGTCATGTCCTATTGATCTGCAGAACCTGCACCATTGCTGCTTTACTTCTGGGACGTACACAGCAAGGCGGGGGCAGTGGTTTGTGTCGTGCAGCCCCGCAACGCGACAATCGTCACACCATAGTGTTGGCCCACTTGATCCTGCAACTTCCCTAGGGCGCAATGGGCTAGGTCCCCCGGCCTGAATATATTCTGCTAACAGAGGCCAGTTATCCTTAGTGTGACCATTCGTCCTGCATCGTATGCACCATCTTTTAGGGCTAGCCTCTAGTACTCCTCGCTCCTTTCACATATTCTGGATCTCCATGTGCATCGCCTCCAGTTCTCCTTGGATCTATTGGATGCCCAACTAGGTATCATCTCTGGGCGCAGTTTCTAACTTCATAGCGACCTCCAATGCTTTTTCCTATGATTCAAAAGTTTTGTGACCCATAGGTACGCGCAAGTGAGGTACCAGCATAGCAATGAACCATTCCTTGTGTTGTCTATCAGCATACTGAAATCCTCCTTCTCTAATCACCTTCTTCAATCATTGATCGGCCTCCCACACAGACTCAGAAGGCCCTTTCTTGAAATCCTTTAGATCAGCCACTATTTGAGAGTAGGACTTAGGCTTCTTGAACTGTTGTTTCAAGGTTTTCTTAATTTCTTCAATGGTTGCATTCACATGCTGGCCGATGTACCCCATGTACCAGTCCAAAGCTCTTCCTTCAAAGGCAAGGGACAGTTGATCCCTCTTCACCGCATCACTAGCTACGTTCTACGCAGTCCATACCGATCCTGCGACAAACCAAAACTGATCCATGTCTTAATCTCCCACACCCTTAAAGGTAGGCAACTTCATGTGCATAGCCATGTCATCTTCCGGTGGTGGCAGAGGTGTAGGTGAATTCTTACCCCTATGCTAGTTTGAAAGTGGTGGGGCTAGAGGACTCTGCACAGCTACTTCTCTTACCAGACTGTAGACAGATATATCTCCTTCTTGATTGGTCCGATAGTATTTTCCACTTCATGTCGTACTCCCGTCCATATCAAAGGTCATTCATTCGGTGTGGCTACACAAAAGACTCTTTTCGCACAGTAATATCTTAATCAGCAATGGTAAGGTCTTTAGAAACTTACCTCGGAAACCCTTGAAGAATATTTGCTCTGCTTCAGAGTAGGAGACGAACTGATCGATGGCAAATTCTGTCATGAACCCTCCTAGCACACTGTCCACCCAGTGGTCCACTATGCGAGTGATGGTGTTATTAGTCTTCTTTAACTGCTGGATCAATTTTGGGGTCCACTGTGTGACCCGCTCATCTTTCCAACACTTCTGAAATTCGACCAACCTTGCGAGCCACTCCTAGAGATCTATCGCAATTGTTACAAAGAAGATCTCGTAGATCTTCGTGAAAATTTAATTATTCTTCCACTCTTCGGTGGTCAAATTCTTACTGCGGTTGTCTTTTACTGTGAATTCCTGAACTTGCTGTTCAAACCATTCATCAATTTCTTTTATTTCAGGTTTCCAATACGGCCTTGGCATTACCCGATCCCTCTCTCAAAATGCTCCCGGTCCCAGCAATGAAACCATTTGTTGGCTCGGGGGGTCCTGACCCAGGTTCAGAGGTTAAGGTTTGCCAACAAACTCCTATACTATTGGCCCTTTCGGCAGTGACCTACCTGCGCAGGCCAAAGTCTCACCTGAAGCAGTATGGGAGGGTGCTTGAACCAGGTTTTTACACCCTGGGAGAGGGTAGGTAAGTCAAGCAGAGCTGCGTTCACCCTTATAGTTACCTGATCTTGTATCACATAGCCCAAATCTACTGATATCCTTCACATCCATGTGCGCAATACCAATTATAATCACAGTAACTAATAGATCATACACCTATAGAACATTACCGCAGTTACCATATAAAGCATAACAGAACAGATCCAGATTGTAGCATAAACAAGTAGCACAAGTACTTCCGCAGCTTAAATCAATAACATAGAAGCATACATACTCAATCAGATACCACATATTCACATCAACAATAAGTCTAATAGATTCATATGTTCCAACAGCCTTCCACATTCATTAATCCTTCATATTTACTTACACTACCCAAAACCCAACCTGCACACACAGCAGCAGGGTCCACACACAGTAGGACAGAGGATCTCTGCGCACAAAGCCAATAGGATTCCTTACACAACCAACCCTACAGATCTAACAGTTCACACGTAGCATCAATTCCAATTCATTCCTAACTATCGACTCAAAAAGGTTCAATTTTTATACTACTTTAGCCTACGCATCCAATGGTCTGCAAACCGTGGTTTGCGGAATCTTGGTCTACCCCTGATCCATTTATAATGCATTAGGGGCTTTGACCCACCCCAAAACCCCTGCGTTAGACTAAATATAATAAAAAATGTACAAAATGGACTAGATTCGCAGCTTTGTAGGAGACCATGTTCCAACAACTTTCCTATCAGTGGATGGTCCTTCATGTATTGGATTATTTAGTTGATTCGATGAACCAGGAGCTCGATCTTGGTTCTTGTAGTGGCCTTGGGTATGCATGTGGAGGATGTGATTGTTGTTGCTTCTTCAGTGGATGTTGTTGGATATTTCGTTGCGGGTGACATCTAAGATGGGTTAGGGAATGGGCGATAGTTTTGCTGACGGTCATTGTCAGCCCCTGTCGTCGCTCCATTAGAGGGTGGACCAGAGGAGGGGGGATCCACAGTCCCCCCACTGATGTCCGTCATGAGTGAAATTTTCTGCGCTCCAAAAGAAGAAAAGGGCCCCAAGGCTGGGGTAGAGGGTTTGCCAGGGGCAACCTACTAAAAAACCACCAAACCTTAGTTCATGGCAGCGGTGTTCAGCACCGTTGGGAGTAGTCTACCAACTCTTGATGTGTTTATTATTGTAATTCTCCCATTAAGGTTCATATATTGTTTGAGGTTCAGTTTTGATATTTTTAGTGGGTGTATTATTTTTTCTATATATATTGTTTTAACATATTAATTACTATAATTAAATTTTAATTAAATTAATTTCTTTTAATTAGTGTATATATAATTAAATTAATTTGTAAATTAATTAATTTATTGGTATCTAATTTATCTTTTAAATTTAATAATTGTAATTAATTAATTATTATATAACTGTAATTAAATTAATAATTAATTAAATTTAATTGTACAATTAATTATAATTATATTTTAATTAAAATCTCTTATTTTTGGCCCACAACAATTTTTCCATAATTTTGGCAATTTTGACACTTCAACTTTGCAAGTTCATAAATTGAGCTTTACTTAGCCAAATGAGGCCCGAGATGGCTCGTTAGATAGATAAAATCATGGAGAATATTTATGAAGTAATTTCATGACCATATGTGGTCATTAAATGAGTCTAAAAATTAGCATAAAATTAAGCTCTAAAGTTGTAACCTAAACTAATTTTCTGAGTTTAGTTTTTGAATTTTCATTTTCCCAAAGGCTGTTGATTATAGATCCATTTAATTATGTTATATTTACACATATTAATGAGAAGTACATATTTATATCTACTTATTTATTTAATTAACTTTTTATTGGAGATGTTTGTTTTCGATATTTGGTATTTTTTATTTTGGTTTTCATTTTAATTTACTTTTGATTGGTTTTTAGCAGGAGAGAAGTTGGAAGGATGAGGAAGAGAAGATTTGAAACATTGGAATTGCTCCAACAAGAGAGGAAAAAGAATTTTTGCCAATCAAATTTTTTGGAGAAAATGTGTTTCTCCCACAATTCTCTCATTATGGTTTTCATTTGTAATTATAAATATGGATTTTAGAGCATGAACAAGGGGTTCGTCTTCTATACAACTAAAGGATCTTAAAGCACTATTGTAATAGGATATTATAGTTGTATGTAGGAGGAAAACATAAAATATGAGGTTAGGGGAAAATTATTTGATTTATGCTTGCTGTGAATTTGCACTACTATAATGTATTATGAGTTAGATTATGGAGAGAAAGAGAATTTTTAGTTATGGAAGAGAAGCTTGTTTGGAACTACTGTTGGAAAATTCTCCAAGGAGACGAAGTTGCTCAATGACTGCAAATTTGTAATGAAGTTCTGGTATGAGTTTAATAAATTTAAATTTCAATGTATTATTGCTTGAATTGTGATTTAATCTTCTATTGCCCAAATTTTCATAATTGATTGTAATTTTTGTTCTAAATAGTGTATGGATTTTGATATTAAGAACTATTGTTGTTTCATTAGTTTATGTTATTGAAGTACCATAGGAGCTATCTTTGAGAGACATAATAGAGTTAGAGTTATTCTAAATTCACTAGGATAGGAGTGTGTTGGGCAGTAACTACTTATTGGTTAATTACATTCTTGTTTTGATTTATTTTCATTAATTGAACGAACTACTTCTTTAGTTAATGAAAACTATATAATGGATTCAATCATATAAACAGTCTTCTTCCCATATATAGTTAGTTCATCTGTAGTTGAATTGAGAGAAGGCTATCATTTTCCCAATTCAATATAGGATTAGTTTAATTTCATATTAGAATAAATTAGCATTTAGTTTTAATTTTTTCATTTCTAGAATTCCCCTCATACAGAGGAAGAACTTATTTTGTGGTTTTGCGGAGCCCTAGATCAGCTTAAGGATTTATTTCTTTCCTAAGCTCAACAAGAGAGATGATATGATGTATCTTCTCTATTGGTAAGTAAAATACATACTTTAAGCCAACAAATATAGAGAGAAGGTCACTGGACCTAGTTTAACCAATTTGAACCACCATTTCAAATGGAAAAGGAGTTGCTTTAAGTTCCCAACTAGTTGGTCTCCCTTAAAATGTTGAATGGTAAGTTTGAGCCATCAACATTTTTGGCACTAGAAGGAGGTCCTGATGAATTGTTGTCTTTTGTAGTTTTTGTATTTTAAATTTTTTATTTAATCACAGTGACTCCTTCCAAACTTCCAATCTGGAGTTGTATCTCCAGACGCACATCTACCAATACTCCATCAAGAATAGTAAGACACTTGTCAAAGGTAAAATTTAATAGTAAGAGGAATGCTTCCACAATTGATCATGCCTTACAATATATTCAAAAAATAATAATTCTACTTTTCATGATATTGTTGAAGGTATTTTATGCATGATTTTTACTCTTACATTCTCAGGAAAAGCCATAAGCTGGTGTCAATCTCTTCCAATTGTCTCTATTCACAGTTGGGATCAACTCATCACAAAATTCCTTTATGATTTTGACGGTTATGATTATGAACATGTATGTGATGAATTTGAATATTTACAAAGGTTTGAAAATGAATCTTTACTATATTTTACTGTTAGATTTTGATTAAATTGTTTAAGGTTCAAAGTTGAATATAAACCTCCAGAGATTGAATTGTTGGATTGGTTTGAATATGTTTGTTATCTTCCTTGCATTCCCAATCCATATGAAAACATTACAAGCTTTGATGAATCTTATTCAACTTTTATTAACATGATTGAAAATTCTAATATGGAGGTGCGTACCAATCATGATGAAGTTGACTCTACTATGTATGATAAATTCCTTAATTTACTTCACACATCTTATAACATTAATGATAATCACGATGCTCTCTCTCATGTTAGTGAATCACAATCACAAATCTTGGAAAATTATGCTAATAAACTGCAAGGAGATACTAGTAATAATGTTGGAGAACCACTTGCCACGAAATCTGTAAATCGGTCTAAAATTAATTTAGAAAACCAATCAATAAATTAGCAAGAACAAGTACAAATTGAAGATTATATTATTATGTGATCTGTTGTATAAATTTCTGAATTCTCTCATGTTAATCAAATACAAAATTAAAGGCATCCAAATAACATTCTTCAAGTAAGCATAGTTAGCCAATTGAATTATCTAGAATCTAAAATTTGTAATGAAGAAAACACACAACAATCTACAAACAAAGATAGTTTCTGATTCATTTCATCAAATTCACATTTCTCCCTTTATCCTGATATTTTTTATGATAGTGATTTACCTCTGCTTTGCATTAATATTGTTCCAGAAAATAGATAGGTTGATTTAAATGAATTTCCTATTAGTTCTTATCAGGATAGAGAGATAATTGATCATTCTTCCAACATTGATGAACATGTGCTCAACATTTATTCCTGTCTTGATATATCATATGGGAATGTAGAGATTCCTACGTCATTTATGATGACTTCTTTAACATTGAGGATGTTGATTTGTCTCCTTCCCTATTAAATCCTCATGTTCCAAATCAAACTATACTTGAAAATTAAGAGAAACTCAATACAAATATTGTTCTAATTGACTCTCATTTTCAAACATTTAATCATACTCATGATTTCGGCATTCAAGAACCCATCTCAATCTAGGATTCCTATGATGATCAAGCTCGCACTCCTATTCATAGTCCTGATCCTCTCTCTAATTCACAAGTTGGTGTTGGCGATCATTCTAATTGAATTATTCTGGAAAATTCTTATGAAGAGGAAATTACTGCAAACCAATCCCAGTTGTGTTGTAACAATAATTGTAATACTACTGTAAATAATGATTTGATTTTTTGTTATTTCCTTCATTTATTTTGGTTATTTTCTTATTTGTTTTATAACTACCTTTCTAATTTTTTAAATATCTTATGCTGGCATATTGAGCGGTTCATTATTGAACACTCACTTGATGCATTGCCTGAATGGGAAAATTGAATTTTAAATCATAATCATGAACATCAAGAGTTTTTAATCTCCCAATTTCAATTGATGTTCATCTCTTATCACTTGTTCCTTTCCTCTAAAAATCAGTTCCAACAAGGGAGTGTATCTTCACAATATGACCAACTATCTAATTCAATAAATGATCTTCTATTGAATGTATCTGACTTCCATCCATATTTCATTAACCCATTTTAAAGATAGTTGGAAAGTTTTCCTACACAAAATATTGTTAATAATTTAACATATGTACATAAGACTTACAATTTCATGCAGGCCATTGTATATAAAAGTGAATTTCCACAATCTAGCCTATTATCCTCTCCTTTGAACCTATTCCAATCCTTAATGGAAATCCGTCTAGATTTCTATGTTCCAATTGAAATTCAGTTTGGAAAGGACATCTCAAGAGAAGGTGATTTTAAATAAGTTTTTCTTGTGAATATGTTAGCAATTAGTGTACATACTATATTCAAATTTATTTTTGTTCGTTTAACTGTATTTTTGTTACTAATGTTTGTCCTATACATACATGTAAGAAATCAATTGCTTGAATGGTTACATTAGAAGTATGAATATACTTAGTCTTGTTTCATTTTCATGTAGTTAGGATTAGGAATAGATTAATTTAGTTTAAATTCCTTTTTTGTTTGTATTTTTTCATTATTTCATATTCTTAATAAGCATGTAATGAGCCTATTATGCTTCCTTGCTCCATTCTCCAATAAAGAGTGTTCGAAAAATATTATTTTTTAAATTATTCTTACGCTACACTTTCTTATTATTCTTGGTGAAGCTTCATCACATTGTTGAAATTTGCAAAGAAAATAAAGAAGGATGAAGTTCCAAAGAATCTTTACAATCAATCATTCTTAATAAATTCAATTTTCATTCATAAGCATTTCTATATGATCACTTTTCTCACTCTTATCTCTCAATGTTATTTTGAAGTATATGTAAATCAATAGTTCATTATTTAGCATTTTAATAAGTAAATGATTTTGAACATATGTAAATTTTGAGAAATGTATGGAAGAACTTGAAGATTCATAAGGTAAATTTGCAATCAAAATTCTTCTAGGTATACGTTCTTCATCTGTTGTTAGTTTTCTCTTTTTCATAGTTTATTCTTATTTATGTTTTTCTTATTTTGCAGGTCTTCATTGACTCAATTTGGAGATTGGGTTTTCACAAGAAAATCTAATTATATTTAGAAACAAAGCGAGTGATTAATCTGCAACATGTTCAGGGAAGTATTTTTTGTTTCATCAGAATCTGGGTATTCTATAGTTTTTCATCTATTCATATTTTACTTTCTTTTCAAATTTAGAAATATGAGTCAATAATGATATTCTCTCTCATTGATGCAGTTGAAATGAAATGCTTAGACTCTTTCTTGCTCATATTTTCCACAAGCAAAGAAAATATAAAAACTCTTGTAGCAAATGATCTTATCGATGATTTTATCTCTTCTTGTTCTTAAAACCTTTCCATTGCAATCATTCATTTTACATCCACTTTAGAGGATTCAAAGCCTTTAACTTATAAATCTCAGGAATCTCGATCCTATGCTTTTTGTTTCATAACCTTTCCGATATCCTTTCTTCGTGACTTCGAACTCTTAAGGCTCTCGGAATCTTGAGTCTATATTACATATGAGTTCTTTTATAAAATATTATGAAATTTTTTATCTCTAATATTTGGATGCTCAATGTACTGATATTCCCACATGATACATCAAAAAGGAATTCACTATTTGATATGTATTTATCGTAATATTTATTTATGAAAAGTTTTGAAATTCTTTTGTTTTGAGGTCTTGCTTCCCGATACTTTCCTTTAATATTCAAGACTTTTATATATCGAGACTTATGATATCGGAAGTGAAAATCAATTAAATCTTCGAAAAGGAATTCCGCCGAAAATATTTTGATAGAAAATGCTTTATTTGTTGGAAATTTGTCTATAAAAGAATTGTTCTCATTTTGGAAGTCTTGTTTATTGAAGTTCTTACTTTCCACTTTTATTCTCTTGGAACCTCAAAACCTTATGATATCGGGTTAAGTATCTTCGTAGGCCTCTACTCAAATCATTCTGATCTTTCACTATGGTCACATGGAGTCCTATTTGATTATGTTTGTATATATATAATGACTTTCATGTTATCATGGTAATCAAGAGCTTGGATGTATTTTAATTATAATTTCATCAAATCCAAGTATTCATTCCTCAGGATGACTTTATGACTTTGGGGATATACATTCTTCTTGGTATGTGCACTTAGGCCTCTTTTTATTCTTCTCGGCAATCTTCCTGGATAATGAGAAATTTCATCACCTATGGTTTTTTTATGTTTTTTCCTTTGTCTCACTATTGGATGCTCATTTCATTATCTCAGTCATCTTTTAGTGTGCATATTCATTTAATTTTCAAGGCACTCTTGAGCAGCCACTATGGTAATGCAACAACTTGTAAGTATATTCAGCACATGTGAAGGTAATTGATCATGGATAATTCATGCTTTAATTCTCTTATATTTGAGTTTTGATATATCACTCCATATTTAACATGAAAAATTTTAAGACCTCTCCATCTACACATATGCATTACACTATTTGGGACTTGGTCTTGATTCTTGACATTTTATAGAAATGTTGGAGTAGATATGAAATCCAAAAAACAAAGAGAACAATCATTGCTGCAAAAGCACATAATCATTCTCATTTGTGACGGATTTGGTTTACTTTAGGTTCCTTGAACATGAAGCTTTTTTTCTTCTAGTTTACTGCTTGCTTTAGTTCATATTTAATAAATAATGATTTTGGGTCAATGAGATTTCAAAAAGTGAAACTTCTTCATGCTTTTACTTCCAATTAAAAGAAGAGGTTATATTTTCTAGAGAAAACGATATTTCTCAGGTAAAATTAAACGAAATTTTCCAATGGTAAGTTTCATACACCCACTATCATCCTTTTCCACTTATTTACATTTTGTTTTCAGTTTTATTTTTTAATTTTCCAAATATATATCTCTTTTTTACAGGTCTCCCAGAATTATCTCACACCCTACTGACTCATATTTGGCACTCAACCTCTTTTGTTTTCTGTGCTTTCGAATTTTTGGAGAAGCAGTAATGATCCTAATTAAATCAACTAAACTGGGGAATTTCTAAAACTTTAGTCTGTTTCTAAAGAATTTCTTTTATCAAAAAATTGTTAAGATCCTTTTATGTAGAATTTGTTGTGCAATAAGAAAATTTGCAGTAGATAGAGACTTCTCATTCGCTTAATTTCACCTCATCGTTGTTGTTTCCCTTACAGTTTAGAAGCCTAATTTCTTGTAACTATGAAAGATAAAATCATTAAAATATTAACATGAGACGAACTCACATGATTATCTTATTTTACTCTTTTGTTGAGATATTTGTATAATTAGTCTTGTTGGGTTTGTCTTTAATTTGGGTTTTTTTTTGTCAGCTTCTCCTTTCTCATTTTGACATCTTTGGAGTTATTTCTTTCCTATTTAATTTTAGTTTCAATTTATTTTTCACTTTTTCTATTTCTCATGATTTGATTTTGGTGACTCCGCCAAGATTTATGTAGAAGGAATTTTTCTCACCCAACTCTAGTTGGCAGTCATGAGAAATATTTACTCTGTCAATTTCATGAGTTTCATTTACTATTAAAGGTATATCTTTAAGGAATCATAAAGCCCTCTTTCTTTAAATCTTCTTCATGGAGGAACACATGTCCTTTCTAAGTGATATAGTTCACCTTTTTAAGGAAAAAACTGACCTGAGTTTAACTATATGAATCCTTCCCATTTTCCCACTTCATACAAAAAAACCTCTAAATTAACAATCATGGGAAAATATTTTGGAGTTAGCATTATGAAAGTATTATATCCATTTTCTTAAGTATCTATTACCATCCCACATCTTTCACTCAGGTACATCATAAACTAAAAGCTCGCAAATGTGCTTATCAAAAGGGTGATCAAAAGAGGATGATATACAATGGCATATAATTCCCTTTCATAATCAATATATTATGAACATTATCGCTAATATTTTCTAGATGGATTCTAGTATATGACCAATTTGAGTGATCACAAAGCCCATAGTATAGTCTAAAAAGTTAGTATTTATTCTAACTGACTAAGGTAACTACATTAGAATGAGCATTAAGGTTGTACAAATCTTCTCCTTAATTTTTTCAAAATATTTTTGTTGTATTTCTATCCAATTGAGTGTTATGTTTCCACTTCCCACACTTAATTAAATGATTCTCCAAGAAATCTAGTTGAATCCTAACAGAATCTATAAGAAAATTGCTAAGCTGAGGAGACTATTTATCTCTTGAATGTCTCTTGGAATGTGCAAATGCTTGATGACTTGGATATTTTGGGGATTGACATGAATTCATCTAGATTTGATCACATATACCAAATACATGATGCTCTCCGTAGAAAAGGTGCACTTTGATGAGCTCCATCATTAGACATATTTGGAGGGGTTAATGGTCACCTTTTTGCCTTCTTATATCTATTTTTCTTGCATTTTTATTATTATTTGGTTTTATGATGCTAGTATAGGTGGTGATTAAGGCTAACATACTCTGAGTGCCTAATATGAGGTCGAGTGTAGAAAATCATGAATTATTAACATTTTTATAAGGATTTTATCATAAATACTTTGAGGAGACAACAAAGAGAAATTATAGGAGGATTTTCCACCCTCCTTAACTGTCAAAGGCAGTCAAAGGATCCCAAAGATTCTCTCCAGCAATTCGAATTCCAAAGGTAGCCAAAGGATGCCCAAGGATTCTCTCTAGTAATTCGAATTCCAGAGGCAACCAAGAAACTCAAAGATGAGTGTGCACTCAATCTTTGTTTACTTGGATTCAAGTGGACTCAATCACTATTTTCTAAGGAGATGTTGGTAGTTGCCTTATAGAATAAATAGAGCAAAGCTAGAGCAAGGAAGGGTCGAAATTTTTTCTGCAAGTTATTGAGCTTTTTATTATTTTTACTCAGTGATCAAACTTTCATAAATGTATGAGGCTATTCTTTTATGAAATGAGCAGAATGATTTCATTTTACTGATTTAAGTTTAATAAATATACGCTTGTGGGTTAGTGCCCAATCAACGTGCCTCAGCCTCTCTGTTGTATTTGTTCTGTGCTTTTTGTTATTTCATTAGTCTCACTTCTGATAATTTCGTTTATGTTTCAAGTTGCTGTTTAGTTTTGCTTTCAGTGTGCTTCTGTAGGTTTCATTTTCTCGTGAGTAATAGAATAGAGGAGAAAAAAAAAATTTGTGGATCAAGACCCCCTTCTCATCTCTGTCAATAGAGCTCGAGGAGGGCGAACCTTCCCATAGACCCAAAAATTGATTTATGTTCACTATTTCTGAGATTAAAAGTAGAGTTGCATTACCATTTTTCAGTCTTCCTTTGTACTGCATTTTTACGCATTTGTCTGTTTCTTTGCACATAAGTTAGCAGGTTGATTGCAGGAAATATTGTTAAAACCCCAGAGCAGCTTCGTGGTGCCTCCCTGCTTCATTCTCCATCTCTGTCTTCACAATCTGTGCACTGCCGTTACGACCTCCATTTATGCTTTTTCTCGCTTATTCTCACTACTGTACCTACCTTTGTATTAATAAAAAAACTTAAACCATTCATCCCACCTTATTCCGTTGTTTTTATTAGTCACGGTTGCCTTACCCGTTTTAACACAATACACTTGAAAACCATTGGAACTCGACCTCCTCCCTTGCTCCTCAAACTTCCCACTACCATACTTCGCCTTTTCACAAATCACACTTCACATATTTTTCCCTTTTCCTTTTAATACTTACCACTCCTATCTGCCGATTGTGATATTGGTATCGTGCTCCACCACCGGTCCTGTCACCATGTCATCCGACTCATCGCAACCTTTGGCCTTTTCACAAATCTCATTTCATAAACTTTTCCATTTTCTTTTAAGACTTACCGCTCCCAACGTCGATTGCGATATTCTCTGTACTCTGCCACATCGCAAATCGCAGTTTTTACCCCGTCACATTTCGCATTTCACACTTCACAATTTTTATCCCCATCGCATTTCGCATTTCACTCCCACTCCCGAACAACACTTCCACTATCCCTCCAACTTTGCGATATTGCGATTGCGATATCACATATCACACTTATGTCCTCCATCGCAACTCTTCCATCACACTTTTTAAATCATTCCGCTCCAAAGAATTTTTGCGCCATAATAAAGCTTTAAAAGGTTTAAACCCACTCTTTCCACCTCTAAGCCTTGTTTCATGTGTTGAGCCCTCCATTAGAACCTTTAGCCTGTTTTCATCCAACTGCAAGCCACACTTTGTCAAGTTTAGTTTATCATGAATAGTTGCATGGTTAGAAGCATGATAACATGGTAAATAGATCAGAGGATAAGTAGGGTGTGTTTATCTTATTGGCCTAGCTAGGTGCAACTTAAATTAAATTAGTAGATAGCATGATAGCATGGTAAATAGATCAGAGGATAAGTAGGGTGTGTTTAGCCGATTGGCCTAGCTAGCCATTTCCTTTTGTAGATTAAATTATTTTCCTTTCTATCATTTCCTTTCTACACATCAAATTAGTTTCATTTCTTTCATTTCCTTTCGCAGATTAAATCGGTTTCCTTTCTGCCATTTCCTTTCTGCACATTAAATTAGTTTCATTTCCGTCATTTCCTTTCTACAAATTAAGTTATTTTCCTTTCTTTCGTTTCCTTCCAGCAATTTACTTTTCAGTTTTTATCATAGTTTAAGAAATAGCACCCTTTTGTAAAGAAGAAGAGGATGACATGAATAGAATGCATTTGTTGTGTATATAGCACTGTCATCTCCAATTTTGTATGGACCCCAGGTTGATAAAGTAAAGTAGGGAAGCCTATGGGAGTTGCAGCACTCTTGGTACAATATCAGGGCTCACCACACTTCTCTAATTTTATGTAGAGTTTATATTGTCTAAGAATGTTATATAATTAATGACACTATTGAAAATTATCATCCCATTATCTATTGTAAATCAATATGTCATATATATTGATAGGGATATAATTCCTTGAAAATGATCGAAGAACATCATCAATGTACCTTTGTAAAGTAGTTGGATTTGTTAAACAAGTAGGATAACTTGTTAGACTAAAAGACATCATTAGCCATCCAAACAAACCTTCCTTTGTTTCGAAATTAGTTCCCTGAACATCCAATGACTTTATATGGATTTATAATATCCTAGATTGAGGAAAATTATGGTAAAGAACTTAGCGTCCTTTAATCAATCAAGTAGATCATTCATTCTAGGAAGAGGATACCTATTCCTTACTTAAGTCTTATTAAAATCCATGTCATCAACGCACATATTCTATGTTCCATATTGATTACAAATTATGACAAATGGACTATCACAAGGAGAGAAATTAGGTCGAATATGCCCTTTGTCAAAAAAAATTTGAGTTCTTTATGGATTTCTTTACTCTAAAAAAAAGCTTTTGTAAACAAATGCATTAGGTAATGGAGGACCTGAAACAACATATATAGAGTGTCTCTTCTGGAAATATAAGGGTATTTCTATTAAATGTTTGAACACATGTTTGTATTCTACAACTTCTTTGTCAATTTTTTTTATGGTTGACAGTGTCGATTGGTGGAGAGTTAATTAGTTGCAATTATATTCCTTGGATTTTGAGGTTTGATCATCACTACCATGAATTTATGAACAATATTGATAATGTTTCTAACTTTCTTAGTTGAAAATAACGTGATTGTAGACTTTGGTTGGAAATATTTAGGAATTTCATACCACTAATGCTTGATATTGATAATCACATTATGTGCTTGAAATTGGTAGCTACCATGATTTTCCCATATGTATGGCTTCCCAAATAGTAAATTAGCTATCAAGTAGTTATGCACCACAAAATTCTTCACCGTTAAAAGGATTATTAAATTATGTAATATAAAATTATTTATTATGAGTTCTTATCTTGCTTCCATCCAACAAAAGGTTGTGGATGCGAAGTTGTAACAAGACCCAATTTATTCACAATGTCATCAAATACAAATTTATTTTCAGTGCAATTGTATAAAAGAAAATGTAATTGGTTTCATTTCAGCCATATTTGTGTATGGAATTGTTTCTATTTCCTCTTCATCAATAATAATCAAGCTGGTGAGGGGTTTCCAAGATAACAACAAAGTGTAAGCTTTAATCTAGATAAAAATCCACATAGCTTTACCTCATTTGTTAATTTGCTGTGAAGTCAAATCTTGTCAAAAACATATATTTGCATGCTAAGAATGTCTTTTAATCACTGCATTTAGATTCATCATGCCAAGTTGAGCTATCATAGTAATCACACCATTTGCAAGAAGGAGGTTCATTGTTGTATTTCCCCAAAATCACCTTTCTCGAAAGGATTATTTCCAATATTTCCTTTCCACTGATTAGTATATCAAGTGGTGCCTTATTAGAGAAAATAACATAGTAAGGTTTCTTGCCCAAGGTCAACTAGTTGGTTTAATTAAGTAGCCTCCTTTCCCTTTTAATTTCACCTCAAGATTTGGAGTGTAATGGAATTATTTTACAAGAGTGTCAATATTATCAAGTGAACATTCATTTTATGATTTGTTTAGTATCACTAAATTTGTTCATTTTTTCTCTATCAAATTCCATCCTAGAAGGGTTTTGAGAATATATATACTTAAAATTTGAAGGCATGTGGATTTTTAAAAGCTACATCTTCAAGCATGTATGAATAGGCATTTCAAGTTTTTTAACTATAAAAGTAGTGTTTACCAAGTCTAGATAATTACAATTTTAGAAGGTAGTCATTATAAAAATAGTGCTCTAATACAAATGATTTGTGATTCCTAAGTTGGGAAAGGGGACACAAAATAAATTGAATAATCAAACATTTTTATGTAAAAATTTAGGCTATATATGAAACCAAATGGTAAAATTCCACACAAAAACATTTGGAAAAAATGAACTACCATTCACATTAAGAAGTAAGTGAAGAATTGATAAGGGAGAAACCTAATGACTTAGAATAAATGTTGTTGTATTGAAAAGTAAATTTTATAATCTAGTATTCAAATTTTTGTGAGAAGAAACCTCAAACATAATTGAACTAAGTTGATGGACTCCTTTATAATAATACAAAGACCTATAGTATGTATAGAACAAAGCGGTTTTCTCATGGAACTTACATGTATTTAGAAAATTTCTAAGATATGTTTCACAATCATTGTGTTTCATTTATATTTTAGTTACAAGAATGAATGTAGAAGCACCATTGAGTTATTTCTAGTTTTTGGATAGAATAAAGGTGATCCTAGTGGATATTGGTGGCCACCCACCTCTTCCATTATCTCAATTGTTCTCTATGATTTTTGGGTCCCAAACTTTTGGGGCCATTTTTAGGCCCTATATGATGTATTTTGGAAATTCGCGGGGCCATGATCTATCATGACATATCTCAGCCCAAATAAAACATTTCAGTCCTTGGACAATTCTTTCACAATGAGCTATCATGTTCCCCAAATGGATATTGTATGCAGAATTTGCACCCTCGAGAATTCGACTTTTAAACTGACCACCTTGGGGCCCACAAACCTTTTGGTGTTTCATATTCTAGGGTTAGGGTCCAGGACCTATAGGATTATTTATTTTTGTAATGGCTTTTGCAAATACACATAGTTTCCATCTCTCTATATGTAGATATAGCCACCACCATTCTAACCAGTTTGTATTCTACATATTTTTTTGTTTCATTTATTAATAGATTTTCCATTTTCACTATATTATTGTGCTCTCTACTATATTTCTCTATGTATTCCATTTAATTTCCTACAATTCATTTCATTCCTTATACAACCTAGATTAGTGGTATCAGAGAAATCCGATCCTTGTTCTTTCTTAGTGCATGTCTAACTAATGAGGTTAGGGTACAAAATGTTAGGTCTAAAGCTAGTTTCACTTGGGAATGATTTCTCTCACAAACCCAAGTCGCATGTCATGGTAGAAGAAACTATATATGATGAATACAGATATCCTATCAATTTGTTGCTCGAGGAAGCACTCACACAACAAAGGAATCAAATGTTGGAATTTTTTTCCCAGATCCCTCTATGATTTCCAATAATAGTCAAGGCACCTTCAATAAGCAGAATTTTTGGAGGTGTGACACCCTTAAAGGAACAAGTTAACTTGTATATTACCTTATCTGAAGACCAAATAGATGCATATTATTTGGATAAATGATTAAATATATTAGAGACCTATTAATTTGTCCAAAAAAAATTCTAAAAATTATGAGAAGATCACCTTTGTGCTACTAAAAGCCATTCCTCGTGTAAAATGTTTGTGGGATTGTTACCAGGAGAGACACAACGAATATGAGTCTAATATGATCTATCTAGGACCCAATTGGACCAATTTCTTTCATTCCCTTCAGGATGAATTCTATCCTATAGGGAAATATGGTGATCAGTATACAAGAGAAACTAGAAAGTGGTGGAGTACACCAATAATTTCCATACCTTGCACTAAAATTTAGGTATTAGAGACTATGAGAAGCACCTAGTCTTAAAGAAAAATAGTGGTCTACATAGCTACATCTAAATGGAGATGGATTTCCTGGACATCTCCTCACTGAGAGTTGCATATAGATATGTTGTCCAAATTGAGTAGAAATTGAAGTAATGAAATAAGTATGAGTTTAGGCTTCAAAACCCACTACAATGGAAGCCTAGAAAAAGAGCCCCAGCTCACAAAAAAAGGTACAAGAAAGGACAACCAACCTCAAGAAAACCAACCAAATTCACAGGTGAATAAGGGTAATGAGAAGTAAAAATATTATCTTAAAAGTAGTGTAAGTTCCACAAAATCCCTTGGCATAATAGTAATGAATGCCACTTGAAAAAATCATTGTTGGCATTGCTTAAATAAAAGAGATATATTATCTACAGATGATTCTAGTTTAGAGTAGGATAAAGGAAATTGGATCATCGTTGTAGGTCCCAATTCTACCATCACAACCACAAATATCCAACCAAAAGAGCTATAAGAGATTGAAGAGGGGAAAGGGCCTCTTCCATTCACAAATGCAGGAGAAGAGGACCCCACTCCATTTCATCTTTGGAAATGGAATCCAAACGAAACTAATATCAATTGATTTCATCAAGACATTGAATCTTTCGACAATAGCACACCTCCAACCATGCATTATTGGTTGGTTGAGCCATGGAAAAGACATTTGTGTCAACCATTCATGTTGCCTATTCTACTACATCAATCCCTTCAAATATGAGATATTGTGCAATGTTGACCCACTTGAAGTTTGTCATGTTATTTTAGGACAAAATTATATGTGAAAATGCCATGTTGTTTATGATTTGCATCCTCATAGTGTCATTTTTTCTCTCATAGGTCATCTCTAAAGGATACTAGAAGTAGTCCTAACAACTACAATTTCATTAATCTTAGAAAAACAATGTCAAAAGGTAATCTCTTAGACTGAAAGTTTAATCTGTTCATGGTTTGGTCAGAAGGTGAAATTAAGGACACTAAAACCAACATAACCTATACACAAGTCCTCTCTACACAACAAAATAAATTGGATAAGATTTTATAGACATACAAAGATATCTTCACTCCACCTATGGGGGTGTTTCTACAATGTCAAGTTCAAAAATCAATTGAATTGATACATGGTACTTCTTTACATAATTGCCCAATATATAGGCACTATATATTGGGGAATAAGGAAATAAAATTTCAAATTCATGAGCTCATCTAAAATGGACACACCCAATTGATATCCTCACCTTGCAGGAGTTTAATCGTGTTGGTGCAGAAAAAGGTTGGAACGTGGAGACTTTTTATTGATTATAGAGCCCTAAATAGAGCCCTAAACAAAATCACTTTCAAGAACATATACCTAATCCTAATTAGGGTTGACAATATTCTTAACAAACTTAAGGGTGCCATGTTCTTTAGTAAGATTAATTTGAATTCAAGCTACCACCAAGTTCAATTTGAACAAACTAATGTATGGAAGACAACGTTCAAATCTAAAGAGGGCCTTGGCCTGACTAATGCTCTAGCAAAATTCATGAGGATTATGGAAGATATCCTATGATCGTTCACAAGATATTTTATGATTCTATATTTGGATGACATCCTCATCTTCAATAGAAACTAGGAAAACATTTTCAACACATTCAATAGGTCTTGAGCACCATGTGGAAACACAATTTGTACGCAAATATGGAAAAATGTTCATTTGAAGTGCAAATAATTCAATATTTGAGATAAACCATGAATGAAAATTGGATGCATGTCTATCTAGCCAAGAATCAAGTAATTTTGCATTCATCAGCACCATCAAAACTAATAGAGCTTTGTAGCTTCTTGGGCCTTGGTAACTTCTACAAGAGCTTCATGCCAGGGTTCTATCATATTTCTTGGCCATTAATTCAAGTAACTAGGGGTGGAACAAAAACAAATATTTTGTGTTTTGATTCATAATACAAATCACTTGAGGACTTAAAACATCACCTTTGCTCCACACCAGCCCTCGCCTTGCTAGACCTGCAATAACCATTTGATATTGAGATAGATGCCTTTGATTATTCTATATGTGCACTCCTCACTCAACAAGGACATCCAGTGGCCTATCATAGTGAAACACTTTATGATATTTTCTAGAGATACCCCACTTATGACAAGGATATGTACTCCAACAATTCAAGCCTCTCGACAATGGAAGCATTATATTTTGGGGAAGGAGATGATCATACACACTAATTACAAACCTATGCAATGTATGTAGATAAAAGAAAAGTTATAAAATGAATGTCATAAAAATGGTCTAGATGCCTGAAACAATTCCATTTGAAAATTAATACAAGAAAGGTAGCACTAATCATGTCATATGCTTCCATTATCAACCTCCAGTTGTGGTTTTAAGCACATTGCTTAACTCTTGTGGGAACTATACCTATGGGTGCCCACAATTATACAATGAGTACTTTGACTTCATCGCCACATACTATATGTTGATCATAGGAAAACAAGTTCCATACTTCCACCTCTAATATGCGCTCTTGTGCTACGTGGGCCACCTTTGTGTTCCTTCAAGAAAGCATGCCAAGCTAATTTGGGAGGTATGTCATAGTAAGATGGTAGGGAAATTTTGGGTGGATAAGAAAGTCACATAATACTTCAAAATTATTTGTATTAGCCAAATTTTCAAGAGGATTTCCAATGGTATATAATATCATGTACTAATTATGTCATTTCTAAAACAATTATCAAGAAATAGGGGATGTACACTCCTCTACCTACCCCAGAAAAGAACTAGGAGTCAATCTCCATGGATTACATGTTAGTTTCTTCATCCACCAAGCATGGTAATGATGTGTGTTTTTGGTAACATTAATTTTGTTGTAAAGATTATTCTACCATAGCCCTAATTTATTCCTTCATGAAGGGCTAGCATCCCTAATAAAAGTCAGAAGTGAACTCGTTCAAACTCAAATATTTATTCTTTATCATTTCAAAGATTGTCGTCTCTACCTCCTCCAGGGAAATTTGATGCATTAAGGCATCATTATGTGCCTAACTAACCATAGATGGAACACATCCAACGATCTTGGATATGGCCACATTTATAGATTGGATAGGTTATGATAGGAGACTTTTGTAGTAACAAACCAACTACTTCAATATCCTTATGCTTAGGGGCTTGGCCCCATTTTTATTTTTCAGTGAGGGGATCTTATTTATGCTATGATGGTTAACAATGGAATAATGAAAAAATTTGGAGTTTTTCTCACCTTTCTTGAGCCATCTAATATGAATTTTTTTACGCCATAGGGTTTCCTCCTACTTCCATTGGTCTTCCAGTTGAGCGATGATGTTTTCATTTTATACTACCAAAGAATCCTATCTACCTTTTGTAAAGTTTTTTTTTTTGTATTTATTTCATGTGATCTTCAAGAATCCCTTGTATTTGAAAAACTTCCCTAGATTCTGATTTGTTCCACAATTTGATGTAGCTTTTTAGATATTTTAACTTTTGCTGGAAAAAATTCATTGTTGAGCTCGTTTTTGTGGGAGATTCTAGCCACGATGTTTATGCTTTGTCAACAAAAGATGGGTTTGAAATCTATAATATTTTGAAGCAAAAGGGCATATTGATAAGGTGAGACTTGATTTCTATGGTCAAGTAGATCAACCAATTGTACAAGCCTTTCTAGGGAGGTTGGAAGCTTCTGTGAAGAGATTATTTTCCATGAGTAGTTTAGAGAATGGAAATTGATTCAATCTAGAAGCTATGTTATGAGAGCCCTTGCGTCAATTATTCCAAGTAAATGTGGCAATGGTTATCTCTAGATCCACTAGTTTTAATGCATGCTTTGTCTCTTTGATGTTTTATGCATCCTAATCCAGTCTCCTTATTACACACTTTTCCTCGTCAATAGGCTTAATCAGATTGAAGTCTCCTCCTACTATCGATGATAGTACATCCAACATCCAACTTAGTCCTTTAAGCATACAGAGGAATGCTGGCTTATCATCAAGTATGTGTGGCCCATAGATATTGGATATGTATCCTTCCTGATATGAACCTATGACTCTATTTTTATTTTTTAATTTGCGTGGTGGTCCAACGATCTGAGAGGTCCACCTCCTCTTAGTTCCAACAGATGGCTAATCTAACAACTTTCCCACTAGAATTTATAGCTATGATTTGATCCCCCTTCCAACATTTTGAGCCAATGGATAAGACTCTTTCACTAGAACACTTGGCTTCTTGGATCACCATAATATGAAGCTTGTCGAGGTGAATATGACTCTTAATAATCTTATATTTTCCAAGGTAATTGAGGCATCCCATGTTCCAAAATATTATTTTCATTGAGTGGAGGGAGGGGTTGAGGCAAATTCCTCTATCATTAGACTAATCCTACACGAATTTACCAAAATTTCTGCAAGTTCTTGAAGGCGCTGCTTGTTGTTGTGCCAACCCTTGTAGTGATCTTCCTTAATTGGTTTGTGCAGATCATTAGGATTTTGTAGATCAGATTCAAATTTGGAAGGGGAATGGCTAGATTGCGCGAGATCTATGGGAAACTTGGTCTTGGCCTTGATGAAAACGTATTTTAGGATTTGGATATGGAGTTCGTGTATGGCCTTAGGATCCTCATTCTTCCCATTCAATGCCATTTCATGTAGATCCAGAGATACCAACTCCATTTTTTCACACCCTTCATGGTTATCATGTGAGAGAGCCTCTGTCATTATGAATTTAGTGTTAACATGTTGAGTCATCATCTATTTTTCTGTGGGAATGGAAGATCTTATAAGCATGACTAACTCATCTTTATGTCTTTTGATTCTACAGAAGTTGGATCTGGCTAGCTATTCACCTGGGTTGTGTGACGTTCTTCAGAAGATGCCCCTACTAGGGTTTGAGAACTATTATAGGTGTGGGTCCTTGAATGCATTGCTTTGGAAGCTTGAGCTTTTGTATGTTTCCTCTTGGATTTGACCATGGTGAAGCCCTTAGGATCTTCAACGGGGTCCGATATTTGATGTGTCACTAGATTGGATAGTGGGAAATCTTTAAATGTATGCTTATATTCATGGAAACACCTGTAGTAGAAAGGAATAAGTTCATAGGCTAGTGGTTTTTGCCAAAGCTCATCTCTGCAATATAGACCAGTTTAAGTTGGGAGGGGCAAAGAGATGTCCATGTACACACAAATACCAGCATAGGAGATATATCTCCCTCATTTTGTGACCTCTGAATCTTTGACATAATTACCTAGGGTATTTCCAATACCTTCTTGGTTTCTTCTTCCTAAAATTCATGTGGTAAAGAGCATAGACATAACCAAACTAGAGCATATGTGAAACATTCCTTCTCGGGAAAAAATGTTCCATCCAAAATTTGAGACATAGCCCAACTGAATTGAAGAAATATGGTCCTCCATCAAAGACCCGGGCGTGGTCCTCCAGGTTAGCGAAAATCATTGTAAAAGTCACCTAGCTCTAAGTCTATCTGGCCCTTGAGTTTCCATTTATTTTGAATCCAAGTGATGAGAGCTTTCTTTGTGGGTTAAAATCCCAAGAATTTTCCAATGGGTGGGTGATCCTACATGAAAAAAACATATTGTTCTACTATTGTGGATTGATCTCAAAGCCGGGGTCTTTGGTTGCTTTTGGTAGGCAATGACCTGATCCTCGAGCTCGTCATGCCGCTCCAACTGTCAAATTGGTAGGTGAGTTCGAGGTCAATTTTCCCCTAGCTAATGCGTTATTATTGGCGTGTTGAACTCCTTCCACATTGAATTTCCCTCCTAACCTGACTTTGCTAGAGGCTATGTTACATTAAGAGAGAAAGCGGCCAACTCCTCCAGGCCGATACATGAAGGGACACAAAACCAATATCCTCACAAAAAACCCTGAACACAAGCTTGTCAATAAACCTTAATTGCAAATATCATGTATAAATATAAATTTTAAAATTGATTTACTAAAAAATATGATATCATCCATAAATATAATTTAGTTATTATTTTTATCAATTATTATTTATTATTTAAATATTTATTTAATTATGATATGTGATTACTTAACATTTAAAGATGATATAGTCGCCAGAGATGATTGTCCTCATTGCTGATTTGACAACTAAATTATAATAAATTTCCCACCATAAAAAAAAACACATTTAAAAAAAAAACAAGATAACAATATAAGATGAAATCCAACGACATCAAGCTAAGCATTTGAAGGAGGCCGTTGACAATTTTAAACTTGGACGTTAAATAAAACTTCTAAACTGTATATTATATAACTAAAAATGAGAGTTAGTTGTGTAAGTTGAACTACCGTGACTCTTACAATTATTTGTTCCCATTTCTTTGCAATTAAATAAAGGATTCGATTTATTCGAGTTTTATAATGCCATGGTTTTTTGTGCAATTAATTAAATTAAAAGATTCGATTTTATTTTGTTTCAAAAAGTTTGTGTGGGTCCCCTGTGTGTGTCAACTCATGATTTGATGTATTGCTCCCTCTCCACCGTCATTGATGTTGGTGATAATACTTTAAAACACCGCCTCTCTTGTTTTTATCGCTAAGGAGGGTAGGTAATGGCACGATGGAACATCACTGCAAGAGGTGGGGTTCATAAACGTATAGCATCAAGTATGAAGATATGAAGATAGAGTTGATTGTCACATTGATGGTGATAATTAATTAATTATTTTTTAATTTCGTTATTTATAAATATTTGTAATGTTTTACAAATCAAAATTATAAATATGTATAATGTTTTACAAATCAAAATTATAATAAAGAAATATAAAAATATATATTTCAAATTAATTTTTTTAATTTAATTTGAGATATTAAAAAAATTGCCCATTAAGAAAAGTATGATTTCATGAAGAATTTATTCAGTTTTTCAAATTGTCTTTTTTCATTTTATTATGTAAATATATATCAAATTAAATCTCAGATATTAAAAAAATTGTTTATTAGGAAAAGTATGATATATTCAGTTTTTCAAATTGTCTTCTTTCACTTTATTATGTTTCTAATTATTAAAAAGAAGAATAAAACCACTATTAAATATTCTTATAATATAAAAATATTGTATTTTATATAAAAAAATATAATTACAATATTTTTAATTATCAAAATTATTTGTATTAACATTTAAATTAATAATTCAAAATACAATATATATATTTTTTTCGTTGAATTAATAATTTAAAATACAATATATATTTTCCTTATTCTATTCTAGTATATATTTTTCTTATTCTATAAATAGAAGAGAAAATATGTGAAATTACAACACATTAAAAACAAATCCTTTTACACTCACTAAATTTTTAGAGACTAATTACTCCTATTAAATATGATGGATATTTTTTCAAATTTTTTAAACTCACTAATCAAAATTAATCACTCTTACTATGTATGATGAATATTTTTTTAATTTTTTTACAATCACTAATCTTTTAAAAACTAATTGCTCCTACTAAATAATCACTCCTACTAAATATGATGGATATTTTTTTAATTTTTTTACACTCTAGTCGCTCCTACTAAATATGATGGATAGTTTTTTAATCCTTTTACAATCACTAGTCTTTTAAAAACCAATCATTCCTACTAAATATGATGGATATTAAAGCCTAGTTAAGAAAGAACTAAGGAATAACTATGATGGATATTAAAGCCTAGTTAAGGAAGAACCAATTAACTATCTTAAAAGATAATTGTAGGAGTTTTAAAAGAATATTTTAATTTTTTTTTATGTATTGTTGAGACCCTACCAAAGGTAAGTGGCTTTACTTTGAAGGATGTACCATATAAGTGTTATTATAAATATTCTTTCATTAGAGGTAATGGGTTTTTGGTTTTTAATTATTAATTATAAGTGGATATATGTCACAAAGTATAAGTCGGATATATGTTACAAAGTGATATAGTATATTTGTTTATAATATTTAGAAAAGTTATTTGATTGATATAATATTTTAATTTTATAAAATAAAATATTTTATTTTATTATTGGTGTTTATTGCCATAAGTAAAAGAAAAAAAATATTAAGTGATTATAAATTGATTGTCTCAAATCATAATAAGAGAGATATTCTAATAGGTTATTGTACTAATAACTTGATCAATTCTTATTAATAGTAATTTTTTATATCAATCATAAAGAAGATGGATATAACAACATAATAACAACTTCATTATTTGTTCATTAGCCATGAGAACCATGAATCTTGAAATTGAAGGCCTCATTGTTACTTGAGATCTAAAGGTTATAAGAGAGATATTCCAATAAGTTGATGTGCTAATAACTTGATACTCCTTTAATTATTGGTAATCTTTGATATTAATCATAAGGAAGATTAACCATTATTCTTGAAATTGAAGGCCTCATTGTTGTTCGGCATTTAAAAGTTATGAATTTGTACTTGATTAGTAACTAATATTTTGCAACAAAGTGAATGGTGAAAAATGATGTGATTTTCAAAATATACATAGATGAAGTGAATATATAGATAAATATGGATTTTCAAAACTTATGCAATGGATTTTTATAAATAAATATTATTAATACAATTTTGTTACCATGCATATAAACTTAGATTAG
This sequence comes from Pinus albicaulis, assembly GCA_034641835.2. Taxonomy (NCBI): domain Eukaryota; kingdom Viridiplantae; phylum Streptophyta; class Pinopsida; order Pinales; family Pinaceae; genus Pinus; species Pinus albicaulis. The sequence continues at coordinate 252,705,974 of CM076579.1, forward strand.
GTAGATTAGGATGACATGTATATTTTTTTGTGTTATTTTTATTATTTTTTTAATTTAAAGGAGTTGTAAATTTAGATTGGGATGATGTGTACATATTTGTTTTTTTTAAGTGTGGATAATTAGTTAGGATTATTTAGGTGAGGTTTAGATTTAACTTTGATTAGTTGTAATTATAGTTTTTAATTAGTTTAACATCTTACAAATTAGTGTTTAACAAATAATTTATAAATTAATAAGCACTAAAATGTCTAAACAAACATTGGTAAAGGAATAAGACCATCTTAAATCTATTTTAAACTTGGGTTAATAAAATACCCAAAAAAATCAAATTATTTTAAATCCATTTTAAACTTGAATTAGTAAATTCAAAAAGAATCAAATTAATAAATCAAAATTTAAAATAATTTAAAATTTATCTTATTATATTATATAAATATTAATTAATTATTTATGTTATTTAAAATAATTTTAATTTTAATTTTTTAACTTAACATCATGCTTTTCCTATCTATACGCTACAATTTCCATATTCTATATTAAATTATAACACATCTCTCTCAATACAAAATTGTACATACTATTTATTTAAAACACTTGAGATTATAAAAAAATTACCATTTTCATATAATATTGTTTATCATAAGTACCAAAACATAAAACATTATACATACAAATTTCGATATTCTATATTAAATTATAACACTTTTCTAAATACAAAATTATACATAATATTAAAACACTTGAGATTTTAAAAGATTTACTATTTAAAATAATCCAATATTGTTTATTATAAGTACCAAAATCGAAAACATTATGTATAGTGTTAAGGATCGTGATGGAGATAATATTATTACACCAAATTGGTGTATAAGACCTTCTTGTTTGTGGACAAGGGACCCAATATTATGTATAGTGTTAAGGATTGAACATGTGACTTCTTAAGAGGAAACACATGCTCTTAACTATTAAGCCTGTAACCTCTTAGGAGGAAACACGTGCTCTTAATGTAACTTCTTAAGAGGAAACACATGCTCTTAACTATTAAGCCTGTAACCTCTTAGGAGGAAACACGTGCTCTTAATCATTAAGCCTATGCAATGAGTGCACAAGCATGTCACTTCAAACACTTCCTCTATTGCATTTTTGTTTTTATTTTTATTTTTCTTAATCAAGTTATTTTTTAATAATTATGTTAGATAATTTTTTTGATTAATTTAAATATTTTAAAATATAAAAATAATATTTTATTTTATAATCATTAAGCAAAATATAATTATTGCACATTTAAAAAAAATATTAAATAGAAAGATAAATGAATTTGTACACCGAGTCAACTAAAGTCCAAAAACTGTTAAATAGAAGAAAAAAAATGTGTAAACTTACTTGGTAACTTAGTCCAAACCATATCGGTCGACACGCCATTATTTTTGCGACCCACGCCCTGCAACAAGAACACGAAGAGGCATCCTTGGTGTCCCACCAAGTAGATAAACACACGTAGCCTTGCAAGCAAACAAACCTAAAGTTAGAATATTGCCCTTCAAGTGACAGGACACGTGGATTCCATTGAATGTCGGCCAGAGATTGGAAGATTCGGATTTCAATGACGTCAGCACATTGCCTTATCTACATCAATGAGCAAAAAAAAAAAGCCATGGAAGTCGCGAACAGCTGGCATGTTTGATACTGCGCGCCGTAGACGAAATTAAGATAAGATTAGCTGTCAATTTTGGCAGTATAACCCTAACCCTAATCCTAACCCTAATCATAATAAGGTGGTCGAGTCCTATAAAACCAATGAATGCAGAGAGAGTTGGAGATCGCAAAACTTGTGTAAGCAGAAGTAAGCGATATCTCACATTTGGGTTTAACTAATTCTCATAAAAACCCTATCTGTTTGCATTGAGCCAGCAATAAGAGCTATGGGGTTGTTGGATAAGTTGTGGGATGATACTCTGGCAGGCCCTCGCCCTGATAATGGCCTTGGTAAACTTAGGAAAACTGGTAGTGCTATTTCCGCCATGGGAAGCCCTTCCAGTCCAGGTTAGTTTCTTTATATCAAGTCTTCATGTTTGTTTTTCTAAATCTCAATTTTAACCTATTAATGTGATATACAAACTCTTCATAGATTCAGTAATCTATATTAGATATTATCTATATATATATATATATATATATATATCAGTTACTATATGGGCTATTGGGTTAGTCCTAATTTTCAATATACCCAATAATTGAGAGAATGAGACAAGTATTATTATTACTATTCTTCAATATGCCTTATGAGTGATGGATCTTGATGAATCTCAGACACCATAGAGCGGATCTACCCTATAATTGATGGATCTTGATGGATTAGAGCGGATCTGGCTGCTTCCATGTAAATATATTTATTTGCAATTTCATGGTGTAGAGTTAGGTTCCATGGAGATTTTATGTTTTAATGTTTTAACATGGGTTTTTTACCTGTCCAGAAGTGGAAGAGGGTTTAAGCAGGTGGAGGGAACGCAGGGCCAGTGCAGAGTTCCAGCAATTGAATGATGAGGCCAGAACAGTGACGCAAAGTATCACTATTCTTAAGCCTCCTGGTTATCTTCGTTCACTTTCTCTGGATATTCCCTCTTCCCCAGCAGCCTCGAGCCCTTTGAACTCGCCTTCTTCTGGTAAGTTGCCTTGATTTGTTTTATTAGTTTCTGCCCTGTGGCATTAATGTTTTTTTTTCTTATATTATTATTTAATTTCATGATAAGATTTGATTTTCCACCTTGCTAAGACTTTGTCAAGATATGATTTTACATATTTGGTTAAAATTTTGTTGATCTGATTCTTTATCTGGTCAAAATTTGATTTTCCATCTTATCATAACAATGAACAATGATGATAAACTGCGTGAGATAGTTCTAAACTTGTTCACACATAATTTCATAATTTTTGATGTGATTATGACCCATATATTTCTCAATAATTCATTTAAATTTCTGATTTGCCATGAAATTGTACCATCCGAGAACACTGATTTTATGTTTGATGGGTTCGGAATCTTGTGTAACAGTTACACCACGAGAACGAGAGAATCCATGGCGAAGTAGGAAGAAGAATAATAATGTCCCCGGTGATGCGAAGAGCGGACCTGAGAAATCCCCAAGAGCAGAACCCAGAAGCCCGACGGTATATGACTGGTCAGTCTTTCATTTAATTATAGATTTTATTTTATATTTGGTAGTGGAAAAAACACTTTTATATTAAAAGATAATATAGGTACATTAAATTAAGAATGATTCATAACATAAGCTCATGTTATAAGTCAACGTCATGTACAGGGAAAGATCTTTGATCTTGAAAGAAAATTACCATTATAAGTGGAAATAAAAATTATCATCAAAAAAATATTTCTCATTGACAATATATATAAAAATAGAGTAATCTTATTTATTCTCAAAAATATTTTTCATTGACAATATATACAAAAATAGAGTAGCTTGGTTAAACGGTGATGAGGTGGGCTGTTATAGCACTCATTACAGGGTTCAATTCCCTTCCTCGATAGGGGTGATGTATTTGGACATATTGATGAAAATAGAGTTTTAAAAAAAAAAAAAAAAGAGTGAAAAATGAAAGGAACTACCAAAGCTTACAAAAGAAAAAGAAAAAGAGTAATCTTACTTACTCTATTGGGTATAGAAAAATCACACTTAGGGTGGTCTTAGTTGTGTACATAGAGCCTTGGGAATGGAGAGCAAGAATTAATTCCACAATAAGATTTTACGTCAAGAAAATGCAGAATTAATCACTGATTTTATAGAATTGTTTTGATATTTATTATAAAAAGATATCTATAAAAATACTATCATCAAAAAGACTTTCTATTGGCAATATATACCAAGATAAAGTAGTCTCATGGCAATATATACCAAGATAAAGTAGTCTCACTTACTCTATTGGGTATAGAGAAATCACACTTAGGGTGGTCTCAGTGGTGTACACAAAGCCTTGGGAATGGACAGCAGGAATTAATCCCACACGACGCTTTTGGATCAAGAGAACGTAGAATTAATCACTAATTTTATAGAATTATTTTGGTGCTTATTATGGATAGATATTTATTTAAATAATTGTTTTGATATTTATTATAAATAAGTATATATTAAAATTTACTAACCATTTAGCTTATATGAATTGTAACATTGCAGGGTTGTGATCACCTCATTGGAAAGATGAGGAATGGTGATCAAAGAGAAATAATTTTCTGGCTGCCGGGGCACTGTTAATTGCCTGTCATTGATGATGACGAAAACTTTAGCATGGGAATACAAATCCAAGTTTTACAGAGAGTTTGTGGAGTTTGTTGCAGGTCGATGAGAATATATTTTTGTAAATAGTTTCAGGTTTAGAGTTTGTTCAGCGCTGGATACAAGTCACAAGTTTATAGCATATGGAATCTTTTTTGTTAATGGGATAAATGACATAAACCCAGCTTCCTAGCGGAATAAGGAGCTCAACTACTTTTGTAGGTATAATAATATGTTATATAAGAAAACCAGGCTTGCCAGAAATGGGTGATGTGCTCTGATGGCCAAATGGTTAACAATAAGAGGCCAGTGATCTCTTCTGTTTTTTAGTGTGGGTTGTTTAAGTTTTACAGTAACGAGCGAGTTATGTATTTTCTGGTGTATTGTTAGTGCGGAAAAAGATCCTTTCCCATGGTCGCCTTTGTTCAAGTTCCTCGGGGCTGATGTATATACTTTCCCATGGTCCCCTTTGTTCAAGTTCCTCAGATCTGATGTATATACTTCCAACTATATTAATGGCAGTGCGTTTTACTTTTTACACAGAGTTCGGGTATGGTTGAAATGTGTCAGAACAATAAATTAGCTGAAACCGATGCTCCACTGTAATATAATGGAGGTGTCTTTTACTTTACAGAGAGTGGGGTATCCTTCACTGTCCACAGACAATTCATTACTTCAAAACCAATATTAATAATTTTTTTAACTGTGTGGGTACAGAATATATACATTTTTTTAAAGGGTTGTTTATGTTGTAAGTAATTTATTATCCTAACCAATAATATTTTTAACTATATGGGTACAGAATATATACATTTTTTTACAGGGTTGTTTATTTTTTGTTTTCAAGAGAAAAGAGGCTGTTTCTATGTTGTATACATTTGTTTTACAGGGTTGTTTATGTTGTAAATAATGTATTATCCTAAATTGGTTAGGAGGAAAGTGCGAAGTAGTTTTAATTCATATGCATCATGAATCTTTTGTAAACAAAATGTGTAATTCTTTTGCTTTACATTAAGCACGCACCGTCTCGGGTATAAAATCTAAATTTAAATTAATTAATTAATTATATATAGTTTTAATTCATATGCATTATGAATAATTTGTAATGTTTTTGCTTTACATTAAGCACGTGCTGACAAGGGTATAAAATTTAAATTTGACTTTCTTTCTTCATATATATATATATAATTTAATTGAATTTATATATATAGATATAATTTAATTGAATTTATTATATATATATATATAATTTAATGTATTTATTTTTGTTTGAAAAAGAAAAATTGAATTTTATATTATGATCATAGAAAGTTATATAGTATATGTCTTTGGCATTTCGAGAAAATGTATGTTTTTCTTTCAATCGGACAAGAAAGGAAAATATGGAGTTTGTAGCTATAAGGAAAACACCGCCATTGTTTCCACTTAGCCTTAACAAGCTTTTCAAGATATAGCGCATGTGTTGACCCCCGGGCTTCCTTTTAAAAGAAAAACAACCCTAAAGAGGAGTCAAAACTAGTCCTTTCGCTGATTTTTACACAAAAAACATCTTAGCAATAAACACCATTTCAAATGTACAGAGTTTTGAAACATGAAGAAAAACCTCCTTGTTATCTCTCGGATCTCCTCTTACGAGGAAAATAATCCAAAACAGAGATAAAAGGAGAGTTGTACAGTATAAGCAACTCTGAATTAACATTAAACAAGAGTTTGTATAACAAGGTAAAAAACAAAAAGGAATTGATTGATTTATCATTTAGAGAGCAAATGGACGCTGATCCAGGACTTGGACCAATTCTCCTTCATATTATTTGATTACCCAGGACCCCATAGCTCGTTGTATGCCCTCCTTAGATAGGAGGTCCACATCCATGTTTCATTCCCCTCCTGTTGAGGTGCCAAGGCAACGACATCTAGAGGACCAGAGCATATCAGAGGCAACTCCTCACGCGGATTTTGAGCGATGGGACTTCTTGACTCTGTCTGCATGTCTTGAGGTCGCCCCTCTTGCTGTTGTCCACTTTCTCCCTCCAAACCTTCCATCAGCTCCCCTTCGACTTCTCTGAGTTCCTCTACTTCCCGAATCTCGACTGGCATTCGGGTCTACCTCTTCTGCGTCCTTCTTCTTTGGTGGCCTAAAGGGAAATCCTTAGCCAGATGACCATATTTGTGATAACGGTGGCATTAGAAGGGCATATGTTCACAGTCGAGTGTCTGTGTGAAAGCAAGGTCCTTGTACTTAAGATGTATCTCCTCGGCTAGTCCTTTTGGGTTAAGACTTACCAGAATTCTTGCCACACTCTTATCCATGGTCTGGAGGTAAGATGTATCCACCTCCAAGAACTGCCCTAGAGTGTTCCCAATTGATCTAAAGGTTGATTCAGTCCAGAAAGGGATAGGTAGTCCTAGAATTGTACCCCACACCGGGGTTTCCTCAATTTTCTCCCTTTGTGCATCAAACAACGGTGTCCATTTCCTAAATAAAATAGGTTGTTTCCCAAAGTTCCAGTTGTGCTGCAACACCCATTCCAATGATTCATTCTTTGCAAATTTGATCATAAACCACCCTCGATCTAGGGTTTGGACTTCGACGTGTCTTTCTGGAGCCTCTGACCACACTTTTGAGGTCCATTCCGAAATGTATTTTGTCGTGAATTTCCTCCCTTTGACACGGCCTACTATAATTGTTTCAACGGATTCCATTACCTCGTTTATTTGAATATCAATCCCAAGCACACAGCATGGGATTTCCTCCTTGATCAGGGTAATTTTCTTTCTCTTATTCCCTGCAATCCCACTCCTTCCTCCTTCCTCCTTCCTCACCCTCCCATGAGATTTCGATAGCATCTGGCCCTTCTAAATCGAGCGACCTAGGTTGCCCTTCCACCTGAAGATGGGGTTTTTCTCCAGAGGGATACTCCCTCCTGCTTGACCGCTTACGGCCCTAGCGTCGGCTTGCACCTCCACTTCTCTATGAACACCCGAGCACCTCTCCTGTTCCACAACTTGTCTTATGGGTCGAATCTCTCCTATAGATCTGATCTCTAGTTCTCGATTAAGATCAGTAGGGTTTTGGAAAAGACCTTTGCCCACCTCCGACCAAGTTCCCACCAACTCACAACCCTGAAATGGGTGGAATTCCTCGTACTGCCGAGTCTCTTTCCACTAAAATGGACTTTTGTGAGCAATAGAGGCGTCCAAAAGGACTCCTCTGACCAGATCCTGCTGACAATGGCCTTTTTCCAAAAAAGCCTTCAAACCCACATTCCCTTGAATCCCGTAACTAGCAACAATGTCCTCTAACCCTCCCGAGAATAACTGATTATTATGGCCACCAGGAAAAGGAGTACTTACATAAACTACCGCGGCGTCCGCTTTTGCTGCCATCCCAAGATTTTCAGGATGTTGATGCCTGTCAGTTCTGCTATCTGCCTTCCAATCACTGTTGAAGGTACCGAGCAAGCTTTCCTCTAAAAACCCAAGTATGTTCACTATGCCCCAAACCTCCCTCGAACCTCTGTGCTTTGACCCAGCTCCGCTGATTGTCGGAATATACTTCTCGAGGTTTTTCTCCAATACTTCTCAACCCCAGACCACAAGAAGATCTTCAGGCTCGGGATCAAGGTCTACGGAGTCCTGTTCTCGAACCATGGTTCCTGTTCCTGTTAACAGCTAAAAACCCCCTCCAACAATGCAGGGCCACCTTCAAAATCGTGAATGTGTGCTTTCTCCTTAGGGTGGCAGCAAGATTAGGGGTGTAACCTACATAGTCTTACATCCTTAACCCTGTGCCACTCGTTTCTTGGCAATTGTTCCGATGTGCGGCATGGGGCACCGTGGTGTGCCCAAGTGTCCATCGTTCCCTTACAACCCGAGATGTTTCTCTCGACCCTACAATCCTTGATCCATCACCGAAAACAAGTGCCAGGGTTTGCCTCCTGCCGCCATGATTAGGGCTCTGAGCTCCGATGTCGTCCTCCATCCTCCTCCCAAAAAATTTCAATATCATTAAAAATAAACCTTAATTTAATTTGTTTTGTTAATTTAATTTATTATATTATATTATATAATATTAGATATTAGGGTTACAAGTACCAGAGTTTTTACCATATTCTTAGAATTGAAATTTTTTTAACATCAATTTAAAGAAGTTTTTATAATATTAAAAAATCTCATATTTTTAATAATGATTAAGTTTTTTTACTTAGAAGGTTTGATATTAAAATATTTTATTTAATATTGATTAAAAATTAAATAATTTAATTATAATTTTTCTTATTTTGTATAATAATTGATTTTAAAATATTTTATTTAATATTAATTGAAATATACCAAGAAATTTTGGTATTAGAATATTTTATTTATATTGATAAAAAATATTTTATTTGTGATTTATATTGAATTTTATTATTAGTAGTATTTTTTTAAATATCTTAATTTAAGTTCATAATAAATATTAATGTAATTATTCATCTCTTGATCTTGAGAGGTATCTATTGATAAAATTAGATTTTTCACCCCTTTTTTGAACTATAACAATTGGATTATCATTAACAAAGATAAATTTAGATTTTACACTTTTTTTTTTAATTACTCCAATTTGATTATCATTAACAAAACAAGGTGTATAGAAATTACATCTAGACCATACAATAGAAAAGACAAACAAAATAGGGGAGTGGATATCTCCTCTACTATAACATATAACAATGAGTTTGTTTCAACTAGTGGAGACATCAACATAAAACTGAAGTGAAGACAACCATTTCCCATTACAATCAAGGAGGAGGGGGATACACCAATACAACAAAAACATTCAATTTTCCATTTCTAGAACAAAAATTAGAAGCGTAACCAACATACATAATTTTTACTTCCGCGAGACAAAGCATCTCCAAGACTTCATAACAGTGATATAACCATGAGCCAAGACGCCAGAGAGGGGATTTGCCACCAACGAGTCGACTACCAAGTTATTATTGAAGCTCTCAAAATATATAGGGTGCAAGCACAAGCTAACCATGAACCAACGAGAACCGCACCCACCACGAACTAAACACAGAGAAAGCCACCTTCCCACAAAGAACAAGTGCATACACTAGGTTTTGAGTATTGTAGATAACCAATTAGAAGCATCGTTTGTGCACATTTCACTTAAACCAAAAGTGTAAGTATCCAAAAATAACATAAAAAACCGCCACATACCCAGCAGAATCCAAGTTGTGAAAGCAAAGAAAGAACCCTATAAAACACAAACAAACGTTCAAAATGTTAACAAAAAACATGTGAACTCAATTTCTAATTCTTGGTCAAATATGATAATGAGGCCGTGAGCGCTATCTACTGGTGGATCAGTGGGATCCCCAGGAGGGTCAGTGAGATCACCAAACGTTGAATCCAACGCCATAAATCTTTCCACCCAATCCAATCTAGAATCAACGTTGTCAAGGAAAAAACGTTGATTTCGTCACATACATTTAATGTCCTCCAACCTAGAAAATATATTATAATTTTCAACTTCCATGGTTATCATGTTTTGAAAGGCTTTCTGAATAATCTAGAAAGCCTTTCAACAAATTTTCAACTTGTTTAATATTAAAAATTAGGCACAGTAGTGTATCCATTTGCTTATGCAAAGTCAATGAATACAAGAAATGGAGTCGCCTATTTTTAAATCTACCTGGGTCCAAAATCTTGTTCACATCTTACAAATGTCACCTGTACCTCTGGATTATAATGGTAATGTATTTTGATTCCAAAAAAATAATTTCTCTCCTCACTTCAAGAGGAACACCAAAAAATGTTCCAACTATGTCATTGAAAAAAGGCCTAATTCTCTTGAAGCCAACATTTCCCACACCACCACTCCCGCTCATCATTCGTTGATGAGAAAACATGATCACTGTAGAAGATAATAGGAAAAACAAGTACAAGATCCAAAACCTACGAAATAGGAAATTAGACGAATTGTTGACCCTTGAAACCCTAATCGAAGGACCAACAAATCGTCCCCTCAATGCCACACAAAAGGACCAAATTCAAGCAAATTCTTGTTAGGTCCCTATAATACTAGTGTATCCCCCTTATTTTTATTGTTAGTGTAGACCCCTATTGTTATTGTTGTGCGCATGTATCTCCCATATTGTTTTTGTTTTTCCCCATTGAAGCCCACTATTATTATTGTTGTGTGCCCTTACATTATTATTGTTATGTAGCCTCTGATTATATTGTGACCCCTTAAACTCCTATATATACCAAGGAGGTATTATCATTTGCATTATCCACGAATTGTTCATTTATGTAATTTAAATGAGGTTTCCCCCTCTAAGAGGATAATTTTTGAGTTGTTGATCTATTATTTCTTCTATTTTATGAGTTGGTAGCAAAACATTTTGTATCAGAGCTTTGGATTCCAGGGTTTCACTATTTCAAAGAGGTCATCTTGTTATTTATGCTATAAATTATTTTCTACGAAGTTTTAGACGCTAATATTTTGATCACGTGGAGATGAAATCTTGATGAAATTCCTATCAAAATTTTAGAGTTTGATTCGCTATATTTCTTGAGATATGGTTCGAATAAGTTAGGGTTTTTCCATGCTCCACAATTCAATCTCAAACAGGTGACCTTGGGAAAATCGTCATAACTTTCTCTACGAGCATCATATTTGAATTTCATAAAAATTGATTGAAAGTTGCACAGAATGTAGGTTTTTGTGTATAATTTTCACGGCCAAGGGTTGAAACACTAGCATATGGAATTCCTTACAAGTTCGCTCTACGGAACCAGTGCATAATGAGGTCATCATGGGAGATTAGGCATAAATTTATCTTGAAAAATCCAATCTTGGTTAGACTTGTGGCATTTGAAATAAGACTTGGGATACCACTGGACATAATTTTAGACCTTGGAGAGTCGAAATTACAAAGGTACTTCATTTTCAAGATCGAGCTCTTAAAACCAAGAAAAATATGTGTATTTTTTTTTTTTAAATTGCATAACTTTTGTTTGAAAATTAAATTTGAAGTGATTCCAAGGGCATATTGAATCATAAATATCAGTATTTGGTTCAAAAATTTCTCTCACATAAAATAATTCTACACCAATTGAGCCCTCAGAAAGCTTTACTATGACACATGAAGAGGAAAAATTGCAACATGATATATCAAAATTACGGGACCACAATGCAACAAATTTAACTCTCACAAAGAGAAACCTAAGATGAACTAAAAGGGGACATGGATGGTTTAAAAATAGAAATAAAAAATGACATCGATGCTTTAAAAGCGGAAATAAAAGACGACATGAATGGTTTAAAAATTGACATGGAAGCAATGATGAATGTTAAGATGGAAGGGTTGAAAAAGTTGCTGCAAGAAAGGCTTCTCGTAAAGCAGAAATAAAAGACGACATGAATGGTTTAAAAATTGACGTGGAAGCAATGATGAATGTTAAGATGGAAGGGTTGAAAAAGTTGTTGCAAGAAAGGCTTCTCGTTGGTGACAAGGTAATCCATGAAAATAATGATGAAGGAAAAATGAATATTAATTATGAATTTAGAGAATCCAATGTTGGGTTTAAGACCCACCACATTCCAAATATTGATATAAGGAAGTTTGATGGCAAGGATCTAGTAACATGGATACAATAGATGGAGCGATATTTTGATCTCCATGATGTGCAACACACACAAAAGGTATGCAATTGCATCTCTATATTTAGAACCCAATCAGTTTGTATGGCATCGATTACTTTTTTATTGTAAACCACTTGTCACTTGGTAAATTGTTAAGGAGGAAGTGACACCGCATTATGAGGATACAAAGAGAAACACCTTCTTTAGTCAATTGATAAATCTCAAACAAAAGGGTTCAATAGCAGAGCACATTGAGGACTGCCAAAAATTTATTATCAGGGTAACGGATATTCCAAAGGATAATAGGATTGATGTCTTCATAGGGACTTTAAAGGATAACATCCAACATGAGGTTCATCTTGGGAACCTGATTCATTGGAGAAGGAATTCAGGGTGGCAATAAAGTTGAAAGAAAAATTGTGGCAACAAGGAAGTCTATCATTCACAACTATAAAGATGGAAGTGTTGTTTCTCCCAACCTTCCACAACCTACAAGGTTGACACCACAAAAATTGGAGGAAAAAAGAGCAAAAGGGCTTTTTTACAGTTGTGATAGAAAATACACTAAAGTTCATAAGTGTGATGAGAAGAAATTATTCTACATAGATTGTGAAAAGGAGGTAGAAAATGAACAATAAATAACAAAAGAAGAGGATATACACCATGAACCAACCCCGGAGAAAGAAAAAATGAATCCGACCATATCTTGTAATGCATTGGTAGGAATCATCACTCCTCGAACTCTCAAGATATAAGGATATGTCAAGAAGAAAAAGGTAATAGTGTCAATTGATTTGGGTAGTACCCATAGTTTTATTCATTGCAAGATAACCAAGGAATTTAATTGTTTCCTATATCCAACAACAAGTGTCAAGTGATGGTTGAAAATGGAGGAGCTATAAATTTCTCTAGAAATTTCCATAATATCTAGCTAACCATGGGGGGAAATGTATTGAATAGTCATGTTATCACATTAGCTCTGTTTAAAAAAAAAAAATCAGAAAATGCTGACAGTTTCAATGTCAGCGTTTTAGTCGTAATAAGCAGGGAAATCATTGATAGTGGGGCTATGCGTGTTTTAATGTTCTGATAATTTTTTCTGAAGAAATTCTATGACAATGGGCTCATCAGCATTTCTGATATAGTTGACAGGCCAAATGTTAGCACCAAAAGTGGTTAGTTTAAAAATATGCTTTCTACCTGTAAAAGCCAGTAAATTCAGGAGCGAATTTTGAATAGTTGGAAAAAAAATTCCTAAATATGAAGGAGGTTTTTGTCCATAACGAACCCATTCAAAAACTCCTTTCTCTGTTTCCTAAAAAATATCATGGTTTTGTATTTTCGAAGGGATCACTAGACCCTATTTTTCAGGAATTCGTGAGGGAAAAGCTCATGGACAGTTGGTGACTTGGATGCCACCTCATGAAATTCGACTTCTTGTTCCTTATCTCCAGCAATGAATCTAGAAATAATGTTATATTTAGATGCAGATAGGCTTGGAAAGTTTTATATGCATGTATTTGAGAGATACGCTTTATCTAGAAATTTGTAATTAAATATTAACACTGTTATCCTATGACCAATTGATGTATTGTCTATAAATACATTTTCATGAGAATGAAAAAGGGTTAGAATTTATTGAAAAACATTTTCGTTTTGGTATATTTTAGTAGTCTTGAATATATTACAGTTTTTAATGAGCATTTTATAGGAAACTCATGTGTTGTAACTACTTGTCAGTTTCTTCTTTGTTATAAAAAATTTCTTTCATGACTGGAAATGTTAGTATCCAAGATCAAGATTCATTGATGATCCTTTCTTGTATTTATCAACGATTAGTATTTGCTTTCCTCAATCAGTTATATACTCTATCTCATTTTAGCCACTTTCTTCCAACTTCTCCAACAATCAAAGGATTTGCTGATATCATGCTTTTTAAAGCTTGCTAATTAGATATGTAGCTTTACTTGTTTAGAATTGGACTCCATGCCCAATTGTATGTTGTGTAAACATTCTAGCCAATTCATCCTATGAACTAAATCTGGACATAGATCTTAAAATCGAGGCCTTATACTATAATGACCTTTGGGTAGTTAAAAAAAGCTTGACATCAAATATATTGGAAGCTTTGTATGAGGTGTCTTCTCATCGGGAAGAACTAGTAGAGACTAGCTTCCTAGATATACCAGATTAGTCCCAACAAACATTAGCTTCTCCCTTGCTTGAAGATGAAATAAATATGCATCTTAATGTTAGCAGTCATGTTCATTCTCCTCAGTTTTTATGAAGACATTCGACAATGCTTTCAGTTTTCAAATGATCAGGAAATATATGAGGATACTCAATCATTTTGTTCTTCAAATCAATCTTTTTATGAGTCTTTGTCTCATGAAGAAACTGGTGAAAATTAGAATTTTGAGACTGTGTGCATTAAAAATTTTCAAGTTGTTCATGGGAAATTTATCCAAGAGAGCGACAAGTTGATTTCAAATGAAGAGTTACTTCTTGTATGTATTAACCATGATTAGGGTTTGAGAAATGTAATGATGAAGAGACAATTGTTCTTGATCCTTTTGAAAATCATAATAAAACTTGAGCGATACAAGATGGCACTGTTCTATTTGAAAATGTTCAAGGAGGTGAAAATGTTTTCACTGATAAGGGTAGTTGGAAAGATGAGAAATTGGTTGCATTTCCATTTGAAAAGGAACAGTTTGAAATTATAAAACAAGAATCAGTTTTAGAGGTAAGTTGTCCTTTTCTTTTTACTAATCAACAAGAATTTTTTTTTTATAATTTCGAAGATCCATTGGAAAATCTGTTGGAATTTTGAGTGAAGGAGGGCTTTGTTTTGATCATGAACATAGGGATTGGTTTCAGCTATTGTGATGAGTTGTCATGTTTCAAATTTGTTTTTATGTTTGAAGAAGTCATATGTATGCTTTGGTCAGGACTCCAATTTCTTGCGTGGTTGCATTAGGTATTTGAATTCACCTAAAAAAAACTCATGGTTAAGCTAATAGTAGGACATTTGCAAATAAGCTTAATAGATTGAGCATCTTTTTCATGATTTTTCAACATTTCGTTTTCAGTTATAGTGCACAGTTTAAGTGTGGTTCAGTTGCATAATAGATTGGTTGCAGGTCACAAGTTAGTTTGCAAGTTTTAGTTTGAGGTTGGGAACCTCCCAATGGATCATACCTTTGGTATATGGGGTTCTTGTTGCCATAATTGATTGAAAACTTACTCTTGAAGCCAGTTGTTATGACATTAGCTCTGTTTTTAAAAAATTCAGAAAATGTTGACAGTTTCAGTGACAATATTTTAGTTGTAATAAACAGGGAAATCATCGATAGCGGGGATATCAACATTTTAATGTTATGATAAAGTTTTCTTAAGAAATTCGTTGACAACGGGCTCATAAACATTTCTGATATAGTTGACAGGTTGACTATTAACGCCAAAAATGGTTAGTTTAAAAATCAGTTTTTTCCAATAAAAGTCAATAAATTCGGGAGCAGTTTTCAAATGGCTGGAAACAAATTTCCTAAACCTGAAGGAATTTTTTGTCCATAACGGACCCATTAACAAAAAAATATCTCGGTTTTCTAACAAATATCACTTTTTTGGAGTTTTGAAGGGATCAATGGACCCTATGTTTCAGGAATTCATGAGGGAAAAGTTAATAGACAGTGGGTGACTTGGATGCCACCTCATCAAATTTGACTTTTTGTTCTTTATCTCTAGCAATGACTCCAACAACAATATTATCTTTAGATGCAAATAGGCCGGGAAAGTTTTATATGCATGTATTTAAGAGATACACTTTATCTCTTTTATTGTTAGCAATTTGTAATTAAATCTAAAGACTACTATCCTGTGATCAATTGATGTATTGTCTATAAAGATATTTTCATGAGAATGAAAAAGGGTTGGAATTTATTGAAAAACATTTTCATTCTAGTATATTTGAGTAGTCTTGAATATATTACAATTTTTAATAAGCATTTTATAGGAAACTCATGTGTTGTAACTCCCTGTCAATTTCTTCTTTGTTATAAAAACTTTATTTCATGACTACAAATGTTAGTATCCAAGATCAGGATTCATTGATGCTCCTTTCTTGTATTTATCAACCATTAGTATTTTTTTCCTCAATCAATTATATATTTTGTCTCATTTCAATCATTTTCTTCCAATTTCTCAAACAATCAAAAGATTTGTTGTTGTCATGCTTTTTATAGCTTTCTCATTAGATCTATAGCTTTACTTGTTTAGGATTGGAATCCATGCCCAATGGTGTGTTTTGTAAACAACCCAAAAAATTTAATCCTATGAACTAAATCTGGGAATAGATCTTAAAAGATAATCCTTCTACTATAGTGGCCTTTGGGTAGTTGTGTTTTAGGGAGAGATCCCTCTCCGGGTTGAAGGGACAGCTTTTAGCCTAAAAGAGGTAAGAGGTTACCTTGGGGTTTTTTCGTGCAACCGGGTTTTTCCCTAAATGATAGAAAGCCCAATACTTTCCATTCCAATTGGTGGTGCTATTTTTGTACTAGGAATCCAATGGTTACAATCTTTGTGAACAACAGATTTTAATTTTTAGGAACTTTTCTTGATTCTTTTTTGGGAAGAAAAAGAAGTTGAACTAAGGGGTATCATAGGGGAACCAAGAAAGATAATCATCCCAAATGGCATGACACATATTTTGAAGAAAGAAAAAAAGGGTTTAATTGCACAATTATGTTCACTAGAAGCTCAAACATCGACATCATATATTTCTCGAGATATCCAAAAGGTCTTGGACAATAATTCCAAGGTATTTAAGACTCACAAAGGCCTCCCACCTATTCGTGATCATGATTACGTTATTAATTTTATTGCAGGAAATATTCCTCCAAACATAAGGCCTTATAGATATCCCTATGCCTAAAAGAGTGAAATTGAACGTATGGTTACATAAATGCTAGAGGCCGATATAGTTCAACCTAGTCAAAGTTCTTTCTCTTCTCAAATAGTATTGGTGCACAAGAGGAATGGATTATGGCATATATTTCTGGATTATAGGGAGCTCAACAAGCTCGCTATTAAAGACAAATTTCCCATTCATGTCATTGATGAATTGTTGGATGAATTACATGGAGCAATTTACTTCACCAAGCTAGATCTTCATTCAGCTTATCATCAAATTAGGATGAAGACTAAAGACATTCTGAAAACAACATTTAGAACTCATGAGGGTCATTATGAATTTTTGGCCATGCCTTTTTGCCTTACTAATGTACCTTCCACATTTCAAGGTTTGATGAGTTCCATTTTGAAACCATTAGAAAATTTATGTTAGTATTTTTTTATTATATACTAATCTACAGTGAGTCTTGGAAGGATCATGTTCAACATGTTGATAGGGTGCTCAAGTTATTGGAGGAGAAACAATTATATGAAAAAACCTCCAAATGTTTCTTTGGATTATAGGAGGTTGAATATTTGGGTCATATTGTATCTCATGAGGGTGTTAAGGTAGACCCTAACAAAATTAAAACCTTTAAGGAATAGAAAATCACCACAACCATAAAGCATATTCGAGGATTTCTTGGGTTGACAGGGTATTATCGCAACTTTTTTAAGAATTATGGAAGAATAGCAACGCTTCTAACACCATTACTGAAGAAAGATGCATTTTCTTGGACTCGATAAGCAACTAAGGCCTTTAAACATATTAAAGAGGCAATGTGTCAAGTGACAGTATTAGCTACACCATACTTCACAAAAACATTTATTGTGGAATGTGATGCCTCAGGAAATGGAATTGGTGTTGTTTTAATGCGAGGAAGACCCACTGCTTTTGAAAGTCTTCAATTCAAAGGAAAGTATTTAAAAAACATATTTATGAGAAGGAAATGCTGGAAACACTACATGCACTAAAGCAATGGTGACCTTACCTAATAGGAAGAAACTTCAAGGTAAAAATAGATCATGATAGTCTTAAATGATTTTTGGAACAAATATTATCTTCAAAAGAGTAGAAAAAATGGGTCACAAATATATTGGGTTATGACTTTGAAATCATCTACAAAAAAAGGAAAGAAAAATGTTGTTGTGAATGCACTCTCAAGGAAGGATGAGTATGTGGAAGCATTTATTTGTGCCATTTATGTTATCCAACCCAATTGGATAACTAGAGCAAGGGATCAATGGAAGAATGAAGAAGAGGTGTGGACACTCATTCAAAAGTTACAACAATATTCCAATACATGTGATACATTTAGTTAGAAAAATGGTACAAATATCACTTATATCGCCCCCTTAGGAGGGCACTTAGGATTTTTAAAACTTACCACAAGGTTAAGAAGGAATTTTTTTGGGATTACCTTAAATCTGATATTCAAAAGTTTGTGGTAGAATGTTTGGTTTGCATACAAAATAAATTTAATACAATTAAGACCTAGGTTCTATTACAACCTATAACCATAGCAGGTCAGTGTTGGGAGGAGGTCTCGATGGATTTTATCATAGATTTACCAAAGTATAGGAAAGAGCATCATCATGGTGGTAGTTGATAGAATTACCAAGTATGCACACTTTTTTGCATTATCTCATCCTTTTAAAGCCAATACAATTTCTATTGCATTTGTGGAAACAATTCAAAATCTACATGGAAACCCAAATATTATTGTATGTGACAAAGATCCCATTTTCAGTGGAAATTTTTGGACGAAATTATTTTCTTGTCTATGTACTCAATTAGCTCATATATCATTTTATCATCCTCAATCTGACGAGAAAACTGAGATAGTGAAAAAATGCTTGGAAGGATAGCTTCGTTGCTTTTTATCCGATAAACAAATACAATGGGTAAAGTGGTTACCTATATATGAATGGTGGTATAACACTTCCTTCCATACTGCAACAAAAATTGTTGATATTCAACAAGAAATTTTTAGCACCCATGCCTAGTTGCATTTAGCACCTAGACTATGGTGGGGCCCATAATGTTATTTTTGGGTGCATGTCTATTTTGGTTATCCCTTAAATAAGATGGACATTACACTGTAATATATTCTCAATGTTGACTTGAAAAAATTAACTGAAAGTAGATAAATTCAGTTAGCTAGTGGATTTCGAACTAGAGGTAGTTGGTGAGGCATGCAGAGTAATTCTAGTTGTAACAAAGTTCAAAGTGTAGTGGTGCATTAGTTAATGCAAGTTGTAAACAGTTTAACTCAGTTAAGTGAGTTAAACTCAGTTGTGCTAGTTGTAACTGAAGATACACTAGTGAGAGATCTAGTGAATTAAATATTAATTAATTCACAATCAGTGGTCTCACATGCAACTGAGGATTTACTATTATTAGTTGCATGCATGTCAAATACAGTGGAGACCTAGTTGAGTTCTAGGTGAAATGGAATTTGACTTTCAGTTGTAGGATTATTGGGTTTCACACATGCAAACAAACACCCATTAGAGTGCCCATGATACTTGCGTAGTCAAGGAAGGCCATAATTCCTATCTTTTAGGGATCTATTCCATCAGGGGATTGTGCAAGCAAGGTAGGTTGTCTAGAGGTTGAGAATTGGCTATGTGTTGGTCAGTTTTGCATATGATAGTGTGAGAAAATTAGCTGGGTACTAGAGGGATCTTGTGAGAAGAGTTTTATATGTAATTGTTTCATGATCCAGGTTGAATATACAGTAGAAATAGTGGGGTTTTTAGCTGTAATATTTCCCTGGGAAATTATTTGTGTTGTGTGTGATTGATCTTTCTTCATGTTCATGTGATTAGTGATTGTGTTTTTAATTCCGTAAAATATTTGTAGAAGAGATTCATTATTTAACTTTAGTACATTGTTAGATCGGGTGAATCCAAGATAGACATGCATGTTGTATAATTTCTACAAAAATAACCCCATTTATGGCACTTTATGGATATCATCCACCATCCATTACATCATCTTTAAGAGAAAATTCTAAGGTTCAAGCAGTGGAAGATCGCATCAAGAATCAACAAAAATTTCTCCAAATCTTAAAGGATAACCTCACTCTAGCACAAAATTGAATGAAACAACATGCATATCAACACCGCAAGGAAAGAAGTTTTGATGTAGGTGGTTGCGTATTTTTAAGGCTGTAACCACACAAACACATGTCCCTCAACCAAGCTAAGAAGGATAATAAATTATCACGCAAGTATTATGGTCCTTACAAGGTATTGCAAAATATTGGTACTATGGCATACAAATTGGAGCTTCCTGCAACTTCCCAAGTACACCCAGTTTTCCATGTTTCATGCTTAAAGAGTGTTATCAGTGACAAGTTCCCATTTCGAACATTATTTCTAGAACTTGACGAAGAAGGAAAAAAACATATTTGAGCTTGAATCAGTCACAGATATAGGAACTCGATAGCTACGAAATCGATTAATTTCAGAGTATCTCATTAAGTGGAAGAACTTATCTACCAAAGATTCCATATGGGAGGATGATAAATTTAAACAGAATCATTCGGAACTACTCAAGCGTTGAGGACAACACTTTTTTGAAGGAGAGGGTCATGTTAAGTCCCTATAATACTAATGTACCCCCCTTATTGTTATTGTTAGTGTAGCCCCATTTTTTTATTTTTGTTCCCATGTATCCCCCATATTGTTATTGTTGTGCCCCATAAAACCCCACTATTGTTATTGTTGTGTCCTTAAATTATTATTCTTATGTAGGTTCTAATTATATTGTGACCCCTTAGACTGCTATATATACCAAGGAGGTCTTATCATTTGTATCATCGAAGAATTTTTCTTTTATGTAATGTAAAGGAGGTTTCCCCCTCTAAGCAGATAATTTTTAAGTTGTTGATCTATCTTTTCTTCTATTTTGTGTGTTGGTTGCATAAAATTTCCTAATTTAGGACAACACAAAGACATACAACAAAAAAACCCTAGAACCATGCCATATGATAAAGGATCCCAATACCCAAACTCTTAATTATAACGACTCCTTTACCCACAACACACAACATCCTCCCAAAATTGAGATCCCAACTAATTAAAAGGAGTAGCACTAACAGATGTTGAGAAATATAGTGAAAAATAGATAAATTTATTTTTAAATTGATTTCTCTTTAATGCTCGACATTATATATTAGGACATTATCATCATTATTTATTTATGTTCATCAACAAGACGAATGCCAATAAGAATATCACAATGAAAACACTAGAACACCATATGTACACTGCTAGTGAGGGTCAAAACCTCTCCTAGAGAGGAAAACTCACAAAAATATCTTCTTATAGAATTTCAATGAAGACTTCCAATACCTTGACCTTTACCCAAGATCAAACCTTCCAAGGGATGAGCCATCGAAACCCTTAAAAAAAATATATGCAAAACAAGATTGAGGAAACCCTAGGTTGTCCTCCAAAACTCACATGTCCTCCAAAACTCACATGTGGGGGCAGTAGGAAAAAATATTTCCTTCCTTCACTAATTCTTTGATTTTCAAAGAACTTCATTGAATTTCAAGAATTTCGCTCTCCTTCTTTCTTCCTTGCCTAGACTTCACTAGAAACAGAGATATATTACTTGATCGATGTATGTCAAAAATGAGTTGAAGTTCCTCTTTATACAGGCCTTCGAGAGAGAGAATTAGGCCTCCTTGGGCCGACACAAAGAGAGTTAGGCTACTCATCCGTTAGAGGCTTCTAGACGTCACATTTTACAATAATTTTCCTTCTTTGTTGCATGAGCCCTATAGGGACTAGTATATCATGACTTTGACATTTTGACTCAACAAGACCCCTATAGCACTCAATGGGTGCTTTGACCTAGGAACACAACACCATGGGAAAGAAACAAATTTAAATAATAATAATTTTTTTTTGACAGGTACATCAATAATTACATCAACTCATGACTCAAGTATAATTTATGAAGACCGACACTAGTTACATTTATGATCATAAATGACCACAAGTACAAGGAAAATATTGAAACATTCTCATCATAAGAGTTGGATTGGTAAGCCATATTAAGCATAGACATTATGATCAATATACAATCAAGATTGTAAACATAGCAATGACTTGACTAACAAACTCTATCTCTTCATAGATCATAGAACAATGTTGGGAGGATTTACGTGGGACACCACAATACCTCTTAGGGAAAATACCCCACCCGGATGTTCACTGGGTATGTCCCTTTAGAACTATTATTATCTTTGATTCCTAATCCTCAAAAAATATCGGTCCTCTTTGACCAATATTATCTTGGATACCCTGTTAGATCCTCAAATAGTGTCAGTCACTAGACTACTTCCTATCTTGGATTCCAAATCCTGAAGGAGTATCTATCTCAGATTATTACCCAATCCTCTGGATGCAATTATCTCCTCATGGCCTTCACTAAGACTTACGATTGTTAGTTCTAGTCTAGTGCATGACACATGAAACAAAGAACTTTATCTGTCACTCCCTCTCAATGAAGGAGGAGCTCCCTCTCAACTAGGGATATGTTTTCACTATCAACTATTATGAAAGTAGATCTTAGGGCTCTATCATCATCAATACATGTGCAAGCTATCTTTGAACATCACAGAGCCCTCTATATACAACATCATCATTAAGACAAGGTCCACCATCACTTTCCACATCATGAGTTTGCATCTGTTGCTTCTTCATGAATCAATCACCATAGATCTTGGACATGGCTCCCTATGAAAAAAAATAAAGTGATTTACTAGGGCATGATCATCAATCCATATGCAACATGTTCTTAAATCTGTCATCATAATTTTTCATCATCTCCTCGAACCAAGTACCAAGGCAACCACCCAATGGAGTCATCACATCTTACTTAAAAATGATTCTTCTTCATATAGCAGGATTGTGCAGAACCTTACAGCATATCATGTCATCATAAAAATAATGGTATTATTTTAATCTTCATCATAGTATTTAGTAGAACATCAACATATCTTAGCCAGTAATCCAGCCTTGCTCCTCATTTTTAAGATGAGGTCCATTGTGCTGCAACTGAACCAACAAGCTTCTTAAGAGGTCTGCTCCAAAATAGAGAGATTATAATATAATATTTATATCTTCATGGTCATTCTTCTTAAGATTAAGAATTCATTCCATGACATCACAAAGGAGGATCCATAAATGATAATTATTATCAACTTGCAACAAAGTATTTATATCAGCTAGCTAACTGTTATATCGGGTTTATTAATTCATGAATATATATTTATATATTAGAATGCACAAGGATCCAATCATTATCAAGGTCCTTACAATTCCCCCATTCCATCATTCTTTCCAAAACAAAGGATATTCTTTACTTATTCTTCTTTCTTATTATGATGTGCCTACATCACTTATTGACAAACAAAACCAAGCAAATATATGAAAGCATGATTTCCATTCATTATTCTAGGGTTTCCATGGAATATGTCCTAGGTAAGATGTCATATTACTCATCCTTATCATTCACTACTTTGTCACATGTTCTATATAGTTCACTTATAGAAAAATCGAAAACGATCGTCCTCTAACACTTTGCAAGTCTGAAAAACTTTGGTCTTTAAATGTAAAATTAGTTTGAAACTTATTTAAAGATGAGTGGTTAAGTTTTCACATGAGCCTAAAAATGAAACAAATTAATATGAAAATTAATATGATAAACACATAGAGAATAAACAATAAAGTGATAATGGAGTTCACCCCTCCTAGGCTACGTCTACGGGCCATGCTCCAATGCTAGGCCGCTTTATTGATCTAAATAGCAAAAGAATACTATACACATATTTGACTCTAGAGTGGCACTATTTATCCTTCAACAAAATTTTCTCCTACAAATATTTCTCACTAAAAAATAAGACTCCCTATAACAGGTCATGATGGTGTCAAAGAAAAGGAATCTTTCACAATAGGTCCTTGTATTCAAGCTAAGTTCAAAAGCATAAAAAAATACAACTACTGCACAATGAAGTGTTGAAAAGGTCATTTCTCATAAGCACTGTGAGAAAATACTGAAAATAACTACTCTACCGAAGCAACAAATGTTGTATATACATTTGGAAAGTTTCAAAAACCCATGGCTAGGCTCTTTCCATGCTCATCAAGGGCTCTATATGGAGTCAAAAAAATCTCTATATGCAGCAATAAAGGACTTGTCTCTACAAAAATTCCAATATACAGTGCTAAATTTACAAATCTAATGCTTCCATTGAGTTCAGAACACCAAAATACCCCTATATAGGCTCTTTTTGGGCTCAAAACAACTAAAAATTAACCAAGTTATGCCTGTTGGAATTTTTTTCCGCTAAATGTCCAACAAAATGGAAAAAATATCAATTTGGGAAACAAATTCATCCCTTTGATAGACTGTCGAGTGATAGTTTTGCCTACGATCGGAATTGATTCTCTCGAAAATTGTGTAATTTGTCGCCTCTTTAAAATGACCACTTGTCCCCAAAAACCCACCCTCAGAACATGGGCACATGGGCTTACATGTGGATAGGGGCTGGACCACGCGCCAACCCCTATGGCCTAGGCCCTCCTCTATTTACGATGATGATTACGTGGTATGTTACATGTCTGAGGGTAGGGGCTTATTTGATTTCCCCTCCTCTCTAGCTCCGTGCGTGGTGATATGGGTTTTCATATGCCCCTGGGCCAGGGCCTAACCGCCCCACCCCTCCTTTCCTCGCCCCTCTCTTCTCTAATGTAGTCATATGAACAACAATAAGACCAGGGGTCGAGGCCTACTCCCCATCCTCTCCACTTTTTCTCTCTGTCATGGGTCATATGTTGTGCAATGTGACTGGGGCCGGCCTACTTCCCTCCCCATCCACTTTTTATCTATGCCATGAGTTGTATGCTGTGCAATGTGACTGGGGCCAAGGCTAACCACTCGACCCCTTTTCCCCAAATGCGTCGAACTTCCATTTAAATAAAAATTCCCAACCATATATTTTAAGAAACAAATGCATATAGCATTGGTAAGTTGGATATTTACCCATACAAAGATCTAGGGGTCGAACCCCACCGAGGCCCTTCAACATTGTTACAATTTTTTTTCCCAATAGAGGAGGGCCACATGGTGTCTTCTGATTAGGCCATTTCAAACAAAATGGCCAATCAAAAAATGCCAACCCAGTTGTGTGACCCCACCACATGTTGCTCTTAGATTAGTTTGTATTTTCCCTTGTGCTTGCCTAGTTAGCTACTAATGTTAGTTTTATGGCCTGCCTAGTTAGGGGCCCAACCAACCCTGCAAGTTGACTTTTTAACTGTTGGGAAAAAACTTCAAAACATCATAAATTCCTCATACGAAGTTGGATTGAGGTGATTCAAGCGACATTGGAATTAGGACGACGAACACCACAAGTTGGAATTGGTTTTAGGAGATTCCAAGAAATTTTTATTTTTGAGCCTATTTTTGATCTCCGAATCATACCTCCCCACTGAGAACTTTTGGACCTCCAAAAGTCTACTTTTACTCATCAAATAAGTACAAGTATAACTTCCTTACTTTCCCAATATCGATCGAATTTTTCTTTCTTGGATTGGTACCCTTGAGCCCCATTTGAAGGTACTCCACATTGCCTTTGTGTGAAGTCCTTATCCTCCTCTCAAGAATTGTGAATTGCTGCAATTATTCTAAATATTCAGTAGAAAAAATTGTAATGGATGGAATCTGAACATTCTCTTCATTACCATATTTCCTTGGCGTCTCATACGATCTTCATCTTGAATTTTCTCCTTGTTGATATACAAGAAAACTTGATCTTCCACTTGGAAATCATGATCAAACTGATGCTTGACATGCCTTGATTTATACGTGGATTTTATTTCTCAAGCTCCACTTGTACTCTTTGATAAACATCACTATGTCCATCTTCTGCAAAATCTTTACCAAAGATAAAATCCAAAAATACTTTGGAAAATAACCCAAACAAGCTCCACATAGAAATAATTGTATAAATGAGTGCTTGACACAATTTTAAAATGTTGGACGTATGCATCTGCTCATCCCAAATTTTAGGATGCTTAATACAATTTCCATGAAGGAAATGATTTTTACAATATGGAATAAATTTAACTCTCGAATTCCCATAAAAATTGACTTAACGACAAGCCAAAATAGCATAACCTGCCAAAGAAAACAATGTTGCATATAAGTGTTTTTATTCGCAACATCCCTTTTAAAAAATATCAAACTATGGGAATATGCAACATGTAAAATAAAAAAGAAATGTAGTTTTAAATTAGAAAAATAGTCCAACCATTTCTTACCCAACCATGCTAGGGAATTTTTTTTCTACACTTTACTTTCTTCTGGAACTGCTTCAGAGATGGGTATGATTGTGCCTATCACTTTCATATGAATTTTCCACCTTAGGTGATCTCATGACCTGTTTTTCCTTATTTTGATGCAAATGTGGATGTGGCTTCCAATATTTCTCGATCCAATGCCCAATTATATTGCAATGACTGCAAAACTTTTTGTGAGCATTACTTGGAAAAAATGTCTTTAAACTTGGATGAGGATTTTCCTTCTTGGTCTCATTTCCAATTGACATATTCATCTTCTTGACTAATGCTTTCCTTTTTGGGCACTTGGCTAAACAATGGTTAGGTGCACAAAAAAAGGTGCAATGAAACACATTCCACAACATTCTATTCAAATCATCATGTTGCTCATAATCATAGAAAGCCTTTGAATAATCACGACATTTATACCTTTTATGATGGTCCTTTTGATTATGTTCCTATAGAGGAGAACTTGAATTGATTCTTCCTTTGAAGTGCTCACCTCTATTTGTAGATGTTTTTCCATCAACATCATTGTCATGACATGATCCTCCTTCAGCTTGAGAGAGTTATTTCTTCACAAATTTCACACTTGAATAATTCTTTGACTTTGCATCTTTGGAGCATTCCCCAAATTCAGATTGATCATA
Source organism: Pinus albicaulis (assembly GCA_034641835.2). Lineage (NCBI taxonomy): Eukaryota > Viridiplantae > Streptophyta > Pinopsida > Pinales > Pinaceae > Pinus > Pinus albicaulis. Next base: position 252,732,862 of record CM076579.1, read on the forward strand.
TCCTAATCCTTCATGCCAAGTTTGTGTTATCACCTCAATAGGATTAACAATTACATGACTATAAATTCCAATACCCTTACCTTTGTACTCCATTTTGGTCAATAATTTCACACCAATAACCTTGGTATGTTTCTCAAAGGATGCAAAAGAAGTAGTGGTCATTATCAAGAGAATAAATTGAACAAGAAATATATTTTACCTCCTTTTCTACTTGAGACTCTTGGTCCTCTTCCTGAATCTTAGCCATCTCCTCCTTCTTCTATTTTGTAGATGAAGTGGTAGATGAAAACTCAAGAAAACCACTCTTGTGGTTTAACATATAATCAATATTCTTCATCTAGCAAAGGGTACAATCACCAGTCATTCCATGACCACAAACTTGTTGAGTCTCGGGGGAAGCTCAACAATAGACGTAAATTCTTATTTTCATGCTCTGTTGCTTCAATCAATCTCCACAATTCCATATTATCCACTTGGAGATAATAATTCATTTCTTCCAATTCTAAGTCTTAAATGCTGCAAACTTTCACCCATGCTTGCAATATGGTTAGAACCTATATTTGATACCACGTGATCTGAAAATGAAAAATGATCGTCCTCAGACACTTTGCAAGTTTGACAAACTTGGTTTTTTAAATGTAAAATTAGTTTGCATATTATTTAAAGATGATTGGTTAAGTTTTCACATGAACTAAAAAATGAAACAATTTCATATGAAACATAATATGATAAACATGAAGAGAAGAAACAAGCAAGTGATAACAGAGTTCACCCCTCCTGGGCTACATCTCCGGGCCCTGCTCCAATACTAGGTCACTTTATTGATCTTAGAAGCAAAAGAGTACAATACACATCTTTGAATCTAGAGTGGCACTATTTCTCCTACAACCAAATGTTCTCCTACAAAGAACTCTCACTCAAAAATATGACTCCGGGCCAGCAAGTCATGATGGTGTCAAAGAAAGGACTCTCTCACAATAGGAACTTGTATTCAAGATAAGGTATAAAAACATAAAACAAACACAATGACTTCACAATGAAGTGTTTACAAGGTCATTTTCCATAAGAACACTGAGAAAATAATGAAAATAGCTGCTCTATTGAAGTAACAATGGTTGTATATACATATGGAAATTTTCCAAAACACTTGGCTAGGCTCTTTCCATTCTCATCAAGGTCTCTATATGGAATCAAAACAATCTCTATCTACGACACCGAAGGAATTGGATCTACAAAAATTCTAATATATAGTGATCAATTCACAAATATGATGCTACCATTGAGTTTAGAACACCCAAAAACCCCAGACTAGGTTCTTTCTCGTCTCAAAAATACTGAAAATTGACCAAGTTATGCCTCTTGGAAGTTTTTTCTATTAAATGTCCTGCAAAATGGAAAAATTGGAAATCTAGGAAACAAATTCATTCCTTTGACAGACCATCGAGCGAATATTTCACCTTGTATCGAAATTGATTCCGCCAAAAATTATGCAATTTGTTTCCTCTTTAAAATGACCACTTGCGCCAAAAGAACTGCCTTGAGAACACAAACATGTGGGCTTACATGTGGCCAAGGGCTGGGCCATGCACTAGCCCCTTTGGCCTAGGCCCTCCTCTATTTATGCCGATAGTTACATGGGACGTTACATGACTGGGGGTAGGGGTTTATCCACCGACGCTTCCGTTGAAGCTCCACACGTGGTGATGTGGGTTGTCATATGCCCCAGGGCCAGGGCCTAACCACCTTGCCCTTCTCTACTTCACCATAGTCATATGAACAACAATAATACTAATGGTCGGGGCCTACTCCCTACCCCCTCTGCTTTTAATATCTACCGTGGGTTGTATGTTGTACAATGTGACTGGGTCCAGGGCTAACTGCCTGACCGCTTTTCCCCAAAGGCATCGACCTGCCATTTGAAATAAAAATGCCCAATTGTATTTGTTAAGAAACAAACGCATAATGGATTGGTGACTTGGAGAGTTACCTAGTCAGAGGTTTGAGGGGTTGAACCCCACCGAGGCCCTTCATCCCTATTACAATTTTTTTGGCGAATAGAGGAGGGCCACATGGTGACCTCTCATTGGGCCACGTGGCACTTTCTAATTGGGCCACTTAAAACAAAATGACTAATCACAAACTTCCAACCCAGCTGTATGACCCTGCCACATGTCACTTTTGGATTGTTTCATATTTTCCCCTGTGCTTGCCCAGTCACTAGCCCAGTTAACCCTACAAGTTTACTTTTTCGTTGTCGGGAAAAATCTCCAGAACATCATAACTTCCTCATGCGACGTCGAAATGAGGCGATTGTTCAAAGTGGTGGTGGAATTAGGACGATGAACACAACAATTTGGCACCAGTTTATAGATATTCTAAGAACTTTATTTTTTGAGCCTATTTTTTATCTTCGGATCATTCACAATCCTAATAAATCAAGGGTTATGGTTTTTATGAGGGGAAAAAGTGAATCATGGTTAGGATTTTCATATATCTAGGGTTTCATATGAACCATCTATGGTTTCAAATATATATATCAAATTTCAATAAGGAAAACAATATAGCCTAGAACCACATAAGAAGTTAACCCTAAACCATATTTTGATTGACCTTGAACAAATAAATATTCTATACGTAACACATGAATGCATACCTTTGTACCCCATGATTATAAAGACTATTGCAATACCGGTTGTGAGATGTCATGGTTTCTTCATCGTTTTACCTCAAGATGTGCATCAACTTACCTCTTCTTGCTTCAGGATAAATATGCCATTGCATTTATGCTTGTTCTTAAATGTGAAGAATTAAAACTACCAAGGTCAAAACGTTTCCTTGAATTTCAAGAATAATGATAGTTGTTACAAGTCATAAGGAGGACTCTTCTTTTCAATTCCTTGTCTAGTCCAAGAGACTATATGTTACCCAAAACAATAGAGCAGCTATAAGTCTTCTTCTTCAATCTGATTGTGCAACACTATTACTATTATTTCTAAGAGAGGATTTCATTGGTCAATTATAGACACATATTATTTAATCAAGTTGGCTTCAAAGGTCGCGTTTAAAGTCGACTTCAGTGGTTTTTGTAGAGTTTGGCCCACTAATATGTATATGCCCAAAATAGTATCCTTCTTAACACAAGAAATCTTGACTTTTGTTTGAAATTTTGGACTATGTATAGGATTGTAGCTAGATGACATCCTTTCAATGGTTTGGTTCATCAAACTAATGCATATTCAAGTATTCCTTTCGAAAACCATTCAAAAGTTGTTCTAATATTCTCTGTCCAAACAGTGAATATCACAATACCATATCTTATAAATGATAGTTCTAACTTGAATATATATGTATATCACTATATTCTAGCCCCAATTCTTTGTATTACTATGATTCTTTTAAACAAAGAATGATTGAAGCTTTCTTCTAATGCGCACAAGTATGCAAAATAATTCTTGGCAATGGACTTGAGGTTATACTTCATACCTTTTTTTTCTCCTCTAGGGTGATTGTAGACAGCTAGAGGATGCATGCAAAACTTGTTAAACAATTCTATTTATGGTGCACAAGTTTATAAAAAGGTTTCAAACTTCTCACACGCAGACCGAGGTTATACCTTAAGTCTCTTATACTGTACTTATGCCTAAAAATATGATTATTGGCTCCTTTTATTTATGGTGATAGTGAACCTTTTTATAATTTAGATAGAGGTCTCATGACGCACTTGTAGTGGAGGTCTCGACTCCCTCTATACAAGGTGACTGTAGTCACTTTTTATAACACCCTCCTCTCAAATTTACCCAATATAACCGGTCCGCTAGGGTAAAAATGTGATGAGAGGCTACTATGATGTGATTCAACCTCATAGGCCACCTTAAGGAAGTGGAACCAACATAACACCACCAATTTGACCTTCCACACATACTACAAAGCCTTTAGGAGCTAACCAACCCTTCTAGGTGGTCAACCCATGAGACAACTCATCATTTGACTGACCTGGACCCTTGCCCACTCCCATGAAAAGCCCTGCAAGTGACTGAGGCCTTCCAGTCACTCCCACAACAAGGCATACCTACGACTATGGAATTTTCCATCTAGTTCTGTGCCAATGACCCCAGATTATGTGCCACTTTTTCAAGGCCAGGAATCAAGACACTGCCCAAAACTTCATGAAAAGTTCAAAAATGATAAACAACATGGGAACAAAGATAATAATGCAAAAATTGATACAATACTTGATCTTATCCCTACTATTCATGACAGGCATTTCATCAAACATGTCATAAATATGTAATCTACAGGTCATAAAATCATATTTGAGCATAGGGGTCTCATACTTATCTAAGATTCATAAAGAATCATTTTTGCTTTATCAAAATAGCTAAATTATCATCTATTAGGACATATACACATTGTATATTCATTTTCTAATCAAAACATGATGAGAACCATACATCAAGTTTGTCATAAAACATACTCATAACTAGCATGTACCCAACAAAAATAACAAGGATATGGCAACCATAAAATCCACATATGAACCAATACATTTACACATAAAATAACAAGGATAAGAAGCTCTTATTAATGAATGCAAAAGCCAACTGGGTATGGGATTTCCATGAACCACCCGACCATAGATTGGCTAAACCAAATATTTCTTTCAACCAATCACCCTCATTCCATATTCCAAGCATGAATGTGGGAATCAAAACCAAACCAAACCATGTTTCCTCAAAATTTACCACAATCCCCACTGGACCACTAGGCCCTAAACAAGCATGGATTACAATGGATTTCTCCACCTGCACCATGAGGAATTTTCCCTCCTCCTAGTCTCTAGGCTTTACCATATATCCCACCATCCATCGGTCAAGGATTCCTATGATTAATCAAGACTCCACCCTCCAGGCTTTATCGTATATCCCGCCATACACCGGTTGAGGATTCCTAGGCTTGATCGAGGGCACAAACCTCTATGATTTACCGTATATCCCTCCATTCATTGGTTGAGGATTCATAGGCATACCGAGGCACACAAAATATGGCCTCACCGCAATCTTAGTCCGGTTGAAGGATTCAAAGGCCTTGTGTTCTTTTTTTCAGAAACCACCTCACTTAGTTTCGAAAACATCTAAAAATCCAACTTAACCAAATACAATAAAACCCATCACACCATGCCTATCCAGAAATGGAAAGGCTAGCCTGAATAACAATCTCACACCTAGAAAATCCCATGCCAATGACAACAAGAGAACCAAATACACACACGCATGTACCATGCATGCCAAATCTAGCTAGGAAATCACATGCAAATCTCTACATGCAAATAAACCCACCGTATCCACTTGATCCTACTCTTCTTTGCTTGATCTTGTATTTCCTTTTTCCTTCTTGGTTGTTCCTTTTCTTTCCTTGATCCAATGCTAGAGTGATCCAAGAAAAATCTAAGTGTCCAAGAGTGTGTGAGTGAGAGATCCAAAAAAGAACTGACAAAATTTACCAACTGATCCTCAGAAGCCTTTTTATTAATGAGTAATCTATTTTCTTCATTTTCCACTATTTTCCTTCATTTTCCTCCTCACATGCAACCTGTGACCTTTCAACTTCCTTTTGTCCTATTCTCCATTATTTTCATGAATAAATGCCACTTTTCCTTTCCAAATCCTTTTCCATTACCTTTTTCCAATTTCCTTAGCCATAATAAACCAAATAAACAACCACACTAGGATGTTTTTCCCAACATTCAACTTGGAATACATGTCCCATGACCATTGTTATTTTTTTTCATTTATTAACTTTATTTACATGAATTGTTGAGTAGGGTTGTTATAGAAACCTCCCCCTTGGGGGGGCACTTTCCTCAGAGTTCAATGACACCTATAAACTAGCAAGCCACTGAAAAAAAACATACTTCCTATCGATCTTTATAACTTATCTCGTTGTAGTATTTACAATGATCAACATGCTGAGAAGCAACATAAAAACATAAAAACATAAAAACATGACAGTCATAATGAAATGATACCCATACCGCTTATTGGAGCTTTATAACACATATCATGGTGGTATTTACATCCTTATACATATGTACATATACCAAAACATTCGCTCAACTAGTGAATAGAGAAGGGTAAATAACCCACATTTTATCCTCCATCTCCCAAGTAGCTTCATCGGGCCCAAAGTGCTTCCACTGCACTTTAACTTACTCGATTGCTTGGTTCCAGAGCATGAGCATATTTATCTATAAAATACATTTTGGTTCTAGCTGGAATTTTCCTTTTGGCTCCACCTGCAATACATATCGTTCAATCACTTGATCAATATATTTAACATACTTCTTAAGTAATGACACATGGAAAACATCATAGATTTTCACTGTTAAAGGCAGTGAAATTCGACAGGCTATTGGTCCAATCCTTCCAATAATCTTGAAAGATCCACAAAATCGAGGTGTCATCTTGGCACATGATCCAATCCTCAAGGAGCTCTTCTTGGGCTTAATGCGCAAGTACACTTTTCCCCCAATCTAAAACTCCTTAGACATCTTGTTCCAATCTGCATAAATTTTTTGTTTGTCCTATGCTGCCTTTAGATTCTTCTTGATTACCGACATTTGTTGTTCCACCTCTTCCAACATATCTGGTTCAATCAACACCATGTTCATTAGATCCCTCCAACTGATGGTAGTATTACAACTCCACTTATAGAGTATCTGAAACAAACTCATCTTCAGTGACTCATGGTAACCATTATTATAAGTGAGATAAACCAATGGAAGGTACTCATCCCATCTCCTCTGCTGATGAATCACATACATCCTCAACATGTCCTCCAAAATACAATTGACCCTCTTTGTCTTTCCATAGGTCCACAGATGATAAGTTTTGATGAAGGGAAACTCTATCCCTAATCCTACAAACAACTCCTTCCAAAACTTGGAAGTGAACTTAAAATCCCTTTCTGACATGATATTTCGTGGACCACCATCTAATCTTATCACATGTATGATGAATACATGTGATACATCACTAGATGAATACATATAATTCACTAGAATGAAGTGCACTACCTTTGTCAACCTATCCACCACAACCATGATGGAATTATGTTGTCTATATGTCCTCGACAACCTTGTGATGAAGTCCATGAAAATAACCTCCCAGTGCCACAAGAATGTTTTTTTGGACCTATTATCACTAAATTGAGGCCGATGGTCTGCTTCAATAGTCAATTTAGAGTAACTATTTCAAACCTACTTTTTTGTGCAGGTGAAGGATGCAAATAAATGACTACCATTGGGCATGGAGTCAATATGGAAACTCAACCACATATAAAACATCTTTCATGGAAGCTAAGGAATGTGTATTCTCATCAAAACATAACATAAGCAGTAGATAAGATGCATAAAGGAAGTTGGAGCATGTTTAAACATGAATTCTAAGTAATTACACACAAAGTAAAATGAAAGAATATTAAAATAGCCTCTAGGAAAAATGCATACAAGAATACATGATGAATCTCAGGTGATAAAGAGGTTTGCTGCAAATGTATATTACTGACAGAAAACGATTACAAAAGTAGCTTGTAGCATTACATCAATAAACCTTCTCTAATCCTCTCATTTGCTTATTTATAGAGTGAGGACTCATAAAAATGGTTCTCCACCTTTCTAGCTTCAAATTCCTACCTCAGAGACCTATTTCAAATAGGATTACATCACTTGGATACTTCCTAGGGATATTTTCTGTTTGGCATAGTTTGAATAGGAAAAAGACTCCTATTTCATTAAATAACTCAAAAAATCCATTTAATAACCCTTATCAACTGCAACCAACTAATTTTATGAGTGTACTGGAGTGATGATGTGTCATTATGCCACGTGGATGTTGAGTTGGACCTCCTCCAAGTCAAATTTTACAATTTTCTATACAAATCTGGCTAGTGAAAATTCTGAAAAATAAGCCTAAAATATGAGTGCATATTTTCCAAAACCTGATGGATGTGAAAAAACTGAGAGAGGTTTTCATAGATGGGCCTGTTTTGAAGAAAAACCTACTTCATATTTTCAAAATTATTTTCCATTTGGTCAGAAAGTTAACTTGAACTTGACTTCTAAAATATTAATGTACAAAAAATTTCATAGCACTCATTCCTTAACAAACTCCAAAATCCACCTTTTTCATAACCTTTGACATTTATGACTATTGGAGGGTATTCCTTGGGGCTAATGAGCTAAATATGCTATAATAAATCCTTGTTATGATATTTTTTTATGAATTTTTGCATCAAAACATTCTACTGCGAGTTCGTAGCAAAAACTCAACTTCAAGCCTGGAGTTCACTACAAACTTGCCTAGTTTGACAGATTTTTTGTAATTCTTCCTTTTTTCACCTTAAAAAAACTAGTAAAGCTTGTACATTATTGGTGTGATAGTATTAGACATAATATGGTCCAAACATGTGTTTCTTTACCATATTTCAACATCATCATCTTGCATAATCATTTTAAGGCTCTTTTCTTCAATTCTTCTTGTACCATCTCCATCAAACCAAACTAACAATGCTAAGGTGTTAGCCAATTGATACATTGGAGTTAAGACCTTGTAAACTTGAATCAATATGGTGATCTATCCAATGGTGAGGTGGCAAAGGTGATGTGCTGTTATGCTTGATGATGTGTCCAACATGATGAGCTGGGAGCCCAATCATCTTCTATGATGAGTGTTCTCACTAGCCAAAGTTTCCATTGATACACTTTAACCATTCCAGATGATTGATGTGCTTCAAAAATACATTTAATGCTTGAATTTAAAATTCTCTCTCGCTACCAAAAGAGAGTTTTTAGGCACGTTCGTAGCGAATTCTGACTATTTTACACTGATTTCGCTACTAACTTTGGTATTCTTGTCAAATTTCACTGTAATGACCAAATTTGCTCATGCATGAGATATTTTTGGATTTTTCTTTGACATTGAATCCTATCACATGAATGATGACCATTAAGACCCCTCACATATGTGATTTTTTTGAAAATTATGAATTCAAAAGACCCTATTCAACTCTAAGTGACTCAACCTAATTAACTTAAGACTAACCAAATTTTATCATGGATAATAGGACCCTATAATAGGTGGGCGGACCTACCTCTGGTATTGTGCATGGATTTTTCACATGGTTTTGGGCATGATGGTTTTCTGCCCATGGTATTATGTAGATCCAGTCAAGGGAACTACGCTTATGTTTTAATCCAGAGTTAATGGATTGGGGTTTATGAATGGTTCAACCTTGCTTTATATATATATATATATATATATATATATATATATATATCTGTGTGTGTGTGTGTATTGTAACATTGAAAGGAATATAATGAAAAATAAATTTGGTAGTCCTAGTTTTGGGATACAAGGGAAAATATTTGTGTATATCTGTTTTATGTTTTATGTTCTTGCCATTATTTATTTTCAGTTTTTAGAATTCGTCTACAGGTAATTTCTATACAGGGTTAAAACATACATTTGGAATAAAAGTTGTTTCAGCTTCAAGGTGACGCCTTTGATGCTGAGGGGTTTTTCTCGAGCTTGTGGTAGACCTTATTCAGTGGGAGATCTGCGAGATTGATTCTTGTGGTGAAATTAGATGACGAGTAGTGGAAAGATGGAGATCGAGAAATTTAACGGTTAGAGTTTTGAGTCATGGAAGCTAAATATGGCGGATTTGATGGTGGATAAATATTAGTGGATCGTGGTATATTCGGGCACTAAACCAATGAAAATACCAGATGAAGAATGAGCAAAGTTGGATTGGAAAGCAAAGAGCACAATACAATATTGTATCTCAGATTTAGTATTGTTGAATGTATCAGGAGGAGCTACGATGAAGGCTTTGTGGGACAATTTAGGGACTTTGTACCAATATAAGTCTCTGGTGAACAAATTGTTCCTACATAAAAAGTTGTATAACCTGAGGATGAAGGATGGAGACTCGGTGATAGAGCATCTGAAAGCATTTAATACTATGGTAAGAGATTTGTTATCTATTGGTATTAAAATCTTAGATGAAGATAAGTGCATCAATTTGTTGTGTTCTCTACCAAATTCATGGGATAGTCTTGTTTTTCCAATACGTAGCAATACAACTACCTTGAAGTTTGATGAAATAGTCTCATCCTTGTTGTCAGAGGAGATGCAATGGAAAAATATGGAGGGCTAGAATGGGTATGCCTTGTCTATACGAGGAAGGTCCTAGAATAGAAACAAAAATAAGTCCTCGAGTGGAAGATATAAATCTAGAGGGATATCTAAATCTCCAGGAAAACTTGTAAAGGTGTGCTAGAAATGCAGAAAGGAAAGGAACTACAAAAAGGAATGTAGATCTAAGCTCTGTATAAAGGAAAGGGATTTGATTATTCTCCTTCTATAGAGGTGAAAACCACCTCAAGTGAAGGTGGGGATGTGTACTTGGCTTCTTATTCAAGTACACATTTATATCATGAGGCGTGGTTAATTGACTCAGGTGCATCCTTTCACTTCACTCCCCATAGGGAGTGGTTTTTAGAGTATGAGAAATACGATGGTGGTGACGTCTTCTTAGGGGATGACAGGAGGGAAAAAATCATGGGACGTGGAAAAATCAAGTTGAAGTTGCAAGGTGGAAGGATTAGAAGACTTCCTGGTGTTCTACATATTCCTGCATTGGTCATAAATTTTATTTTTGTAAGAAAGATGGATGATGCAGGTGTAAAAAAGTGTTCGAGAAAGATACTTGCAAGATGGTTTGGGGAGCAAAAGTATTGATGAGGGGGTTTTGGTTTGGAACTCTGTACAAGCTTCTGGGTAGCACTATTATTGATGGGTGTAAAAATTCTGTGGTTCCTGAAAGTGGAGCTAAAAACTTTGTGTTCTATGGAGAAAATACCATGCTATGGCATCAAAGGCTTGGACATATTGGAGAGAAGGGCCTTTTAATATTGCATGGTAATGATATGGTAGAAGTTATTTCTAATTTCTCTCTGGATTTCAAATTTTGTGAACATTGTGTATATGGGAAGCATAATCGGACGAGTTTCCCCTCTGGTGCTAAGAGGGAGAACCAAATATTAGATCTTGTACACAGTGATGTGTTTGGACCTATGTCGGTTCCGTCACTGGGTAAGTTTGTGTATTATGTATCATTTATATATGACTTCTCAAGGAATACATGGATATATTTCCTCAGGAATAAATATGAAGTCTTTGACAGGTTAAAGAATATAAGGCTCTGGTTGAAAAATAGACAGAGGAATATAAAGGTGTTGAGGACAGATAATGGTGGAGATTTCTGCAAGAAATAATTTGAAGAGTTGTGTAAGAAGTGTGGTATAGCACGACAAAAGAATACTCCATTCACACCTAAAAAAAATTGTAGTTGTCGAAAGAATGAACATGAGGTTGATGGAAAAGGAAAGAAGCATTAGGGGAATTTTGAGGTCTAAAATGGGCCTCCTAAGGAAATTATAAATTAATAGTGGAAATAGTAAAACAAGATTTGATTAAATCATCAAATTTTAGAGAAAAAAAACTATTTTTCAACTTGTATTTTCAACTTATCGCCTTATGGGTTTACTCAAATTTTGAGCGGAAAAAATCGCTGGATGCAGAATTTGATTCCTCATCCAAGGAGTACCCATGTTGCATAGTTTTGATGGACCTTGCTACACGAAAAATGAGAAATACATGAAAAAATGTTATTTCAATCACGTTTTTTCATGTATTTCTCTTTTTTCGTGTAGCAGGCTCCATCGAAGTGTGCAACATGGGTACTCCTTGGATGATGATTTAATTTTTGCATCCAACGAGTACTCCCACTCGAAATTTGAGTAAAAACTTAGGGAGATAAGTTGAAAATACTAGTCTAAAAAGTAGTTTATTATTTTATAATTTTTTAATATTTTTACTTTTTTACTCCAAAAATGATGAATCATCCCCCATGGTTGACATCATAATCTTGAATCCTATTGGTTCTTATAAAGTTTATTTTGATTGTACATTTTTCTTAGGAGGCCCATTTTATACCTCAAAATTCCCCTAATGCATGCTCAATGGTGTCGGGTTAGGAAATTTTTTTTGGGCAAAGGCAATGGAGACTGCATGTTACTTGGTTAACATATCACCTTCATTGAATTTAGAGGGTAAGACTCCACATGAGGTATGGATTGGTAAGAAAACATCTCTTTCACATATGAGGGTATATGTTTGTGATGCATATGTACATGTTCCAAACGAGAAAAGAACCAAGTTGGATAGTAAATCTGAAAGGTGCATCTTTATTTGGTATAAGGATGGTTTAAAACGTTATAAGATTTAGAACACAGAAACAAGGAAGGTTGTGTACAAGCGATATGTTGTGTTTATAGAGGTGAAATATGTTATTAAACACTACATACTCATAAGAGGAAGATCCAGAAGAGGAAGAGCCAGAAACTCTAACTTTGAGAATATCAGTTCGAGAGAGAAGGCATCTAGAAAGGTATAGTCCATTTGATTTCTGTTCAATTTTTTTTTTTTTAATCTATTACTAATGATAATCCCAAAACTTTCAAGGAGGCAGTAGATTCAGAGGATCGAAAACTCTGGAAAGAGGCCATGGCTCATGAAATGGCACCTTCGGGTAAAAATGAGGCTTTGGATCTGGTGGAGTTGTTGGATGGAAGGAAACCCATTGGAAGAAAATGGGTGTTTAAGAAGAAGATGAATGAAGAAGGAAAGGTTGAGAAATACAAAGCTCGGTTGGTAGAAAAAGGTTATTCCCAGGTGTCGGGAATTGATTTTGGTGATATTTTTTTCTCATGTTTCCTAGGTAGCTTCTATTATATTACTTTTATCTGTTTATGCTGCTTTTGATTTTGAGGTATAAAATATGGATGCAAAGACATCATTTCTTCATGGGGATCTGGAAGAAGAGATCTACATGAAACAACCTTAACGATTTGCAGTGAAGGGTAAGAAATAAATGGTATGCATGCTTAAAAATATCGGTATGGGTTAAAAAAGTCAACAAGGATGTGGTGTCATCATTTTGATAATTATATATGGGGACTTGGCTTCACTAGAAGAAAAGTAGATCACTGTATGTATTTTAAATTAATTGGTGACCATGTTATTTATTTGGTCTTGTATGTGGATGATATGTTACTAATTGTAAATGACAAAGAAATTATCTAGGATCTGAAGACCCAATTGTCCTCCAAATTTGACATGAAGGATCTTGGTGATGCAAACTATATTTTGGGCATGGAAATTAAACGAGATCGGGAAAAGAGGGAGCTCTATTTAAAATAGAGGAAGTATGTTGAGAAAATATTGCAGAGGTTTAATATGGAGGATACTAAATTGATGGAGGTTCTTATTCCTATAGGTGTAAAGTTATATTCTGAATAGTGTCCCAGGACACAAGAAGAGGAACATGGCATGTCCCTTGTTCCAGATGCAACTGTAGTTGGTAGGCCGATGTATGCAATGGTATGTACTAGACTAGCATTACACATGTAGTGAGAGTATTGAGCAGGTTAATGTTCAAAATTAGGGAAGGAGCATTGGACAACAATGAAGCAGTTTTTCAGGTATTTGCGTGGCATTAGTGATTATGGTTTGTGCTACCAAGGAAGACTAGAATTGGACAGAGTTTTAGAAATCCGTAGCTTTGTTGATGCAGCCTGGGTTGGAGATCTAGAATAGAGAAGATATACAAGTGGGTATGTGTTTAACCTATTTGGAGGACAAAAATACAGTTTGTAGTGGCTCTTTCAACTACAAAGTTTAAATACATGGAAGCCACTCATGCAAGCAAGAAGCAGTTTGGTTGCAGAGATTGTGTTAAAGTATGGGGTTGGTACAATGATTTATAAGGATAGATTGTGATAGGAAAATGTAATTTTCTTGGCAAAGAACCCTACTTATCATTCAAAGACAAAACACATTGATTTTCAATATCACTTTTTGAGGGATATGGTTGAGGAAAAAAAGGTGTTTATGGTAAAGGTGGACACTTTGAAGAATGTTGAAGATGCATTCACAAAGTAGGTGAGCACTCAGAAGTTTTCTTGGTGTAGAGAAACAATGGGTGTTGTAGGGTTGGACCAATGAATAAGCTCTCTTGTGACTCCCTGTGTGGAAAATAAAAAAACAAGTGGGATAATGTTGGGTGTGTGTTATACTCTTTCCATGACTAGTTGCATGCATGGGGGAGTCATTAGGTGGGTGGTATCCCCTCATGTTCATTGCGTCGGGTGCAGCAGGGTGGTCACGGGGGGGCACAAACCCCCTTATTAGGGGGTTTTTAAGGGGGCAGTATCCGCCCTACACAAGGTTCGGGGCAACACCTCGAGAAATGTTTTTGGAACCCTATACTAGGTGGGCGGACTTAACTATGGTTTTATCCATGGGTTTTACACATGTTTTGGGCATCATGGTTTTCTTCCCATGGTATTTTGTAGATCCAGTCAAGGGAACTATGGTTATGTTCTAATCCAAGGTTAATGGATTGGGGTTTATGAATGCTTCGAAATGTATATATATTGATTGTAACATTGAAAGAAATATAATGAAAAATCAATTTGGTAGTCCTGGTTTTGGGATCCAAGGGAAAATCTCTGTGTATATTTGTTTTATGTTTTACGTTCTCACCATTGTTTATTTTATGTTCTTATAATTATTCTGCAGGTAATTTTTGTACAGGGTTAAAACTTACATAGAGTTCTCATCCTATATGGCGCCTTTGATGCTAGTGCTGCCCATAATACCGACTCAATAGAAAGGTATACTTTCCTGTGTGGGGGGGACTCTGAAATATCTACTGGAAACACATCTTGAAACTGTTGTGAGATTGGGTACCTACTTAAATATATTTTCATCCTCATCCTCCTTACCTTTATCACTAGAAATATGCACTGCAAATAACACACATCCTTTTTTGCGACTGTGCTTTTCCTACATAGTTGTCACCATTATGATTTGTGTTGCTTTCTTCTTACCCTATAAGATTTTTTTTTCTCCATTTTCATCCAAACAATCGATAGCCTTACCATAACAGTCTACCTTAGTCCTATGAATATATATCCAATCCATACCCAAAAGGATACTAGATGATCCCAATGGCAATAGATTAAAATGTGTTAATGTAGGCATACCATTCAACTTGAACACACAAGCTCTTACCCAATGATGAATTATTTTATTTGTACCTGTAGACAACTGCACTAACCAAGGTTTTGCATGTATTTCTTTATTCAATACAAATTTATCCACCAAGTCATGGTTAACGTAACTATAATTACATCTAGGGTCCATAAAAATAGAAACAATTTGATCACAAAGCTTACCGCCCATCTCAATGATAGATGTCTGGTGATCTGCCTGCCTATTATTCGATGCTGCATAGATGATCTGAAAGGAATGTATTAGTTTTGTTGTGATAAGGGTATTTTCAGTTTATAAACATGTGCGTACTTGTCTCATTAGTTTTCTTAAGGATTGAGGATTTTAACCATGAATTGTAGATGATTTTAGTGAATTAGAAGCACGAAATAATCACAAATAACATTGAACAACAATGTAAAAAAGGGAAATAAGTCATCGCATAACGTTTACATAGTAGGCATGATGAATCAGTTCACCCCTCCTAGGCTACATCTACTGATCCAGCTCCCAATGGCATGTCCATCTTTCATTATGCTCAAAATTTTGCAAATACATGTAGTTACATGCCTCTAATGCTTGTTTTCTTTGCACCAATGGATCCAGAATGCTCCAATCAACTACGAATGACTCCTCATTCACCCTCAATGGGAAAAAATTGAGTCTCCTACTCATTTTCCCAGTTACACCTACAAAAAATCCACTAATTGTGGAGGACTCCACTTAACTGGAGTCAAAATAGCCAAATCCGCCCAAATTTGAGTGCGCTCCATAAATCCCGCCAGAAATAACCGTGGTAATCAATGTTATGGTTAGGGTGGTCACATGTGCACCCCAATCCCAGCCCTGACCGTAACGGTCAGCGGAATCATAGCATAAACCACAGGATAAGATTTTAACTCCCGGTTGAACGTAGTGGTTAGCGGAGACCGCGCGGTAGTGGTTACAAATTTAAACATGGCATGTGACAAGGTTTGCGGAGTATGAAATGATGGAGGTTATGTTTTAACCATTAGGTGATAACATTATGTTGGAACTATTGTCATTGATGGAAAAGGGACAAAAAGGAGTCACACCAGAATTATCATTGATGGAAAAGGAGCAGAGAAGTAGCGGTTATAAGGCAAAGGAGTAGATCAGTCAATGTACAACAATGGGCAGTAGATAGGCAAAAGAGTAGCCATAGAAGTATAACATAAGGCACAGAGAAGCAACAAAGAGGCAAAGGAGTAGCATGGAGAAGCTTTCGCGTGATTACTTAAGGAAAAGAAGAAGCAAAAGAACAAATGCAGTTAAGGAGACGAATGTAGCAGAGGCAGCGAATGGAGTAGAGACAGCAAAGAGGCAGAGACAGTTGAAGGCAATCGAATTTGATAGACATAGTGAGGACTAGTGATCCTGCACATAGAAGAAGCAGGAAGAGGTAAGAGCCGACAGGAAGAGTCGAGAGTGGCGAGAGCCAGAGTTTTAGAGCGGGATAGTGTAAAGAATTGAAAAATAGACTAATGAAAATAATTCTTTGAAGAAGCCCAAGGGAGAAAAATGGACGGTCAGGATTAGATCGCAAATGTAAAGGCGAGATATGGACGATGGAGATCGAATTGCGTCAGGAGCAATATCGCAAATCACACAAAATAGAGTTAACCACTAAGTCAAATGGTTATAAGTTGTGAACTGCGAAGTACGGAAGATGACGTGGCAGTGACGTAAAGATGATGTGGCAGTGACGTAAAGATGACGTAGCAGTGGCGTGGCGGTGATGGCGCGATGACATGGTAGTGACATGGAAAATTGATGTGGCAGATGACGTGGCCCCGACTCCACAGATCATAGGAATTTATGATGATTTGGCAAGGTGACGTGGTGGTGACATGGCATGGTGACGTGGCATGATGACGTGGACCTCACTAACATACCACACATCGCACTACTTAAGGGATAGCAGGAAGGCGACCACAAGTTAAGTTAAAGTTTTTGCGATGTGAAATGGAGGGACACGTGTCGACCTCACACAACATTGCATCTTGCAAGAAATAGGGTGTAACTTCAAGATATCGCAAGGAATGTTATTTTGGTTGCGATGCGGTAAGGTTCAAGTGATGCTTTGCGATGAAGGGAGTCCATGTGGCAGCATCGCGCACGAGCGGAGATCGCATGGTTTTATGGTATATCGCTAATTTTAAAGTGGGAAACCAACAAGCAAAGGTTTGCAATGAATTGTGATTGGTTCAAAGTACTGTGGGGCCCATTATCCATTGTTCCGTGTATGTTATATGCCATATTATAAAGTATTTGTTGTTGATTGCTAAGTATTTATGTTAATAAGTTGTTTTGATCGCTAAACGTATGTATGTGGAACAAACACCAAAATTGGACTCCGCTGCGATATAAAGAGTTTTATGTGGGCCATATCACACAGGTCACAGAAGAATGACATGAACACGTAACAAAGGATCAGGAACTCATGTTGAATAGTGTTGCGGCAGTAAAGAAAATGAAAAAATCTAAACACAAAAGGAAAAGAATCAGGAAACAAAAGAAAAGGGCAGTTGTGCAGCAAAGTTGGAATATAACTGCAGAAACAGAAAAGACAAAAAAAAGCAAGCAGAAGAGGACAAACACTCAACAAAGCTAAGAAACTGAAAGGGCTGAGTAAATAATTGAGTGTAATTGTAATTGTATTATTTTTTCTTATATTTGTTGTGATGCAAAGACAAGTCTCCTTAGGAAAAACAAAACTCCAATGTAATACTAAAATGAGTACATAGTGTTGTAACATCCTGAATGTGTTGAGCGAGGAAATGAGAAGGTGGAAGGCAAAGAGTCATACGTGTTCATTTCATATTCCCATATGGAATGTAAAAAACTATGAAGTGATCTCTATAAATTATGTTATGGTGATATGCATAGAGAGGTTAGAGAGTGGAATAAGAAGAAGGAGAAGATAGAGAAGCTATGAAGATCCAGAGATGATTGCGCTGAGAGGCGCTCTACAACCCAGTATAGGGTAGATGTGTAGATATAATGTAAGAAAGTTTGTAAACTTTTTTAATGTTGGCTAAATATATAGGGTACATGTGTAGATGTAATGTAAGAAAGTTTGTAAACATTTTGTAATGTCGGCTTAATTGTAATCAATATATTTGTAATAATTATCCCTACCTTTTAACCCAAATTTATATATGGTAAATAAATAAAAATATAAATAAAGCGGAGGTATGGTAAATAAATACAGCGTATTTTTATACTTACTCCAAAGGTATGGTAAATAAATAAAACACATTTTTATATTTACTCCATAAACCTCTTTATATATTTAAGAAAACTCAAAAAAGAAGTTTTATTTAGGTGAAGCATATGGCCAAATACCATGGAACAAATTATTATTAATACCATGGGCCAAATACCATGGGAAAAATTATTATTAATGCCATGGGCTAAATACCATGCATCAAATACCATTTTTAAATGAATAAATATTAATGAGGAATAAATAGGTATGGTAAATAAATAAAAATATAAATAAATGAGAGGTATGATAAATAAGTAAACCCTCTTTTTATATTTACTCCATAATCAACTTTATATTTAAGGACACTCAAAAAGGATGTTTTATTTAGGTGAAGCCTATGGGCCAAATTAATATACAACCCAGTATAGGGTAGATGTGTAGATGTAATGTAAGAAAGCTTGTAAAATTTTGTAATGTTGGCTCAATATATAGGGCACATGTGTACATGTAATGTAAGAAAGTTTGTAAACATTTTGTAATGTCGGCTTAATTGTAATCAATATATTTGTAATAATTATCCCTACCTTTTAACCCAAAGTTATATATGGTAAATAAATAAAAATATAAATAAAGCAGAGGTATGGTAAACAAATACAACCTATTTTTATACTTACTCCAGAGTTATGGTAAATAAATAAAACCCATTTTTATATTTACTCCATAAACCTCTTTATATATTTAAGAAAACTCATAAAAGAAGTTTCATTTAGGTGAAGCCTATGGCAAAATACCATGGGCCAAATACCATGGAACAAATTATTATTAATACCATGGGCCAAATACCATGGAAAAAATTATCATTAATTCCATGGGCTAAATACCATGGTTCAAATACCATGTTTAAATAAATAAATATTAATGAGGAATAAATAGATATGGTAAATAAATATAAATGTAAATAAACGAGAGGTATGATAAATAAATAAACCCTCTTTTTATATTTACTCCATAATCAGCTTTATATTTAAGGACACTCAAAAAGGATGTTTTATTTAGGTGAAGCCTATAGGCCAAATACCATGGGCCAAATTAATATTATTATGTAATATTCATATTAATGTGTAAATGTAATGTAAGAAAGTTTGTAAACTTTTTTAACATCAGCTCAATATATTTGTAATGGATATATTTATAATAATAATAATAAAATATAAGTATATCTCTCAATCTAAATCGTGGAAACATCTGAACATTATATTCTATCATTGGTGTGTGATGGGAGGGAGAGATACAGGGAGGTGGGTGAGAAAGTGAGAGAGGGGACTTGGGAGAGAGGAGAGAGAGAGAGAGAGGGGAAGAGAGATGGAGTTGGAAGGGGAAGAAAGAAGGAGAGAGAGAGATGGAGAGGTAGAGGGAGTGACAAGGGAGAAGGGGAAGAGGGAGAGGGAGAGAGAGAGATAAATATGGAGAGAGTGTGTATTTTTTTGGGGTGATAAGGAGAGACAATGGGAGATATAGATATATATGGAGTGGGGAGAGAAGGAAGAAGAGAGAGGAAAAGATAGGGATGGAGGAAGAGAGATAGATATGGAGAGAGAAGAGGAAGAGAGACAAAGAGAGAGGGAGAGAGGAAGAGGGAAGGAGAGAGAGAGTGGGAGAGGAAGAGGGCGGGAGAGAGAGGGAAAAGACCCTCTCTCTCCCGCACTTTAGTTTTTGTCATTTAGATTAGGAAAAGACCCTCACTATCCTACAGCCATTTTTTTTCTTAAACTTTTCCAACATATCACTATTATATGAATGAGATTTGGTTGTACTATGCTGAGTTATTAGCATTTCTTGTTTTGCAATTAAATAGAAGATCCTCATATTATTACAAACAGTCTTTTTCTCAAAACTGTTCCAATAAATCTCTAAATCACAGAAAAGACTCAATTGTAATACTGTGGGTTACTGCTCGCTTGTTGTTTAGAAGATCCTTATTACATTATATCTAATCTCCTTCAATAAAATCTTCCAATAAATCTCTAGCTGATGAACGAGATCTAGTTCTAATGTCATAAGTAGTTTCAAATATTCATAGGAGATCCTTAGCATATTGTAGCAATTTTCTTCTCAAGCTATTCCAAAATATCTCTATCATATGAATAAGATTGCACTATAATATTCTAATTTGTTGTTTGTTTTTAGGAAGATCCTCACCACATTGGAGTTCAACCTCTTTCACAAATTATTCCAACAAACCTCTAACTAAATGGATCAGGTTGAAATATAATGTCTTGAGTCACATTTCATGTTCATTTACAAGCTAGAACATCCATGGATTAGAATCCTCTGTTTTTCATTATTTTCCTAATTAGAGACAGAATTTACAACTAAACTCTGTTTTGAGTCTAAGGTTTCCTTTTCTTTTCTTTTTTGACATAGATTTGATTTCATCTTTTGAACATAGAGTAGCATACTAAAACTCAAACATAAAAAAACTCAAAAACATCGACAAAATACTAAAAAAATGAAATAAGAATAAGGATATTTAGGCACATATAGTGCAAGTACACCTCATCAGTTTACTAGCCCTGGTCGATAATTTATGCTATCAATTCAGGACACTAAATTGACTAAACATTTTGGCGCCGTTGCCGGGGAGGTGTAACTAGGTATCCTTATTTCCTATTTCCCAAAAACAATGATATGTGTAGAGAAGGAGATTCTAGAGGTAGATTTGTAAGAGGCAAAAGCTTAATTCCCACACCTCCAACTCAAACTCACATTCCATACTATACTGGTCATAGGCTTCCATAAGTCTCAAGATCAGATATCCCATCAGGAAGATCCCCCACTTCATCCACTGAAGAAATTCTAGAGGAAGAAGATCCAAGGACTCCTACAGAAGGGATAAACTTTTTCACTTCCACAGGGGAATATATTCTAGCAGAAGAATTACAAATCCCTAGTGAAGAGGAAGAAGTGGACTATTTCTTCAATATACCCTTAATAGAAGAACCAATAGAATAACTAGCTCTTCTAACTGAACCCTATATCAGTTCAGAGGAGTCTATTATGGCAGAAGAAGGCGAAGGAGAAGTCTTTAATGGAGAACATACACTATTTGGAGGAGGTAGAGGAAGAGGTAGAGGTACAGAAGAAGGTAGAGGAAGAGGAAATGTAGAAGGAGGAAGAGGTAGAAGGGGAACTGGAAGTCCTTTTGGATTCCCTATAATAGATGAAGAGACTAATGCAACTACGAAAAATATCTCACCCTCTATTCTTACGAACTTTCATGGACTAAAAAGTGAGGATCCTGAGACCTTATTATTTGAATTCGAAGTTCTATGTAGAACCTATGATTATCTACAAGATGCTCAGAAACTTAAACTGTTCCCTTCAACATTGAAAGGAGCATCATTAAAATGGTTTATGAGCTTAATCACTAGGTGTATTAGGACATGGGATGAAATGAGAAAAGAATTTCTAGATAAATACTTGGATTACTGTATACCAGTCAATCATAAGGAAGAAGTATTCAAGATGATGCAAAAAGAGAATGAAAATCTGGACGATTTGTTGGAAAGATTCAATTATAACATCAAGAGGGAAAAAATGGAAAACCTAGATCAAGATACTTTGAAAGCTCTCTTGTTGAAAACAATTAGGGATGAATGGATAGATATCCTCAATATGATGGGAAAAGGGGACATATCTCAGCTTCCATTACCTGATATAGCTGAATTATGTATCAATATTTTAAGAGGAAAATCTAAGGTTCTAAAAGGTCCAAGAGACTCTGCTTTTGCAAGGGTAAATAAATCTGCAACTGGAACAGTAAGTAGGGTAGAAATAGGTAATATGCTTAATGAATTCAAATCTGACATTCTAGGGCGTCTTAGTGAACAAATAGACACCCTTAAGATACAAAACAAGCAAAAAACCGAAACTGATGCCTTAGCAATCTTTTGTCCCAAATGTAGAAATAAGCATGCCTTGAGAGAGTGTCCTTTAGATGCAAAAGTAATAGAGACTTGTGCAATTTGTTCAGAAAAACATGAGACCAAAAGTTGTCCTTCACTCCCTAGTCTTAAAGCTGTCTTTCAAGAAGAAACACCCACAAATTCCATAGAATCTCTTAACTTTGTCTCTAGAAGACCTTGGCAGGGACTTTAGACACAAGGGTTTAATAATCAAATGTATAATCAACCCCCACCAAATTGGAACTCTTGGCAGCAACCTTGGCCCCAATTTCAAAATCAATCTCAACCTTGGGCACAAGGAACACAAAATCCTTATGGAAGGATCTCCCAGTATTATCAATATTCACCTTCTTATCCCTCATATCCAACATATTCAAACTTTCCCCCTTAACAAAATCCTCAACACAATCCACAACATCAAAACCAAAATCAAAATCCACCACTTCCATTACCATTTCCTCAAAAATAAAATCAATTGCCTGCCCAGCCAATACCAAACCCCAACAATAAAAATCGTTAGAATACATATATGATAGAAGGTCATCAATTCCCAACCTATTTGATTACTCCTTTAGACCTTAATGATGTTCAAATTAGGTCTGGAAGAATACTTGAAAAGAAGAAACCTTCTGTAATTATACAAGAGAAAAACAATTCCAAGGAAGATTCTCTACGGGTAAATAAAATTCTTGAGAAAAGCACATCTTTTCAAGACCAAAATATTGAAAAATTAAAATAGAAAGAACCAATAATTTCAACTCCTATATTAGGGTAGCCATCAACATCTACTCCTACACCTCCTTTTCCAGAAAGATTACAAATTGATAGGGGTGTAGAGAAACAAATTATGATGCCTAACTATGATTTCTTAGATGAGTTCAGAAATGTTTGTATTAAGATCCCATTATTACAAGCCATCAAGGAAATCCCAATCTTAGCAAAAACAATAAAGGAGTTGAGTATGAAAAAAACAGGAAAAAGAATAAAAGAGATAAAGAAAATACAACTGGTAGGAAAAATAGCAGATATAATGATGGGTAAGATTGCCATTCCAAAGTATCTAGACCTAGGAAATCTAGTTGTTAAAATACACATCAATGGAATTGAAATCCAAAACACACTTATTGATTTAGGAGCAGCAATCAATATCATGAGTAGGCAAATCATGGAAAAACTAAAACTTCCTAATCTTGTTTTTACACCCACACTGCTACAATTATCAGATAGATCTGTGATCAAACCAGATGGGGTAATAGAAGACATTCCAGTGTCCTTAGATTCTTGGGAGTATGATGTGGATTTCATGATCCTAACTCCTAAAAATGATCTAGGAGGACATCCTATTATATTAGGAAGACCATGGTTAGCTACAACTGATGTTTTCATTAGCTGTAGATTTGGTGATATGTACATCTCTGATGGAAATTCAACGAAGAAATTTACCTTGTATCCTCCAGCAAGAAAAATCACAAAATTAGATGATACTTAGTGGATTGATGATGAAGAAGATATACAACCTCTCTTCACTATTTCAGAAATTAGTGAAGATGATCATATTTTGAATACTTTGGAAAACTATGAGTCTTCTTCAGAATTTAGATATGAAAAATTTCAAGAAAAATATAACATTAAGTTATTATCATCAAGACAAATGTCTCTTTACTCCATGGAAGAATTTGGCAGCTCTACAATTGAAATATTCCTAGAAAAAACCTTAAACATAAACAAAAACCTAGAGAAATTTCAACAAGAAAAGCTAGTCAAAATATTACAGAGACACTCTTCTGCATATGCTTGGGAGTACACTGACATGAAAGGGATCAATCCTAAAACTTGCACTCATCATATCTATATAGAGGAAAATTGTAAACCAATCAGAAAACCTCAGAGAAGGATGAATCCAAACCTTAGGGAGATTGTTAAAGAAGAGTTGCATAAATTGTTAAATGTCAACTTTATTTATCCCATTTCAGATAGTAAGTGGGTATCTCCTTTGGTGATTTTACCCAAGAAGAATGGAAAATGGAGGGTATGTATTGACTACCAAGAATTAAACAAAGCTACTTTTAAAGACCATTTTCCCTTACCTTTCATAGATCAGGTGTTAGACACATTAGTAGGCAAAAAGTAATTTTCATTTTTGGATGGGTTCAGTGGTTATAATCAAATTCAAGTAGCACTTGAGGATCAAAACAAAACCACATTTACCTATCCCTGGGGTACCTATGCCTACCGAGTATTGCCATTTGGATTATGCAATGCACCTGCAACATTCCAAAGGGAAGTATTAGGAATCTTTTCAAATCTAATACATGACTGTGTAGAGGTATACATGGATGACTTCACAGTCTATGGAAATACATTTGAAGAAGCCTTAGCAAACTTGGAAAAATTTCTAAAGATATGTAAAGAAGCAAATCTTTCATTAAGTCATGAAAAGTGTTTTATGATGTTTACTGAAGGGATTGTCCTAGGACATCACATTTCAGGAGATGGGATTAGAGTTGATAAGTCAAAAGTTGAAGTCATCTCCAGACTACTAGTTCCAAGTTGTCAAATATATGTTAGGAGTTTTCTAGGATTTACAGGGTATTATTGGAGATTTATAGAAAACTTCACTAAGATAGCATCTCCACTTTTCAAATTACTTACCAAGGACTGTGAATTCAATTGGAATCTTGACTGCCAGTTAGCCTTTGAAACCCTGAAAAAAAAAACCTCTGAAGCACCTATTTTAAGGGGACCTAACTGGAAATTACCTTTTCATATTTCAACAGATGCCTCAGATACAGCTTTAGGAGCTGTATTGGGACAAAAAGACCTGATTCCTTATGCCATCTACTATACAAGTAAAAATTTGACTCCTTCATAGTTAAATTATACTGTAACTGAAAAAGTGTTCTTAGCTATTTTCCATGCCATAAATAAATTTAGACACTATATAACATGCTATAAAACTTTTGTCCACACAGATCACTCTGCAATTAGATATTTAATGAACAAATAAATTACTAATGGCAGAGTCACAAGATGGTTATTGCATTTATAAGAGTTTAACATCACTATTCTAGATAGGCCTGGAAAACAAAATACAGTAGTTGATTTCCTATCTAGACTCCAAAACATTAAAGACAATACTCCAGTTGAAGATAAATTCCCTGATGAATATCTCTTTGAAATTACCACTCAAACTCCTTGGTTTGCTGATATTGCTAACTATCTAGTTTCACGAAAATTTCCTTCAATTATGAATACAAGAGATAAAAGAAAGATCATTTATGACAATGCAAAATATTCATGGATTGTTAATGAGTTATACAAAACAGGTCCAGATTTTATTATCAGAAGATGTGTTCGAGAAGATGAGATGCCTAAGCTTCTCAAGGCATGTCATGATGAACCTTGTGGTGGACACTTTGCTAATAATAGGACAACTTATAAGATCCTTCATTTAGGATATTATTGGCCATTTCTCTTTAAATATGCTAAAGAGTATGTTAAAAGGTGTGACAGTTGCCAAAGGGTAGGGAAACCTTCTCCTTCAAGTGAGATGCCATTGCAACCTCAGGTACACATTGAACCCTTTGAGAAATGGGCTTTGGATTTTGTAGGACCTATTAATCCTCCATAAATATGAAAGAAATATATATTAGTTTACACTGATTATGTTACCAAATGGGTAGAGGCCAAACCATTACTTTTTACTACTGAAGCATCTGTAGTTAATTTTATTTTTGAGGATATTTTTACTCATTTTGGTGTCCTAAGAGAAATTTTTACATATAAAGGAGTTCAATTCACATCAAAGCTGGTGGAACAAATGGTAGAAAAGTACAAGATCAGACACATAAAATCTACTCCCTACCATCCACAAGAAAATGGCCAAGTGGAATCTACCAATAAAGTCATTGAAGGGATCCTAACAAACACTGTTCATTTACATAGAAGAGATTGGGCAGAAAGGCTTCTTGAAGCCTTGTGGGCCTATATAACTACATGGAGAAACACAATAGGTCATACTCCTTATGAACTTGTTTATGGAAAACAGGTCTTTTTCCCCATAGAGTTTCAAATCCAAACTTTCAAAATGATAGTCTAGTTAAGACTTGATCTAACAGAAGCATAGAAGCACAGATTGGAGAAGATTAATGAATTAGATGAGATCAAACAAGATGCATTCTAGAGAACAAGCATAGTCCAACAACAAAGGACTAGATGGCATGATAAGTACATCAAGGAAAAGAAATTAAAAAAAGGTGAATGGGCCCTCTTATTTGATTCAAAGTTCAAGGATTTTCAAGGTAAATTTCAAACTCATTGGCTTGGGCCATATGAGATTGTGAAAATATTTGAAAATGGAGCAATAAAAATCAGGACAATAGATGAAGGAAATGTAGCTTTTCTTGTAAATGGACACAGACTAAAATTGTATCATAAGCCACTTTCAAGAGAGGAATTTGTCATTAAATTTCAAGATAACATTGATATGAAGTTAGTGAAGAAGAATTCTTCTTCTTCACTAAATTAATTGTATTTTTTTTCAATTAAAAAAAAAGGGGTATAAACATGAAAACCAATCATTGATTGGCATGTTTATACAGAAAATCTAAGGTGAAAATCAGAATTTTTCTGACACTTTAGATTTTCAAAATTGTTCTTTTCTGCAATTAAGTATCATAAAATCATAAGTTGCAGATTCACTTTTCATACTTCATGATCCATCTAATTCATTCCATCCATATCTCACCTTATCCATAATTCATTCCATTCACATTTCACTTAATTCCATTCCATACTTCATTCCATCCAAATTTCACTTCATTCCATTTAATATTTCAGAGTTTTTACAGGTACATTATGTAGCTACCTGTTCCATAGCTAAACCTATTCTGCAGCCAATTGATTCTACAAAACCTACTTTAGTAAACAGAGGATGAGTCAAAGAAGGTTATGGAGCCTAAAAGATCAATATTTTTTAGATGAAAGACAAAGCACATCAAAGCAGCAAAAATTTAAAAAGGGGCTAAGGTAAGATTGTGTGAAATTATTTTTGATAGCAAATCATGAAAGGTATAATGTAGTTAAGTCATATGTTTTCCTAAAGTTATTTTATGATTCGAATTGATCAATACCTATCATAAAAAATCCTTGACCAAATCCCTTTCATCCCGCTCCATAACAAATCATCATTAATTTAACAGTCAGAACCTAGAAGTGACCTATTAGGTCACGTCATCAGACCATAGCATTCATTGATCATTTTTAAAAATCTTCATAAGATTTCTTCGCGGTCATTCATTCCATATCAAAATCTTAAACCCGATTATCCTTATGATTTACCACTACCCTATTCCGTTCACATCCAATCACTGCTATTTATTTTTGTAGCCAATCCTGATTTGCAGAGAAGTCATTCTTAGGGTAAGACAACCTTTCACAATTACTTTTTCTTTGGATAGAAGAACAGAAACAGAGCAGTGAATTGAAGCCAAAGAAAGGAAGCAATCTTTGTCAAGAATAAATGGGGATTATTGTAAGGTCAGAGCTAATTGGAACTAAATATTTAGAAGGATATCCTCAGATTAAAGGGTTATTACAACAGGATGGATGGCTGAGCTTTATAGAGAATTTTAATGGATTCCACAAAGAAATCACAAAGTCATTTTCCAGGTCGTTCGATGGATCAGAGGTAGAAATTGGGGATATCAAATTCACCATCACAGAGTCATTCATAGCAAAAGCAATAGAGCTGCCAAGACAGGGAGAACGTTGGTTTAAAAACAAAGAATTTCATAATGAAGCTTAGAGACAAATGCTAAAAAACCCATGTATGGACATTGCAGTGTTTAAGAAAGGTATTCCTAGTTCAGCTTTGAAAAATAAATGGAGGAATATGCTACTAATTTTACAAAAGTTCATAACCTCTGCAGGCAGATTTGGCAATTTGTATGTCTATCATATTAGACTCATGATGAATTTTCTAGATGAAGAAATAAATCTACCCTTTTTCCTACTTAATAGTTTGAAAATGATGTCCTCAAATGTCCAGAAAAGGCTTCAGTTCTTAGAAACTACCTTACATCATCATGGCTTAATTAAAATATTAATTGAGTTTCATTTGAAGAAGATAGGAGATAGTTGGGATGAATTCCTCCTAAGGAACCATTTTGAAGAACCAAGAGAAACATTTTCTAAAGAAAAACCTGTGAGAAGAAGTAAGAGAGGAAAAGATGTTAAAATTGTTGAAATCAAGCCTAATATGTCAACACAGGAAGACAGTGATGAAATAATCTCTGAAAAGTTGGTAAAAATCAGGAAACAACTCAGGAATAAAAGGAAGAAAGAATTAACAAATGAATGTGCTGAAGGAGAGGATGTAAAAGATGAAAATCCACCCAAATTGAGAAGAAGCTCCAGGCTTAAAGGCATGGTGAAAAAGACACGCATTAAAGAAACTGGAATCATAAACATTGAAGAAGAAGAAACTCCAATCCAGACACCAGTTGACAGATCTCCTGTATACCAATATGAAGAAAACCCTAAAAGAAGAACCCCAGATGTAGATCCAGCTCAACATCAGATTTATGACTATGTGGAATCATTAGAAAGAAAAGCCTCAGAGAACAGAGAAAGATCCCCTAGTCCACAAGAACCTCCAATTGAAATTTTAAAAAGAGACAATTATGAATTGGAGATATTGAATAACCATATCAAGAATGAAAATGAAATCCTAAGAGAGCAGGTCAAGTTGAAAGGCAGCATTAACAACACCCTCTCTCAGAAAATGGAAGTATTATATAAAGAAAACAAGAAGTTGAAGAAAATAAACAGGAAATTAAACAGGGCACTCATTAATCTGAAGTTCAAAACACTCATGAGGAAACCCAGGATCGCATTAACTGCTAGAAGAAGCAGAAAAAGGAGGTTAGATGTTCTTGCAGAAGTATCAATACAAATGGAATAAAGTTTTGATGAAATTGCACGAGGACATGCAAATTTTTTGCAGTGGGGGTATGTTGAACCCTAAAATTGTCTTCTCCTTTGCAAAATTCCACTTCATCTCATTATTCCTTTGGTCATTTTATAGACCTAAAGATCAATAAGAATGATTAAAATCACTTAAGGAATACATGCAATGATTAACTTGTTGTACTTTTGTGATTTTGTTGTTTTAATGATTTCTGAGCAGTTTTAGCTATAGAATGCAGTAATTCTGTATCTAGTCACACGTTGTGTAGCCATTTTGGTGTTTGAACATGTTACAGGTTTCATATGAAGAAAAGGCATATATGGTTAGATTCTAAATCTTTCCTACATCATTCTTTGTCATTCACGAAGGCTGAGTCAATAACTGGAGATGCTTATGCACGTGGTCAAACCAAAAGTCCAAGAAGCTGATTTCTATAAGGATAAGGAATCTTGATTTGCTTTCAGAAAATAACGAGTCCTAAAAAGGAGTTTTAGTTTGATTTTGATTTTAGAAGTACACATGTGCCTACTTTCATTCAATATCAGTTATGTAATTGCCTATAAATTTAGCTCGGTGAGACCGAGAGAGGGAGTTGACACTTATTTTACCAATACAGTAATACTCTATTTTGAAGTATTTTTTGGATAATAAAAAGAAGCATAACTCTGATGTTGTATTGAAGACAACCTTGAGGAGTTAAAGATTTTTATGCCAAATTGATAGCAGAGGGCCCCTGCTATCCAAGGAGGCTTCTACATGCTTTCTAGATAAGTAGCTTTCAGTACTGTTTTGTTATATTTCTTACTTAGACAGTTTTCTGAGTTCATATCTTTTAGTGTCATGTCTTACATTGTTTTTTTAAATAAAAGATCCTCATGATGTTATAATTAATCTTTTCTCAAATTTTTTCCAACATATCTCTATTCAATGAATAGATTTAATTGTAACATCCTGAATTACCAACACTTTAGTTTTTGTCATTTAGATTAGGAAAATACCCTCTTTATCCTACAACCATTATTTTTCTTAAAGTTTTCCAACATATCACTATTATATGAATGAGATTTGGTTGTACTATGTTGAGTTATTAGCATTTCCAGTTTTGCAATTAGATAGAAGATCCTCATATTATTACAACCAGTCTTTTTCTCAAAATTGTTCCAATAAATCTCTAAATCACAGAAAAGACTCAATTGTAATACTGTGGGTTACTGCTCGCTTGTTGTTTAGAAGATCCTTATTACATTATATCTAATCTCCTTAAATAAACTCTTCCAATAAATCTCTAGCTGATGAACGAGATCTAGTTGTAATGTCATAAGTAGTTTCAAATATTCATAGGAGATCCTTAGCATATTGTAGAAATTTTCTTCTCAAGCTATTCCAAAATATCTCTATCATATGAATAATATTGCACTATAATATTCTAAGTTGTTGTATGTTTTTAGGAAGATCCTCACCACATTGGAGTTCAACCTCTTTCACAAATTATTCCAACAAACCTCTAACTAAATGAACCAAGTTGAAATATAATGTCTTGAGTCACATTTCATGTTCATTTACAAGCTAGAAAATCCATGGATTAGAATACTCTATTTTTCATCATTTTCCTAATTAGGGACAGAATTTACAACTAAACTCTGTTTTGAGTCTAAGGTTTCCTTTTCTTTTCTTTTTTACATAGATTTGATTTCATCTTCTGAACATCGAGTAACATACTAAAACTCAAACATAACAAAACTCAAAAACATCGACAAAATACTGAAAACAATGAAATAAGAATAAGGATATTTAGGCACATGTAGTGCAAGTACACCTCATCAGTTTACTAGCCCTGGTCGATAATTTATGCTATCAATTCAGGACACTGAATTGACTAAACAGATTCCAGTACAGATGTTTATTTCTACTCCTATTTTATTGCTTGCACTAGATCCATTGGTTTTAGTGTATATATTGATTTCTAATCCTATTTTATTGCTTGCAATAGATGCATTGAATTTAGTGTAGATTTTGCTTTCTAATCCTATTTGATTGTTTCCACTAGATGCATTGATTTTAGTGTAGATGTTTATTTCTCATTTGATGCAACTAGATGTATGAAGTAAATTAATTTCAAAGTAATTAGATTAATAATGTGCATTGACTTTAGTGTAAGCATATCTCTTCCCCCTCCATCTATATCTCTATATCCCATTGTCTCTCCTTCTTTATTTCTCCATCTCACCCCCCAAACATACACACGCTCTCTCCATCTCTCTCTCTCTCTCTCCCTTTTCCACTCCATCTCTCTCTCTTCTCATTCTCTCTCTCTAACACTTCTCTCTCCATATCTATATCTCTTCCTCGCCACCATGTCTTTGCATCTCTCTTCTCCCCTCTATCCCCCCCTTCATCTATATTTCTATCTCACCCATAAAACATACACAAACACTCTTAGTGTGAGCACATAAAAATTATTCATGACATGAATTGACTTATGTGTTGCAATAATTCAACCATAAATACAAAACTTGAATTTTCATCCTAAATAAAATTTTCACTTACCTGAAATGTTTTCTTCTTGAAACTATAAAAAATTTATAACTGAATACGTCCTTATTATTCCCATTTTCCATCATTCAACATTGTTAATCACTTTTCATTCAAACACGGTAATAGAGAATAACTAAATATGTGACAATAAGAACAATAAAAAAAAGTAGTTTTAGATAGATCTCAATGAAGATTTTTTATAATTGACTTAATTCTTATTACTCACATTTTGTATCATTCAACATTGTTACATTGTCACTTTGCACTTAAAATTTTTATTTCATAATTTTTCATCATTCAAGTTAATAATTGTCTCATAATTCATCATTAATCTTAGACATGTTTAGCCTATTTAAAATGATCAAAATAATTATATGTTCAAGAAATTTTGTATGACCGCACACGACTAAAACCGGCCTAGATTCATCTTAACCCTGGATGTATCGAGCGACGAGAGGAATCAAATCTCTCGAGGTGCAAACATTTCCTCAAGTTTTTCACTCAAAAAAGAGGTTCGCGCCTCGAGATATTTGATCCCTCTCGGCGCTTGACAGACCCGGGTTTAAGATGGATCTAGGTTGGTTTAAAGAAGATATGAAGGCTAGAAGTACAACAGTGAAGAAGGAGAAGAACAGAGCTGATATCTAGGTAAATCAACATATGATTTTATTATAGAGTGAGGAAGTTTGTGCTTCCATATCAATTTGTAGCTTGATATATGTCCATTTGTAGCTGGCTGAGGTAGGAGCTTCCTGCAGGTTGTAGCCTACAGAAAATAGATGGGAGTTGGAGGTTCCTTGAAAGTTGTAGCTTGCAGAATTGAGGTAGTAGCCTCCTGTAGGTTGGATACTATAGAAAATCAGTGGTGAGAGGGATTTTGAGCTTGACTTTTCATCACAAAAATAATAAGATGTGGCTTTCTCCCTTATGGGGTTCCACTTATATCTGTTTTCTATGTGCATGATGATTATGTGTTGATATTCTGTACTTAATCTTCTTAATACCTGTTGCTCATTTTTTAAGAGTGTTATTCCATTATACATTAAGTTGATCAAGAAATGAAGGTGTAAATAAGTATAAAAGAAAGTTTTAAAAGATCATGAAGGCATTAAACTGATTCACCCCCCCTCTCAGTTTAACTAAGGGTTCATCAATTGGAATCAGAGATGGTTCCTTCTGTATCAGTTTAACAACTGGAAGGAGATCCTAGGTCCCCAAGATGGCTAGCCTAGATGTATGCTCAACGAATAAAGCCCTTGGTTTAGTGGCACAAACTATGTCTTCTGGAAAATAAGAATGAGGACATATATAATGTTTCTAGGAATAGAAATTTCGGCTACTGTGGAATTAGGATATGCTCCAAAGGATAGTGACATAGAGAAAGAAGCCAAACAATATTTCATAGCTAATGCAAAAGCAATGAATTCACTCTTGAGTGGTCTGTGTGAGTCAGAATTTATCAAAGTTATGCACAATAAAACAACCAAATAAATATGGGATACATTAGAAAATATCCATGAGGGAGATAAAAAGGTTAAAATGGCCAAGATGCAAACCTATAGAGCTTAGTTTGAAAATTTAAAAATGAATGAAGATAAAGATATAGCCAATTTCTTCTTAAAGGTTGCGGATATTGTGAATAACATGAAAGCTCTAGGAGAAACCATTAAATAATGTGCAATTGTACAAAAGATATTGAGATCTTTACCATCCAGGTTTAACCCTAAGGTTTCTGCCATAGAAGAAACAAAAAACTGGGAAACATTGACCATGAACCAATTGCTTGGAAACTTGATGGCCTATGAGATGAGACTTCCAAAAGAGAAGTCAAACGCGAGGGAGGCAACCTTTAAGTTTGATGAGTGCATATAAGATAAGGAAAGTACATGCTCCTGCTCTGATGAAGAAGAGGCCAATTTTGTCGAGTATAAAGGTAAGATTCCATTTAAGTGCTTTAACTATGGAAGAGTGGTGCACTATGCATATAAATGTCCTCATAAGAAAATGGAGAATCAATCTAGAGGGAAAGAGAAAACCAATTTCAGCAATAGGTCGAAAGGGAACATATTTAATCATAGATAATTCTATGTTAAACAATACAATAGTACATCTAAAAGCTCAGATGAATCCCCTAATGAAGAAGGAACTTCAGAATTCATCTTGATGGCCAAGGAAGAGCTTGAGGAAGATCTCCTCAAATTTGAAGATGAAGGTGAGGTAGATTTTAAGGGGGAGCTAATTAGTTCCCTGGAGGAAATAAGCAGAATTAAACTTAAGAGTAAGAAATAGAAATAGATTCTTTTAAAATATGCTAAGAAAGAACTGGATTCAGAAGACCTTATTAAATTAAAGATTGAACTAGAAGTGTCAAAGAAAATAGAGGATATTCCAAAAAGAGAAATAAAGGAGAAAAATCAGGAGCGAGAAAAGCAGGAAGAGGAAGTGGTAAGCTTTAGGAAGAAATTAGAAAAGGTCCAAATTGAATTGACTATGAAAATTTTTCAAATGAAAAGCTCTAGTCATTTGGAAAAAATTATTAATGCTCAAAGATCTCCTCATATAGAGGCTGGGATAGGATATGAAGGAGAAACCAACAAATCCAAGGTGAAGATAACAAGAATATCATTTTTTAAAAATTTGTAAAGGATAATGAAGAAAGAAAAAGGGGATCCAAAAAATTAGAACCCAGCAAGACCATGACATATAACGAAACAATAAAAAACAAGCAACAACCTCAAGTGACAAAGAAAGAAACAAAGAGATAGTCAACTGCAACAAACTCATGCACTTTGAAGGATGAATTGAACAAATTTGGAAGTTGTCAAAGGAGGTTCCTTCCTCCTGTGAGAAGTATCACTTGATTTTCCTGCCACAAAACTGGACACATTGTAGCATACTGTAAGATAAGGCAACTCCAGTCCAATCAACAAAATATGCAACATACGAAAAGATTACCTCAATCAACTCTATCTACCAGAGAGAGATACTACTGGGCCATGGGTATTTTTTTTATTGTAAAGGGTTCGGTCATAAAGCCATGGAGTGCAGAATGTATATATAGAGATTGGTGTATAGAAACTCAAGGGCAATTATGAACAATGGTGGAGTCTCTTGTATACACAATCCTTTCAGAAATACAATCAAATGCTTTTGTTGCCATAAAATTAGGCACAACTTCACGAATGCCCTCTTAAAGATTGCGGTCCATCTCCTCAGGAAAGTTACCAATCTAACAACTGCATGAAATGGAGAAAGAAGCTAAATAAGTGGGATTTGTTTCTATAGCTCAAGATCAGAAAAGCCAATGGTATGTGGACAGTGGGTGCTCAAAACATATGACTGGAGACCGAAGCAAGTTTATAACCTTTGATGAAAATAAATCTGGAAATGTAACATTTGTCAATGATAAAGCAGGGAAAATCAAGGGAAAATGCTCAGTTAGCCTGAACAATGGAAGAGGAGAGGCTTAGGATGTACTATTTGTGGATGGTCTGAAATCCAATCTGCTAAGTGTTAGTCAAATGTGTGATAAAGGCTGTGAGGTCTTTTTTAGAGCCCAAGATTGTGAAGTAAGGTGTATCACCTCAGGAAAGACCTTGATCAAATGTGTTTGAACATAGAGAAATGTATATATAGTAGAATAATAGAATGAAGCATGCCAAATCAACTAACTTGGTTATGGCATAGAATATTGGGACATCTAAACTTTGACCGTATCATCAAATTGAGCAAGACGAAAGCGGTCAGAGATTTGCCTACAATAAAGAAGCCTCCAAATACCATTTGTAAGTCCTACCAACTGGGCAAGAAAACTCGCACATCATTCAAGGCTAAAGATCAACTATATACAAATAAGCCACTTCATCTTGTACACATGGACCTTTGCGGACCTTCAAGAACTAATGCGCTAGGTGGAGAATCATATTTCATTCTGATAATAGATGATTTTTCTGGATTGACTTGGGTGGAATTTCTCAAATATAAGTCTGAAGCATTTGAGAAATTCAAGATCTTCAAGGCATTGGTAGAAAATCAAACTAGATGTAAGCTAAAATGCATTATATCAGACAGAGGAGGTGAATTCACAGACGATGATTTTGTAGATCTGTTCAATAGATTTGGAATAAAGCAATAGTTTACAATTGCAGGCATACCTTAGCAAAATGGAGTGGCAGAGAGGAAAAACATGTCAATATAATAGATTTCCAGAGCAATGATGCAAGAAAGTAACATTCCCTAAACCTACTGGGCAGAAAGTACACACAACTATTCATATCCTTAACAAAGCTCATCTTAGACCAGATTGTGACAAGACTCCATATGAATTAAAGCATGGGAAACTAGCATCAATCAAGCACTTTAGAGTCTTTGGGAGAAATTTTTTTATAAAGAATAATGATGAAAAATTGGGGAAGTATGTTGCAAGCGCTGATGAAGGAATATTCTTGGGATATGTATCCAAGAGTAAGGGATACAGGTGCTACAACAAATGAATGCATAAAATTTTGGAAAGCATTGATGTGAGATTCGACAAAGATCTACCAAATAGAACCAGAAGCACAAGCTGCACCAATTCTCCAGATGATCATGAATATGAGAATCAAGAGAATGAAGAACAGAGTAAGACAACAGAATATACTAAATTAAAGTCAAAAGGTCACTCAAGACACACTCAGAAGAACCATCCAAAAGATCAAATCATTGGAGACAATAGTGCAGGAGTCCAAACTAGAAGACAGCTAGCTGAAAAGACCGAGGAAGTGTATCTAGCCATGCTCTCACTAATAGAACCAAAGAATTTCGATGAAGCAAACAAGAAAAATTGGGTAAATGCTATGAATAAATAACTAGACCAAATCGAAAAGAATAAGACCTGGGAGTTAATGCCAAGACCCATTGGAAAAATGTCATTGGCACAAAATGGATTTTCAAGAATAAGATGAATGAACAAGGTCAGGTAATCAGAAATAAATCCAGGCTTGTATGAAAGGGATGGTATCAAATCGAAGGACTTTATTATGATGAAACATTTGCCCCTGTAGCAAGAATGGAAGAAATCATGATGTTTTTGGCTTTTGCATGCTATCATGATTTCAAGGTCTATCAAATGGATGTGAAGTCTGCCTTCTTGAATGGAGATCTAAAGGAAGAAGTCTACATGGAACAACCTAAAGGATTTTCCTTAATAGATAAATATGAATATCTGTGAAAATTAAAGAAAGCCATATATGGTCTTAAACAAGCTCCACATGCATGGTATTTTAGGTTGCACAAATACTTTCAAAACCAAGGTTTCAAGAAAGGAGGAGTAGACATCAATCTGTACATTAAGGCTGATGAACATGAACTCTTAATTGTAGTAGCATATGTAGATGACATCATGTTTGGTAGCAAAAAAGATGAGGTAGAAAAAGGATTTACAGAAGAGATGAAGTCAAAATTTTAGATGTCTATGATTGGAGAGCTCACCTTCTACTTAGGACTTCAAATTCTACAAAAGAACACATGAATATTCATTTCACAAGAAAAATACTTAAGAGACATGTTGAAAAGGTTCCAAATGGAAGACTGCAACCTGTGTCAACTCCCATGATCACTGGATGCAAGCTATGTGCTGATGATGGATCTGTAGATGTAGATCAAAGACTTTATAGATCTATGATAGGAAGTCTGTTATACCTAAATGCCTCTAGATCAGACATTATGTTGGCAGTAGGACTTGTGGCAAGATATCAAGAAGCACCAAAACCAAACCACTTGCTAGAAATCAAGAGGATATTTAGATATCTACAAGGAACTGTACATTATGGCCTATGGTATCCAAAAGGAATATACTTCACATTGACAACATATATAGATGCAGATTAGGCCAGCTGTGTGGATGATAGGAAAAACACAAGTGGAGGTGTATTTTATTTGGGATAAAGTCTGGTGGCATGGTTAAGCAAGAAGAAAAATTATGTCTATCTATCTACAACAGAAGCGGAATACATAGCAGCAACAACTTGTTGCACACAAGTCATGTGGATGAGAAAAACTCTTTAATACATGAAGGTAAGTATCAACAAACCTATTTCTATAAAATGTGACAATACAAGTGCAATAAGTATATCAAAAAATCCAGTACTTCATTCGAAAACAAAGCACATCCCAATAAAGTACCACTTCCTCAGAGAACAAGTAGCACAAAAAATAGTAAAGATGGAGTATGTACCAACAAAGAAACAAAAAACAGACATATTAACAAAACCTCTTGCTAAAGAACCATTCGAATATCTAAGAGACAAACTAGGGGTAATGTCTACAGATGATACTCTGTGATATGACCAGAAAAAAAAGGGGGGGAGGTTGCAATACAAGGAATAGAAATTGTGTAGTAGATAAGTGATAATCAGTATTGGACAAGAAAACATCATTCCAGGGGGAGAGAAGCCCATTAAAGTTGTCACAAAAGAGCTAGAGAAATGGAGCACTGTATGGTATAGCTCCTCAAGATTAGAGTACTATGTTAGAAGTTCATCAAAAGTCAGAAGAAGAAGGCCTAAACACAACTCAAAGAGAGGAAATGCAAAGATAGAATCTACACTGGGAAATGTGCAATCCTTTGCCATTGATGTCAAAGGGGGAGGAAAAGAAAGCAAAGAAAGACAAGACACTTCTCAGAATGAAAGGGGGAGGATGTCCATGAGGAACTATTGGAATATTGGTGGATGTGTTGCCATCAATGCCAAAGGGGGAGACTGTTGGAACTATTGTCATTGATGGCAAAGGAACAGAAAGGAGTCACACAAAAATTATCATTGATGGGAAAGGAGTAGAGAAGCAGTGGTTATAAGGCAAAGGAGCAGATCAGGAAATATACAACAATGGGCAGTAGAGAGGCAAAAGAGAAATCATAGAAGTATAACCTAAAGTAGAGAGAAGAAACAAAAAGGCAAAGGAGCGGCATGGAGAAGCTTTAGCGTGATTAGATAAGGCAAAGAAGAAGCAAAAGAAAAAATTCAGTTAAGGTAGCGAATGTAGCAGAGGCAGTGAATAGAGCAGAGACAACAAAGAGGCAGAGACAGCTAAAGGTAATCAGATTTTCTAGACATAGCGAGGACCAGAGATCCTGCACATAGCAGAAGCAGGAAGAGGCGAGAGATGACAAGAAGAGGCAAGAGACGGAGTTTTAGGGCGGGACAGTGTAAACAATCGAAAAATTGACTAAGGCAGAGAATTATTTGAAGAAGTCTAAGGGAGACTAACGGACGGTCAGGATTAGATCGCAAATGTAAAGGCGAGAGATGGACAGTGGAGATCGAATCACGTTAGGAGCAATATCACAATTCACACGAAATAGAGTTAACCATTAAGTTAAACGGTTATAAGTTGCGAACTGCGAAGTATTGAAGATGATGTGGATGTGACATAAAGATGATGTGGTAGTGACATAAAGATGACGTAGCAGTGGCGTGGTGAAGATGGGGTGATGACGTGGCAATGACAAAGCAACTTGACGTGGAAGATGATGTGGCCTCGACCCCACAGACTGCAGGAATTTCTGATGATGTGGCAAGGCAACGTGGCAGTGACATGGCACGGTGACGTGGCATGATGACGTGGACCTCACCTACATACCGCACATCGCAACGCTTAAGAGATAGCAGGAGGGCGACCGCAAGTTAAGTTAAAGTTTTTGCGATGTGAAATGGAGGGACACGTGTCAAACTCGTGCAATATTGCATCCCGCAAGAAATAGGGTGTAACTTTAAGATATCGCAAGGAATGTTATTTTGGTTACGATGTGGTAAGGTTCAAGAGATGCTCTTCGAGAAGGGAGTCCACATGGCAGCACTGCGCACAAGCACAGATCACAGATCGCATGGTTTTATGGTATATCACTAATTGTAAAGTGGGAAACTAGCGGGCAGAGGTTTGCGATGAATTGTGATTGGTTCAAAGTACTATGGGACCCAATAGCCCTTGTTTCGTGCATGTTATATTCACCATATTATAAAGTATTCATTGTTTATGTAGAAATTATATAACTTATGTGTTATATGTCCAAGATTCTCCTGATCTCACACTATTTTAACTTCATGCAAAATACAGAATCTATTCCACCATTGATCATCACATGCGGAAATTAAATCAATTGCAATGCACACATGAAACCCTAAAAATTCACACACATTAACACGATTGTTTTACGGGAAAGCCTGAAGCTGAAAACCCCAACTATCTGTATATAATATATGTCATAGAGATCATGTAACAATCCTCATACAAAGCTGATCATATCAAGCTCTCAGTACAATACAATCGCTACACACTAATCAGGCCTAATCTTGCTAATCCATGCACCAATATTTGCCACCTGCTAGCCTACCTCCACTACGAAATATCTACTGAAGAATAGCTCTGAATGAATTAGAATTACTCTATCCTTGACTACGCAATCCTCATTGGCAACTCCACTGAGTGTGTGATGCAATTAATGCATCACTGTAGTCACATCTGATAGTCTATCTTGTCCTTTCACCTATCTCTCCACTGGTCTCCATTTAAACTGCCATGCACTATAGTTAACTGTTGTATTGTTCAGTTGATTATTGAGTTATTATTTCTGAATTAATTAAATAATTAATTCACTCCACTCTCACTGGTGTATCGATCAGTTAGACTAGATACAACTAGCTCAACTGAGTCTAACTGAGTTAAACTAAATACAACTCTGTCTTCTCTAACTCCACCAAGCTACGTCACACAGGCTCTGCTTTGAATTCCTCTCGTGCATTAGCTCCAGGTAAACCTGGGAATAGCTGATTCATACATTGTTTATTGCTATGCAACCATATTTGAAGTGTTCCGAAATAAGATAATATTTGAAGAGTCCAAAATATTTTTAAGAGCTAATAATATTAAACATATATATTTTAGACTGGCAATCTAAAAATAGATTCCGCCCAATATGTCTAAAAATAGAAGTCCATATATTTTTCCAACTTGACCAACCATCCACAAATAGCATCTTGCAACTCATAGAATATGATCGACATGTTTAAAAATAGACATAGACTAAAAATAGACTTTGCGACAAAAATAGCTTGTGGGCCCACTTAGTGAAGGCGACTCTTTTCACTAAGCTCATCATCTTGTTGAATCTCAACAGTTTATTGCTAAGTATGTATGTTAATACACTGTTTTGATCGCTAAACGTATGTATGTGGAACAAACACTAGAATTGGATTCCGTTGCTCTATAAAGAGTTTTATGTGGGCCATATCACACAGGTCACAAAAGAATGACATGAATGCATAAAAAAGGATCAGAAACCTGTGCTGAACAGTGCTGCGGCAGTAAAGCAAACAAAAAAGGCTTAACGCGGAAGGAAAAGAATCGGGAAACAAAAGAAAAGGGCAGTTGTGCAGCAAAGTTGGAATATAACTGTAGAAACAAAAAAGACAAAAAAAAAAACAACAAGCAGAAGAGGACAAACGCTTAGCAAAGCTAAGAATCTGAAAGGGCTAAGTAAATAATTGAGTGTAACTGTAATTGTATTATTTATTCTTATATTGTTTGTGATGCAAAGGAAAGTCTCCGTAGGCAAAGAAACACTCCAATGTAATACTGAAATGAGTACATAGTGTTGTAACATCTTGAATGTGTTGAGTGAGGAAATGAGAAGGTGGAAGGCAAAGAGTCATACATGTTCATTTCATATTCCCATATGGAATGAAAACATCTATGAAGTGATTTCTATAAATTATGTTATGGTGATATGCATAGAGAGGTTAGAGAGTGGAAGAAGGAGGAGTAGATAGAGAAGTTGTGAAGATCCAGAGATGATTTAAAGCAGATATGAAGGCTGGAAGGACAACAATGAAGAAGGAGAAAAACAGAGCTGATATCCAGGTAAATCAACATATGATTTTATTGTAGAGTGAGTAAGTTGGTGCTTCAATATCAAGTTGTAGCTTGATAGATGTCCAGTTGTAGCTAGCTAAGGTA
The DNA here is from genome assembly GCA_034641835.2 of Pinus albicaulis. NCBI lineage: Eukaryota > Viridiplantae > Streptophyta > Pinopsida > Pinales > Pinaceae > Pinus > Pinus albicaulis. Next base: position 252,774,733 of record CM076579.1, read on the forward strand.
GGAGCTTCCTGTGGGTTGTAGACTACAGATAATAGATGGGAGTTGGAGCTTCCTTGCAAGTTGTATCTTGTAGAATTGAGGTAGTAGCCTCCTCTAGGTTGGATCCAACAAAAAATTAGTGGTGAGAGGGATTTGGAGCTTGCCTTTGCATCACAACAATAATAAGATGTGGTTTTCTCCCTTATGGGGTTCCACTTATATTTGTTGTCTATGTGAATGATGATTATGTGTTGATATTCTATACTTAATCTGATTAATACCTGCTACTCACATATTAAGAGTGTTGTTCCATTATACATTAAGTTGATCATGAAATGAAGGTGTAAATAAGTGTAAAAGAAAGTTTTAACATACCATGAATGCATTAAACTGATTCACCCCCCCTCTTAGTTTGACTAAGGGTTCATCACATTAATGGTTTGCATTTACGTTGTAATGTGAACACATATGGGGGATCGCTGGTGGGTTGGGATCTCCGGTGGTCCCCAACTTCCACACTATATTGCAATACACCATAACAATAAGCCTTGACCATTGAATGTTAAGATTCATTGCGTAGCATGGGTGGTGTGGTAGGTGCTTGCCTTGCCGGAGGTCCAGGGTTCAACTCCTGCAGCCTCCACAATAATTTTAATACACCATTTTGGGGACACGTGGTGGCCTCAGGGTTGGCCACGTGTCACCCTTGATTTTCCCTTCAACCAATGTAGAATCTCATTCGACGAATAGGACGGTGCCACTTTTCATCCACTGATTGGCCCGGAGAAAATGAACATTCTTTGGAATATTCCTTTTGCTAACTGTACATATTCCTTTTGCAGCCTCCACAATAATTTTAATACACCATTTGGGGGACACGTGGTGGCCTCAGGGTTGGCCACGTGTTACCCTTGATTTTCCCTTCAACCAATGTAGAATCTCATTCGACGAATAGGACGGTGCCACTTTTCATCCACTGATTGGCCCGGAGAAAATGAACATTCTTTGGAATATTCCTTTTGCTAACTGTACATCCACCATGCTGATTGGGCATCCTAAACAACTCTATTGCAAATTTTACCTATTTGGGACTTCGATCAGAACGCGATATCTCCTTTATACGAAATCGGTTTTTTGAATCGTTCGCGATGCCAGAATCAGGAAGACGAGATCTACGCAACCATCCTAGTTTCCACCCAATCTTGTAACGTTCAATTTTGAGAAAAATTTATGAACTCCTGATCACTCCTCCCCATTGGAAAGATTTTGGACCCAAAAGAATTGATTACCTATTCAGTAGATGAGGGTACAACTCCCTCACCTTTCTAACCTCCATCCACTTTTCCTTACTTGGCTTAGTTCCTTTGATCCCAACTTGAAGGTAGTCAACACTTCCCCTCTTGGATGCTCTTGTCCTCCTGTCAAGAATTGTATCTTCCTTGAGCTCAACCAGAAATTCTGGTGAGAAATATTCTATAGAGGGTAGCTGAACATCAATTCCTTGATCATCGATCAAAGGAGGCTCATACAAACGTAAGTTTTCGACATTAAAAAATGAATACATTTGCATATATGAAGGCAAGTCAAGTTGAAATGCATTATTACCAACTTGCTTTATGATCTTGAATGGACCATAGCGAATGGGTTTGAGCTTTTTACCTTCCCCTTGCATCCTTTTTTTGCTAATGTGAAACCATACCTCATCTCCCTCTTGAAACTTGTGATCAAATCTATGTTTGTCATGCCTCTCTTTGTATTTTCTTTGAGTTTTCTCAAGCTGTTCTTGAACTTGTCGATGTATAATCTGAATTTTCTCAATGAATTTTTGAGCCTTGTCAATATCACTATGACCATCAACTGCAACATCCTTCTCAAAGATGAAGTCTAATGGCGATTTTGGCAAATACCCAAAGCATACTTCAAAAGGTGATGTTTGAGTTGAAGAGTGTTTTGCCCAGTTGTAAGTGTGCTAAATATAATGCAGTTTCTCATCCCACAACTTAGGATGTTTTCTGCAATATCCTCTGAATAGATGCACAACGGTTCTATTCACCACCTTGGTTTGTCCATCAGTTTGTGAATGAAAAGCAATACTCTTTTTTAACTTTCTGTCCATCATACTCCATATATTGGACCAAAAATTCCTAATGAACCTGGAATCCCTGTCTCTAACAATAGAATTTTGCAATCCGAAATGAACAAAAACATGTTGAAAATAAAGTTCAACAGTTTGTACAACAGTAATGGTTTTCTTACATTGCATAAGTTTACACATTTTACTGAATCTATCCACAACTGCATAAAGATAATCATGATGTTTTCTTGACATAGGTATACCTCCAACAAAGTCCATGGAGAAACTCTCCCATGGCCTTGATGGTACCGGTAGTGGCGTGTACAACCCAAGCTTCCTATTACTAGGCTTATTTGTTGCACACATAGAAAAACCTCTTATAAAATGCGACACACTATCTACCATACGAGGCCAATAGAAATAACTCAGTAGATGCAACACTATTTTTCTTACCCCAAAGTGTCCAACAATAAGAGATGAATGAGCTTCTCTCATGACACTTAGCCTTTCTCCTTGTGGTATACAAAACTTGCCCAAATGAAACAAAAAATTGTTATGAATGTGATAATATTTTTCTTAAACTTGATTCCCTTCACTCAAACTAGCGTACACATCCTGAAAATCAACATCGTGTGCATATTGTTCTATGTAACTCTCATGTACAATAGAATCATTTTTGAGTAAAGTATATGCACTAAGGATTGGTCTTGAAAGTATATCAACAACTTTATTGAAAATACCTTTCTTGTACCTTATAACCAAGTGAAACTGTTGAATAATTCCCATCCACCTTATTAGGGTCCTATAATAATAGGATTCATAATTTTTTAATTGACTTTGATAGTCTTGTAAATATGTATATACCTTTCTTTCTGCAAGTTGTTTTCCCATATTTTAAAAAATGAAAAATAATAAAAAATAAAAAGAGGGTAAAAGTCCTAAAAGAAAGATCAAAGGACTTAGAAAATATAGACCCCAAAAGAAAAAAGGAGATTAAAATAAGACCTATAAGTGAGCAAGTCAAAATGCCACTACTATTTATATTATTGCAAGAATAACGATTATGTGCAGATTGTCAACAAATGCCATAATCCATGATCAGTTAAACAACTTAATCTTAAATTTTCATGCCTTGAATTTCATGTTTTAAATAGAGAATAAAGATATGTTAAACAGTATAAACTTGACAAATCAGTAGATTAAATAGAGAATAATTGAGGAGCTCAACAGTTTAATCTGAGCCCTCGGATGAAATAAGGTTAGGCTTAGATAGTTTTTATGCTTTGAAAGAAAATTGATATAGGCTTGCAAGCCTAAATACACCCATTAAAATGAAGCAAAAAATGTTAGAAATAATGATGGGTAGGTAGAAAGCAGTTGTGCAAGCATGTAATAAAGCATCATCGGGAAAAAATCACTAATTTCCCCTCCCCCACAATGATTCAGTATTCTAAACTATTAGTTAAAAAGGATCAGAGCATTTCTTTGATTTTTGTTGGTGTTGGGGTTCCCATGTTTTAGCCAGATTGGTAAGACCAAAAGATGAGACAACATCAGAACCACTTTTAGACCTCAGGATCTAGCCTGCCTGGGTCCAGAGAGGAATCTCTCTATGACTGTCAAAGTATATGTATTTAAAGTTCAAAGGTTAAGATATTAGGCTAGTTATAAGGATTGGTTTGTTTGTTTGATTGGTTTGGTTTGGTTTGGTTGTTGGGAATCAGGAAAGAAGGGCTCCAAACGAGACAAGGCTGAGCAAAGAGGAGTTTAGGTAAAGGAGAGATAAATTCAGAGAACATTCAAGACCATTGGGCAAATGGAGTCAGGAGAGGGTTTACTTGTTGTTCAATATGCAGGCTTTCAGTTGGGCTAGTCATCTAAAGCATTGGATCTTAAAGATGATAGTGTGGTGTGGAAAAGAAAGAAGGAAAACGAAAGCAAGAAAAACCTCCAAGGTAACCTTCAGAAATTAGATCCAGGGACAGGACATGCCATTGGATCACTTGTGATCTGAAACCTAGAGGTAAACTCTTCAGACAAGGAACATAAAAGATTTAGAACACGAAGTTGAAAACCTGAGATCAGAGAGAGACTTTGAACTCTCAATGCTTTGGCATCCAGCTTAAGGGAACGTGGAGAGGTTTAATTGAGATGAAAAGGATCCTAGTGAGATAGAGGCACAGTTATAAACTCCCAGTGTTCCCAATTCATACAATTAAATCCTAACAAGAACATCTAAAGAAAGATTTCATTCATTCATACATCAGCTTGCAATATATCAGACCACTACACTGGTTAAATAACTGAAATCAATCCTCAGATAACACATTTAGTACAAAACATTGAAGGAAAGGAGAGCAGAAACATAGGGTACCTAACAAGGGTAAATCCTATGCCAGATTTCTGATGCGAGCTAGAAGAAATAAAATGAGATGAATTATAGGGTAAAAAAAGTACAAAGATAGAAAGACATCACCAGCTGCTTTAAATCAGGATCCAAAGAAATGTGCTTGTCATATTAAGAGCAACACCAGTCATGTCCAACATTGCCAACAACTTGAATATCAGTCTGAATACATCTTCCTCAGCCTATCTTACAACTTTACACAGAGACTATGTCTCAAAGGAAACAGCTTGCAATTCTAAGATATCTGATCAACAACAACCTTTACAATGAGTTCCTTCAAGAATTTTATAGCTGAAAGAGAGCGGAGGAGGTAGGTGAAAAAATAAATGAAGCATTTAAACTCAGAAAATAAAGAGGGCTGAAGCCCATCCTGTTTTAAATTCTGTGCATTTATCCCTGGTACTCCTTGGATGAAATGGTGGTCTTCGTCAGGCTTCCACTTACTCCAGGCATGTCTCTGATGTACTTTGGTTGCAGTACTTTGGTGACCAAACAAACAAGCAAAATAATAATGCTAGGTCTTGCCATACTGCATAACAAATGCTCTGGTAGCATTAGGACTGCTGTCAGGGTTGAAATTTCTTTGGGAACACGATAGATAATGGAAACAATATGGGTGCTTTGTCCTTTCACAGGTAGGAACATTCTACTGATGTAGCTACCCTGATGACATAGTTTTCTGTGCATTGGACCTTCTGAGTGATCCAAGGGGTCTTCGATCTGGTACCTTGCCCTTAAAATACTGAATTAAGGCTTGTATATTTTCAATGATGTGAAAAAGGACTTCTTAATTCTGTACTGATACTCTTTGCCGCTTCAACTGTCTCTGTCAGTGAAAGTCCGAGCTTTGGTGGTGCTGGAAGGGTTTTGTACAGTTAAAATTTGAACCTTTGACGAAAATCGTGCTCCAGTACCCTCCTAGGCCCTTCTCTGTGACATCGGGCTCTGATCCTTGTTTTCACTAAGCTCTGTGTCACTTGTAACAGTGACTGTGGACCATGGCGGCGTCTACCGCCTATATCCTACAAAACACGCAACTTTGTTAAGAAATCCATGCATGGGAGGATGGATGTGGTCGAATTCCTGTGATGATGGTAGCGTAACGAGAGCGAAGGCTATGGATGCAATGGAAAGCGGTGGAAATATGCAGTGAGACGGTGGAAAAATGTATGTGGAAGTCGAGCGAGATGACAAAAATTTAATGCAGAACATTAAAATTTTAATGCTTAGCGGGGTGATACGGTGTTAAATATAAAACCCGAGTTTTGGGCCTTTGAATGCAATACATAGAAAATGCATAGAAGACGTACGAAATGGGTGAATATGGTGGGACCCGGTATGGGTGGAGGGTGATTCATTGTGCACCGTCGGATCAAAGAAATGAGAGGTTGCGATCGGATTGGCGAATCGCAATCGGGGGAAATGGTGGGTGACACAGAAAGACCTTTGCGATTGCGATTGGAGCGATGTTGCGATTATGCGATGGCCGTTGGATCAGAGTGATAGATCAACGGTGGAGAAACAATCAGCGGGGAGATGGGCAGGGACAAAAGAGCGGAACAGGATAAATCTGAACCGTTGGATCTAGAGGGATTGAACGGCTTAGATCGGATCAGGGGTATCGCAATCGAAAGGAACGGAGGAGCGACACAGCAAGAAGTTTCAATTGCGATTGGAGAGGGGATGCGATGCGACTGGCACGATGCGACGGAGCACAAACCGTCCGATTTGGATCGAGATCTACGACAGAGATTGTAGTCGGGGGATCGCAATCACAAAGGGCGAGTGGTGGAATCGATTGACTATTGCGATTGCGATTGGAGAGGGAAAGTGAGGGCCGTCGGTGGGGATCACGGCGCGGGACCAACTCCAATCGCATCGGGATTTTATTGCATAATGCGGAAAAGTGCTTCACCGAAAGATTGCGATTGTGATTAGCGCCTTGAGTCCTTGCGCCTGGTTCTAGCATTGGGTTAAGTGGGGAAGTGGTTTGCGGGGCTGGGCCGAAAGGGGCTAGGCCTTATCATAAGGTGGAAAGTGGGTTTTTCGGCCCATTTTCAGTGAAAATTAGGACCAAAAGGGAAAACGATAGCGGGTAAAGGGGTCATTTGGCCAAACAAGGGGTATGTGTAGGATTTAAGGGGATTTTGGGAGGATTTAGAAGGCAAAGGGGAACTTTAACAAAGGGGAAAAAGGTTTGAAAAAGGTCATTTTTCATGGGTACAAGGGCAAATGAAGGCCTTTTGGAGCACAATTTTTTGCAACCAATGGGAATTTTTGGATGGAAACAACAGTGAGGATCTTTAAAAAAGGAAATGGACACATAGAGGCTTCAAGGATGAGAGATTTTCATGGGAAATGTATCTCTTGGAGGCTCATAAAAAAATTTAGCCACTTGTTTGCTTGACAAAAATTTCATAGGTGGCTAACAGTGGCTCCACATGGGGATGGCTTCTTCTTGAAGGAGTCAAGAATTCAGAAAATGATCTTTAGAGTAGGCCAGATGCCTGGTACTTGACACACCCATTTTCTTTCTTGGATCAGCTGCCACAAATCATGAAGACATCATATTAGTAGTAAAATTCTCCCAAACAAATACCTACCCACACTATAGTCCTAACATTTTTTCTTCTGGGTGCATTTGGACTTGCAGACCCTTTACATCATCAATTTTTTACAAACAGGAAAATAAACCTATTCTACTTCTACCCTTATTACTCCATGAGACCAGACTAAACTGTTGGTCTCATAATTTCTCTACCTACTCTAACATTTGCTAGGATTAAACTGTCTAGCATATTTCTTCTCTACATTCTAAGAGAGAAATTGAAAAACAGTCAAGCCAGGATTAGACTGTCTGGCTTGCTGGACTTTGCAAAAATTAAAAACAACTAACTACACACTCACACACTGAGTTTTATTGAGCTTTCCTACCTACTGTATTCTAACCTGGAAATCTCTGATGCTCTAGGTGATACAATAATGCCAGTGCAGCCAGTCAAGAAGCAACAAAAAAGGGTAGAAGCACTGACTTCTCATCAGAGACAACCACAGGGTGCTCTGCAGGTGGTTTTTCAAAACTGTGGTCACCATCAGTGGTGACCACTCCTGATGAATCTGGCCCTTGCGAAGGATCAATGCTGGAGCATTCGAGCAAATCAGCGCCTCCATATACTCTGCCACAGGATCAATGAAAAGATGATGCACACTTTCTTCTTTTAGGCTTGCCATGACTGGTAGGTTGTCTTCGTCCTGGGCAGCTTTGATTTCTGCATATTCCACTACAACTGCAGAGTGGCTCTTTAAATCTTGATCACCTTCTTCATGCGCGTCGAAAGGCAGTGGAATCTCCTCTCTCTTAGGGGGAGGGAGACTTTCCAAAAATGCTCTGCAGTCTCTGAACTGATATGATTTCTCTTGTGAGTTCAGAAATTTGATCTCAGCTTCATACCTTTCCACCAGAACTTCTAGAAAAAATTTCTTCAGCTCAGGTTGATTATTGAATCTTGAGCTGGAACAGAAAACCTCTGGAAGGTCCTTGCTTCTGAGTTTAGCCAGTATATCTGATATTCCACAACGAAACTCTTCAAGGGGACTTAACTTAGACTCTTCCATTGGTGGGGATGATGTTGTAAAGGAGGCTGGTCTCCCAGTGGAGTCTTATGCAAAACCAAGATAATCAGTAGGCCTACTGATCACCAGTGGAGTCTTTGATCTTTCAGGAGCTATGGAGTCGCCAGGTGGAAGGTCTGGGATGTTTCTAGGAGGGACACTATCCAGTACAGTGCTTACGTGAGGTCTTTTTTCAAGGATATTTTCAAACACAACAAACTCTAACCAGAGACTGAATGGGAGGGCATTTACCAGATATGTCACCTCTGAAAGAGGATGAGATCCGAAGGCTACCTAGCCCTTTCCAGACTCTGTCTAAGAGTGTGGGAGAACAAAACAAATGGTATAGAGGTTGTTTTGTGAATAGGAGTGTATAAATGCCAACCTAATCAGAGATTGTAGGTTTCTGAGGCTCTTATGATGTGGTAAGGTGGAAAATACTTAGAAGTACCCAGTGGAGTCGCCATTATGTTGGGGTTCCCATTTTTTAGCCAGATTGGCAAGACCAAAAGACGAGACAACATCAGAATCACTTTCAGACCTCAGGATCTAGCCCTCCTGGGTCCAGAGAGGGATCTCTCTATGATTGTCAAGGTATATGTCTTTTAAGTTCAAAGGTTAAGATATTAGGCTAGTTATAAGGCTTGGTTTGTTTGTTTGATTGGTTTGGTTTGGTTTGGTTTTTGGGAATCAGGAAAGAAGGGCTCCAAATGAGACAAGGCTGAGCAAAGAGGATTTTAGGTAAAGGAGAGATAAATTCAGAGAACATTCAAGGCCATTGGGCAAATGGAGTCAGGAAAGGGTTTACTTTTTGTTCAATATGCAGGCTTTCAGTTGGGCTAGTCATCTAAAGCATTGGATCTTAAAGATGATAGTGTGGTGTGGAAAAGCAAGAAGGAAAACGAAAGCAAGAAAAACCTCCAAGGTAACCTTCCGAAATCAGATCCAGGGACAAGACATGCCATTGGACCACCTGTGATCCGAAACCTAGAGGTAAACTCTTCAGACAAGGAACATAAAAGATTCAGAACACGAAGTTGAAAACCTGAGATCAGAGAGAGACTTTGAAATCTCAATGCTTTGGCATCAAGCTTAAGGGAACTTGGAGAGGTTTAATTGAGCTGAAAAGGATCCTAGTGAGATAGAGGCATAGTTCTAAACTCCCAATGTTCCCAATTCATACAATTAAATCTTAACAAGAACATCTAAAGACAGATTTCATTCATTCATACATCAGCTAGCAATATATCAGACCACTACACTGGTTAAATAACTGAAATCAATCCTCGGATAACACATTTAGTAGAAAACATTGAAGGCAAGGAGAGTAGAAACATAGGGTACCTAACAAGGGTAAATCCTATGCCAGATTTCTGATGCGAGCCAGAAGAAATAAAATGAGATGAATTACAGGGTAAAACAAGTACAAAGATAGAAAGACATCACCAGCTGCTTTAAATCAGGATCCAAAGAAATGTGCTTGTCATATTAAGAGCAACACTAGTCATGTACAACATTTCCAACAACTTGAATATCAGTCTGAATACATCTTCCTCAGCATATCTTACAACTTTAGACAGAGACTGTGTCTCAAAGGAAACAGCTTGCAATTCTCAGATATCCGATCAACAACAACCTTTACAATGAGTTCCTTCAGGAATTTTATAGCTGAAAGAGAGCGAAGGAGGTAGGTGAAAAACTAAATGAAGCATTTAAAATAAGAAAAGAAAGAGGGCCGAAGCCCGTCCTATTTTAAATTCTGTGCATTTATCCCTGGTACTCCTTGGATGAAATGGTGGTCTTCGTCAGGCTTCCACTTACTCCAGGCATGTCTCTGATGTACTTTGGCTGCAGTATTCTGGTGACCAAACAAACAAGCAAAATAATGATGCTAGGGCTTTCCATACTGCATAACAAATTCTCTGGTACCATTAGGACTGTTGTCAGGGTTGAAATTTCTTTGGGAACATGATAGATAATGGAAACAATATGGGCGCTTTGTCCTTTCACAGGTAGGAACATTCTGCTGATGTAGCTACCCTGATGACATAGTTTTCTGTGCATTGGACCTTCTGAGCGATCCAAGGGGTCTTCGATCTGGTACCTTGCCCTTAAAATACTGAATTAAGGCTTGTATATTTTCAATGATGTGCAAAACGACTCCTTAATTCTGTACTGATACTCTTTTCCGCTTCAACTGTCTCTGTCAGTGAAAGTCCGAGCTTTGGTGGCGCTGGAATGGTTTTGTATAGTTAAACTCTACACCTTTGATGAAAATCGTGCTTCAGTACCCTCCTAGGCCCTTCTCTGTGACATCGGGCTCTGATCCTTTTTTTCACTGAGCTCCGTGTCACTCGTAACAGTGACCGTGGACCATGGCGGTGTCTACTGCCTATATCCTACAAAACATGAAACTTTGCTAAGAAATCCATGCATGGGAGGATGGATGTGGTGGAATTCCTGTGATGATGGTAGCGTAACGAGAGCGAAGGCTATGGATGCGATGGAAAGCGGTGGAAATATGTAGTGAGATGGTGGAAAAATGTATGTGGAAGTCGGGCGAGATGACAAAACTTTAATGCAGAACATTAAAATTTTAATGCTTGGCGGGGTGATATGGTGTTAAATATAAAACCCGAGTTTTGGGCCTTTGAATGCAATACATAGAAAATGCACGGAAGACGTATGAAATGGGTGAATATTGCGGGACCCAGTATGGGTGGAGGGTGATTCATTGTGCACCGTTGGATCAAAGAAATGAGAGGTTGCGATCGGATCGGCGGATCACAATCGAGGGAAACAGAGGGTGACACAGCAAGACCTTTGCGATTGCAATTGGAGCGATGTTGCGATTATTCGATGACCGTTGGATCAGAGTGATACATCAATGGTGGAGAAACAATCGGCGGGGAGATGGGCGGGGACAAAAGAGTGGAGCGGGATAAATCTAAACCGTTGGATCTAGAGGGATTGAACGGCTCAGATCGGATCGGGGTATCACAATTGAAAGTAACGGAGGAGCGGCACAATAGGAAGTTTCGATTGCGATTGGAGAGGGGATGCGATGCAACGGAGCGCCAGCCGTCCGATCTGGATCGAGATCTACGACGAAAATTGTAGTCGGGGGATCGCAATCGCAAAGGGCGAGCGGTGGCATCAATTGAATATTGCGATTGTGATTGGAGAGGGAGAGCGAGGGCTGTCGGATCTATATGGGAATCGACGGTGGGGATCACAGTGCGAGACTTCAGACCAACTCCAATCGCATCGGGATTTTATCGCATAACGCGAAAAAGCGCTTCACTGAAATATTTCGATTGCGATTAGCACCTTGAGTCCTTGCACCTGGTTCTAGCGTTGGGTTACGTGGGGAAGTGGTTTGCGGGGCTGGGCCGAAAGGGTCTAGGCCTTATCATAAGGTGGAAAGTGGGTTTTTCGGCCCGTTTTCAATGAAAATTAGGACCAAAAGGGAAAACGATAGGGGGTAAAGGGGTTATTTGGCTGAAAAAGGGGTATGTGTAGGATTTAAGGGGGTTTTGGGAGGATTTAGAAGGCAAAGGGGAACTTGAACAAAGGGGAAAAAGGTTTGAAAAAGGACATTTTGCATGGGTACAAGGGCAAATGAAGGCCTTTTGGAGCACAATTTTTTGCAACCAATGGGAATTTTTGGATGGAAACAGTAGTGAGGATCTTTAAAAAAGGAAATGGACACAAAGAGGCTTCAAGGATGAGAGATTTTCATGGGAAATGTATCTCTTGAAGGCTCATAAAAAAATTTAGCCACCTGTTTGCTTGACAAAAATTTCAAAGGTGGCTAACAGTGGGACTAGACCCAAGGCTCGATAACCGATTGGTTAAAAATATTGAATTCCTACATAAAACTCATATTCATCAGCATTTACCCTTCATCCCTAATCATAATCCCTTTTTACTAAGTAAAAACCCATTTTTACTTAGTAAAAGTAAAACCTTAAATAACTAATTTCATTTTCTTTAAAAAATCATTCAAAAACCCATAAAATGCATTTATCCTAAGTTAAAGTGTGAAAAATACAACAAAGACAATCTAAGATTATTTTTCACTTTACTTAGAGTTAAACATGTATTTTTATTCATTACATATATTATCTTTTTTCATATTAATTTCTAACTTATTTATTAACTCCCTAAACTATTCCCTCTCGTATAGTATTAAACCCTTTATATATAAAATAACCTACAAACCCTCTATTTTACATTTAAACCAATGTTTAAATACCCCATGTGGTTAAATTATATCCCGCCCTTATCCCATTGGTTTAAAACCTATCAATAAAACAAATACCCAGCCCCCTATAGTTTTAAACAAATATCAAAAGTTTGAAAAACTATATAATAAGACCCACGCATATGTATGGTTGAAACATTGTGTAATGTTTTAATTAAAACATATAAACCTTATACCCACCGCATATTATAAAACTAAGGTTTTAAACTTTATTAAACGCTCATTCATTAAGGTTTAAAACTTATCCCTGTCATGTTAATAAACCCCACCACTCCATCCTGATGCAACTTCCATAAGAGATCTGGGCTGTTCGCAATCAAACCTCACAATTCTACGGCTAAAATACATATCACAAATAAACTTGCGCGATCACCACCGTTTCATTTCTACGCGAAATGGGTGGTATTGTCATTTTCTCCCTCCTCCATGTGGTCCATTCTCACTGGATTGCGTTCGTTTACTCCAAAACATCTTACCACCGAAATGGCGTACGATAACCACTCATGGTTTTAGACCTTTTGAGCCTGAAAACCACCATTTTTTGATATGACCACCATTTATTGTAGGCATCTGTAAACCTAATTTTCCTAAATAAACATTGGAAATGCACTCATTTCCTCTCTTTCTGCGCTAAACCTTGTATAAGCTATTCCGACTGTGAGACAAAGAAATTTTCACCATTTTCATACCAAAAGCCTGCGAATTTCAAATTGTTACCATTGAAGACTGCCAAGGAGCTTTGCATTGCTCCAGAGATTGAAAAGATACCATTGAATGTACTTAAAAAACCTTTAGAAACGTCTTCAAAATCCAGTACCTGCGTATAACAGGTATTCTTCCAGCAAATCAATCCTGTTTCGATTTGAAAAGACCTTTTTAAAAGAAAAATTACATTCACAGTTCAAATTTAACCAAAGAAACCTATTAAAAACATCCAAAAAAATAGGCCAAACCCTATCAAAATTTCTAAAAAAACCTGTTCATGCTGAGCATTGTTTTAAACCCCAAATTAAGCCCCAAAACCCTCTTAAGGTATCCTAAACTCTTTTGCCTGACGTTAAAGGAGTTTTTACCCAATTATTCATTGGAAAAAGCCCAAGAAACCCTTGTTTCTTGTTTATAACCAGTAAAGGTTTGTGAATCAAGTTGAATAATCCAAAATTGAAAGGAAAAGCCCAAAGAAAGACCATATTTTCCCTATTTTTTTCCAACAAATCCATATCAGAGTAAAAAAATTACTTCTGCAAACTGTTTAATCTTGCAGAAGTAGCCAAAAAAAGTCAAAAAGCAGAGTTTTGTAATCCAGAAGTTTAAAAAATTCCTAAACCTACTCCAGCTACATCTTCTAAGACTTCCATAGTTATAAATCCTCTACAACCCCCTGTTGTAGATATTGAGCACACTCCATTAGCAGATATTGACTATAAGATATCAGATCCTATTGTAGAATTCAATTTTCTGGAACTTCATAACTGGAGCTATGAAAAATATTTGGATAATGTTGAAGAAGTTAAATTTTGGGAATCACACTTACCCAAATACGTTGTTCCAGTTACCCACTCATGCCCAAAATTCATTAGGTTATGCCATCATCATTATATGCCTGAGCAAAGAGAAATAGTCAATGCCAATAAAGAAGTACTTTTCACCATTACTGCTGAATCCATTAATCAAATGTTACAGCTTAAGCCTGATTCTCAAGCAGTTCCTCTATCCATTGAAGCACTTACTAAGCTGTATATTGGCCTTGATTTTACCAAAAGATTCCTGATATTCCAAACATTTATGCCTTTACATGTTGAAATTCCTCAAATTAATCCTCCATATTCCACTTCAAAATTTCCAGAGGGTTCTAGGCATGTAGTTTCCATGTTATCTTTCATCCTAGGGTACTTTACTGATGAACATATAGATGAATCCATTTTTGGTTTCCTATCCACTTTCACACTAGGACAACCTCCATTTGTTATCTTTGAGTATGCTGGGTATATTGCTGATAATATTCATGACCAATTGGTTAAATTACCAATTGAAGGAGTGTTTAGATACACATCCTTCCTTTTCCACGTGTTCTTGTATTTTCAAGAAGATAATTTTCCATTAACCCTTCAAAATCTTGATGTAGAAGGGAATCCTCTTTCAGTTATTTTATGGACCTCTTTGATTAGAAAAGAGTCTAAAGAGTTCACATATGCAGAGTTTTCAGATTTCTTCATCCATCCATGGATTAAAATATTGACAAATGCTGAAAAACCAAGGATAAATGATGATATGAAAAATATTTTACAGTTGTCAGAGCAGACCAGGACTAGTGATTGGTACTTGTATGAAAAACACACTGAGATTAGAGTGTTTGGATCAAATTTATTACCATACAAGTTACCCAAATATGTGTCAATGAGCGTTTTTGCCTTGGAGTATATCAGGCAAATATTAAACTTTGATTTTATCAATTTCCTAGCAGCAAAGAAGAAAACACAGTTTAAATTGAATAATTAAGTGGGACCATTCATTTGCAATCATAGAGATGCAGAGGCAGAAGCAACTAAACAGTTATTAGAATACAGGTTTGAAGAAAGATTTTCTTGGAATTATGATCCACAAGGGATACTAAGTAAAATCAGGGTTAAATGTAAACCGACACCCTATATACATGAGACAAAATCAGAGATAGAGAAATATGCCAATCAAATTGAGTGGACAGAAAATACTTTAGTACATGTAGTGAAGAAAAATGATACGAGTCACACTTTACAAACTGCAGATCAGCTAGAAAAGGCCACCAAGAGGGTTAGAGAAGAAGAAACATATGTCGCTGAAACCACTACTGAAACAAGGTTCAAGATAAGATATAATAAAAGGCCTAAAACAGATTTAGTAGGTAAAGAAAAGGTAACCATTGATGTTGAAGAAATAGATCTCCCAGACACCAACGTAGATGCTGCCATTGTTATCAGAAATGAGCAGAATACAGAGAATAGGAATGAAGAACAGGTTAATAATGAAAATACACAGTTGATGGAGAAACATCAGAACATGGAAGCTTCATCCTCACAAACAGCTGATGAGAAAGATCTAGATATCAGGGAAAAGTACAAACAAATCAAATTAAAGAATGAAGAGATCAAAAATGATATCTACTCTCAATATCTAAACAAACACCAAGTCTTCAAAATAGGTTTTTGTCTTCCTTTGATTATTTAAACAAAAATCTAATCATGTTAGTATTGCAACCAACAGTAAAAACTCCAAATATAGTAGCAGATTACAAGAAGATTGACTTAGAATTCCAAATAGAAAAAAATCATGCTCTTGATCAAATTGAATTTCATATACAGAGTTCAAAAATGTTGTACTCTACTGTTAAAACTAAAGCTATGAGTGTTCAGAAAATTCAGAACACTATCACAAACATGAAAGATAAAATGAAAATGGAAAAAGAATCCTTATATGCTAAATATATCAAGATTAAATCCTTGGAAGAATTGGTATTGCAGGTTAGATATGACCCTGAAAATGTCAAAGTAGCAGAGCAGTTCGTGAAAAAGAAAAATGAGGACATTGCAGCATTGAGGAAACAACTTAAAATGCCATCAAGTGAACATCCTCAAGCCAAGGAAATAATAAAAGGACAGGATGAGAAGGATGACATGATGAATTTGATTTTTCAGTTGACAGCCCAAATCAAAGAAATGGAGACTCAAATGGATAAACAGGTCCAAGAAAAAGAAACACCAAAAGTACCAGAAATTCCTACATCTATTCCTATGATTACTACAGCTGTGCCATCAACTCTAGCAGAAGATTTGGCACCCGAAGTGCCACTGGCTACTACAGTTCCAGTGACATCATCCACAACATCAACTACAGAGTCATGCACAACAACAACTCACCCTATAGATGAGGCCAACAAAGTAGTGAAAGCTATGGAAGATATGTCACTTCAGGCAAGTGAAATCAACAGATTGAAAAAGATGGTTGAAAACCTTGAAAATACAAACAAATTGGCTCAAATAAATGTCAAAACACATGAGCAAAAGTCCATTAGAATAAATGAAGAATTGAAGAAGTTACAGAAAGAATTGACCGTAAAAGAACAGATTGCCAATGTGAAAAATCATTTTTGGAAAAATATCATAGAAGCCATCAATGATGTGTGGCCCTCAATTCAAGTGATTTTTGAACAAAGAGATTTACTCAAAGAAACATTAGAAGAGATCCAGAAGACTAAAGAGGAACTGGATAACAAACCAGAACAAGCTTTAGAACTGATAAAGTTTCTCAACAACAAGAACATGCAAGAGTTAGAAGAGATTGAAATTATTGACAGGACTGAAACTATCCTTGAGATCAAGAAAGTCATCACCAAGAAGAACCTGATGAAGTAGCTTGAAGAAAAATGTGATAATATGAACATCTCCATAACCGGGTTTATGGTCAAATTTGAGAATTTGAGGCAAATAAGGTTGCCTAATATTTTGGTCATCAATGACAAATTAATGCCTCAGGAAGATTATAATAAAAATATCAGAGAATATTCCAAGGAGCAAGTTGAAAAATCAGGTGGCCAAGGTACTCCAACAGGAAAAGTCTTACTTAGAAGTTTTAGGACTTATTCTATTTGTAGCATGAGATAAGACACTTGTTTGTAATTAAACCAAAAATTTCCAGGTATACAGAAGCAGATGAAAACTTCAGGAAGCTGAAGAAAATACAAATCCCAAGTGAGGAAGATTGGTAGTCATTGACAGATTTACTATGAAAGATAGAAAGGCAGAAAAATAAAAGATAAAAATAGTTTGCTGAAATTACAGTCAAAACAAATTTTTATTACAACAGTGAACAAATTTTACAGTGGTTAAAGAGTGTCAGAGTTTAAAAGGAGTATTAGAGATTAAAGAGAATCAGTGAAAGAGTATAAGATAAGTAGATCAGATTTCAAAACCAACTTGAAATATCTAAAGCCAGCAAGAAGGACACTAAGGCAGCCAACTGCACCTCATTCATAATTAGTTACTATTTCTTTTGTATAGATAGGACAACTTGTTGATTTGTTAAGCAGTTGTCTCTATTTTGTTGTAAAGATATTTTTTTATTTTCCTTAGATAATTCCTAAAAGCATTCTAGGATATTTTGTAAACAATTATGCATAAATAATTCATCTTTAGAAGTATTATTGTGGAATAAATTGCTGAAGATTTGTATAGTCATTTTGATTGGACTTGAAGGCTTTTGTGTTTCAAATCTCGAGTAGCAGACTGGATTGGATCAAGTAGCATCATATTTCAAGATTCATGTGATGAGATATTGAAGTGAAGTATTTCCTTCTTGTCATTGTTATCTTTATTTGTTACATGCATCCATAAATGTTTTCCAAATTTGAATGAATAAACAGGAGTATTACTTCAGGATTTGTTAAAAGCACCCTGTCTTTTCTGTTGATCACTTTTATGTTTTCTGCCGATTTCCAAAGTAGGGAACCCTTAATTGCTCCCTATTTCATTTGACCTCTGCCTACTACTTCCTTTTTCCGGATCAAATAACCCTTCATTTCTCTTTACCCCAATCATACCACCTCACCAAACAGACTTTCCAAATCTTCATGGGTTATCTATCTTGCCCTGAAAACATTTGACTTCTTGACCTTGATCCTAGTTATGTCTGCTTGATTTTTGACTCCTCAGCCCAATGGACAAACCGATTTCCCACTATCCATCTCATTAGGTAATTTTTCCCACCAAATCAATCAAACCAAAAGAAAATTGCACCATCATAACTAGCCTAATATTTTATAAAACAAACCAAGTTAAATCTTATAGAGAGAGCCCTCTCTGAACCCTAAGAAGGCTAGATCTTAGAGTTTAAAAGTTGGTCTGTGGTTATCTCTAGTGTTCTTAGACTTTAAACCAAAATCTCACAACTTTGGAATTACTAGAGTGATAACACACTTGAAATGTCTTGATTGCTGTAATTTTGTTTGCCACTGCACGTACTGTAATGGTTGGTGATCAGTATGTACAATCATCTCTTTACCCATCAAGTAATGTTTCCATTACTTGACACTTTGTACCAACGCATATAGCTCTTTGTCATATGTAGGATAATTAGTTACAACACCATTGAATGTTTCAGAATGAAAGGTGATAGGCTTACCATGCTGCAAAATTACCACGCCCCTGGCATAATCACTAGCATTGGTTTGAATCTCGAATGGCTGTCTCAAATTTGCTAATGCAAGGACTAGAGCTGAACTGATTTTTTATTTTAAACCTTCAAAAGCTTGTTGTTGTTTGCCTCCCCATTTGAAGGATTTTTTCACACTTTTTACTGCATGCATAGGAGCTGCGATGGAAGAAAAGTTAGCAATAAACTTTCTCCAATATTGAGCTGCACTTACGAGAATTCTTACCTCTATTACTATTTTGGGTGTGAGACAATTCACAATGGCTTCCACTTTAGAAGGATCAATTATCAACTCTCCTCCTCCTATAATATGTCCCAAATAAATCAAAGAAGTCTTTCCAAACTCACACTTTGAAATCTTAAGAAACAATTTCTCTTTCTTCAAAACATCAAGCACTCTATTCACATGCAAGACATGTTCTTCTATTGTTTTGCTGAAAATCAATATGTTATCTAAGTACACAATCACAAAGTCATCAAGGAATGGACGCAAAACACTATCCATAACATGCATGAAATTTTCCGGTGCATTACACAAACCAAATGGCATGACTAACCACTCAAAGAGTCGTTGTTTGGTTTTGAATGCAGTTTTCCATATATCACTTTATGCAATTCTTACTTGATGATGTCCACTTCGTAGATCTAACTTAGTGAAAAACTTTTCTTCTTTTAGCTAATCAAGAAAAACATCTATCCTTGGGATTGGGTAACGATTCTTTATGGTAATCTTGTTCAAAGCTCAAAAATCTACACACATGTGCCAAGTCCCATCTTTCTTTGGTATCAAGACTATGGGTGAATTGCATGGCGAGGTGTTTGGCCTTATGATTAATTTATCCAGCATCTCTTTGATTTGCCTCTTTATTTCAGCATTCTCCATTATCGACATGTGATACATACAGATGTTTGGAAGATGACAGTCTTGTTGCAACTGAATCTCATGTTGAATCTCTCTTTTTGGAGGCAATCCTGCTGGCTCCTGAAATATCTCATGATGTGCATTAAATACATCATATAAATATGATTTCAACTTAGGGTCACATCCCTCAAACGATTCATGATTAAAATCAGATTTAAGCTTAATCATTAGAAGAACAAAATTCTTACTTGAATTTACCAGCCTCTTTACCTATCCATCATTTACCATAGCAATGTTTGTCTTCTTGCGATGTGCTCTAACAATGTACTCCTTGCAATCTTTGAATAAATGATATTTGTTCTCATGGCGATGGAAGATCGCTTTCTTGTCATAAAAATAAGGAATCCCCAATAAAATACCTGTTATATCAAGCGGAACCACATCTAATTCAACGTGTCAACAAAATGTGCAGTGATTGCAAACCGCAATATGCATTTATTTGAAACCTGTAAATTTGCATCCTCACAAATCCAACCTAATGGATATGGTATGGTCTCAAGGTTAAGTTTCTTGACCAAGTATTCATAGATTAAGTTTTCTTGTGACCCAGTATCAAACAATGTGTCAATCTTGGTATGCTTGGATATGACCCTCACATGAAACAGTTCAATTCTTTCTTCTTCATCTGGAGCATGTATGTGATAGTTTGATGTACTAGTACTGGGTTTAGTTTCAATTTATTTTCCCTTCATGTTATTCAATCCCATGGCTATAATCTTAGATTCATCACCTGAATCATCTCCTAAATCATGTTGAGTTGTAGCTACAATTTTCTGTTTCCCTTTGTTATTGTATTTATTAGGCCTCATTTTAGAATGTAATTTCCAACAATGAGTTTCATCATGGCCTTATTTTGAAAAATGTTTACAAACCACTTTTTCTCCCTCTTTCTTAACAGATGCATTCTTTTTTCTTTTACCTTTTGAGGTCTTCTCTTTGTTTTTACCCTTAAAAGGTTTCTTTCTACCCTCTTTAGAAATGTTCTTCCCTCTAGCTTCTAGATGTGTGGCCTGAACACATACTTCATGTAGACTTGTGGGGTTAAACATGAGAATAGTATGTTTTAGGTAGCTATGTAAGCCTCCTATGTAATTGAACAAAGTATCTTGGCTCTGCAAATCTACCCCTAATAAGATCTCTTCTCCTAAATTCTTGGGTGTATTCCTGCACATTTTTTCCCTTCAATTGCCTAAAGTTTTGGATTTCTGCATTGAGTTCGAAACTCACCCAGCTTGCATTGGGGGGGAGATTGTTGGACATTAGGTTCAACGCTCCCCATGTGTTTCGTGACATATACTAACTACCTCTCGTGGATCCTAACTTTGGTGATTATAGTGGAGACTAACGTCTATGGGTTTTGGTCTAACGACAATCGTGATTCCAACAAGCAGTCCATGATATAATAATCTTACCATGTTTCTTGATCTCCTCCTTTATCTTGGCTTCCCACCAAACAAATGTTGCACCTTCCATTCTCAATGAAGCTAATTGGATTTTGTATCATCATCTTGAAGGTTCTGGATTCTCAAATAGACCTCCAATTTCCTAATCCAATTATCAAGCTTTTTTGCATTGACTTCACCATTAAACATTAGCAATTCAAACTTAACATCAAGTTTTTAAAAATGAATTTTACCAGTGTCCTTTGGCTTGTGTGGCTGAAGTAGAGGATGATAATGACGAGGGTGAGGATGATGGCTCTCCATTGCCTCCATTTCCTCCATTTCCTTTCTTTGACTTATCTTCATCATTGTGACCTCCTGAAGATCCCTATCCTTCCTTGTGAAGTTTGGATTCTTCTCCTTCTAGTCTCTCATTCCTTTCTTGATAAAGGATTCTAACCATCTCAGTCATGTCAAGGAATGATTCACTGAACACTCTTTCTTCCTCTTTGGGATCAACTTGTTCACGGATTTCTCCTTCCCCGTGAGACATGCTTAATGAAACTTCTTCTTCCTTAGGCGGTGAACTAGGTGGTGGATATTGTGGAAATATTGCTCTCCATTGCTTTGTCTCTTCTTGAGACCCTTATGCTCCCACCAATTTTCCTTCTCCTCCTTTGATCTTGAGCCTAGTAAGCATCTAAAAACTTGCAAACGGTTAAACAATTATTTTCACTAAACAACATGAGAGAATAAACTATAGCTCTGATACGAATTTGATCTAAAAGGACTGTATTAGTTTTTTTGTTCTAAGTGTCTTTTCATTTTATAAACATGTGTGTACTTGTCTCATTAGTTTGCTTAAGGATTGAGGATTTTAACCATGAATTGTAGATGATTTTAGTGAATTAGAAGCATGAAACAAGCACAAATAACACTAAACAGGAGTGTAAAATAGAGAAATGAGTCACCACATAACATTTACATAGCAGGCATGATGAATCAGTTCACCCCTCCTGGGCTACATCTGCTGGTGCAACTCCAAATGGTATGTCCATCTTTCATTATGCTCAAAATTTTGCAAATACATGTAGTTATAGGCCTCTAATGGATGTTTTCTCTACACCAATAGCTCCAAAATGCTCCAATTAGCTAAGAATGACTCCTCATTCACCCTCAATGGGTGAAAATTGAGTCTCCTTCTCGTTTTCCCAGTTACACCTAGAAAAAATCCACTAAATGTGGAAGATTCCACTTAACTAGAGTCAAAATAGCCAACTCCGCCCAAATTTGGGCACACTCCATAAATCCTACTAGAACTAACCGTGGCAATCAATGTTATGGTTAGGGTGGCCACATGTGCACCCCAACCCCGACCCTAAAAGTAATGGTCGGCGGAACCACAACATAAACCACGGGATAAGGTTTTAACTCTAGGTTGAACGTAGTGGTTAGTGGAGATCGTATGGTAGTGGTTACAACTTTAAACATGGCATGTGACAAGGTTTGCAGAGTATGAAATTTCGGAGGTTACATTTTAACCATCAGGTGATAACATTAATGGTTTGCATTTACGTTGTAATGTGAACACACATGGGGGACCGCTGGCGGGTTGGGACTGCGAGCTGTCACCAACCCCCACACTATATTGAAATACACCATAACAATAAGCCTTGACCATTGAATGTTAAGATTCATTGCATAACGTGGGTGCTGTGGCAGGTGCTTATTCTTCTGGAGGTCCATGGTTTTACTCCTGCGGCCTCCAAAATAATTTTAATACGCCATTTGGGGGACACGTGGTGGCCTTAGGGCTGGCCACGTGTCACCCCCTAATTGGCCCTTCAACCAATGTAAAATCTCATTTGATGAATAGAAAGGTGCCACTTGTCATCCACTGATTGGCCTGGAGAAAAGGAATATTCTTCGAAATATTCCTTTTTGCTGACTGTACATCCACCATGCTGACTGGGCATCCCAGTCAAACTTGTCGCAAATTTAACCAGTTTGGGATTTCAATCAGAACACGATATCTCCCTAATATGAAATCGATGTTTCGAGCCGTTTGCGGAGCCGGAATCAGGAAGAAAAGATCAACACAACCATCCTGGTTTCAACCCAATCCTATAATTTTCAATCTTGAGCAAAATTTATGAACTCCTGATCAATAGATCCAAGGAATGCATGGTGTTACATGTAATTTAGTCACCATGACATTTTATGGTTAAAATGGATATTTCACCATGCATACCTATGTTTTAATGCACTCCATTGCAAGCCAAACATTTATATTCCTTGAACAAATCATGAATTTTGGGTTAAATGGCCCTTTAACTTGTTTAGCATGAATTGCGCACTTTTCCTAGTCGATTTCTGCACATTCATAGTATCTTCCATTTAAATCCCCACAAAAATGCGTTATGTTCTCCATTACAGACTGAGGACATGACTCAATGAAAAGTAAAAAAAAAGTAAGTTCTAGGAGCCTTGTTGGGTGAATATATCCCAACTAGAAGCTTATTGGTCATATATATTCGAGCCAAACCCATTTGAACATGGAGCTAATTCCCTTGGATAGAGGAACCCTAATCCCACTATTAATGGATCTCATCCCTGTTTTGTGGATTTGAAACCTCCTCCATTTGTCCTATAAATTGAGTAGAGGCTAGAGGGTTAGGGGAGTTCACAAAAGGTATTTATATGCTGGTAATTTTGGATAGGGAAGCTTATCATCCAAGGAAAAGGATTAGAGGAATTTGGGAGGAACCTTCATGAAATCAAGGCAAGGTTGTAAGGATATTCTTTTATCTCTAAATTAATACATTTGAATCATTTTTCTCATTGTGTTATCTTATTGAAATTATGAATGGTTGATACTCTTTATTTATTCATTAAGGTAATCTCAATTTCTAATCTCCTTGATCATTAGATTGAGCTTGTTTTAGATCATTATATTGCATATGCATTTTATCTCTTGTATTTTTTTGTTTGCATGTTTCATCACAACATTGAGGAACTACAATAGGATAGATCAGGGATCTTCATCAAGCATTTCAGAATGAGGTAAGAGCACCACTTCACTTCTCTAGTTGTAATGATTTAAATGAAGTTAGCTTAGGGAAATAATCTATTCTTATGTTTGTTTGTTTATAATTTTCGTTTAGGATTATAGGGAGATATTTTTTTCCACGGAAGCAATTTGTTTGTATAACAAATTGGCGACTCCACTGAGGAACGTCTTAGTTCTCTAGTTTTTCCTTGGGTCCGCTTTCCATTTTTTCTAGTTTCACTGCATTTGAATGTTGATACAATCATGATGTTTTGGATCCTCTGGGTTGATAAGACTTGATTTTAATTTTTTTGAAATCTCCTTTACCTGCGTGCTTCTATTTCAGCAACAGAGCACATATTTGGATAGTTTTCTCTCAGACACATTGCACATGCACACTGGATTGAACTGATTACCTGCTCACCCCCGTGAAATTTTTGAAAAATTAATCTTTCTTCTCGTCAGAGTTTGATTTTTAATTTCTGAATGTTCATTTTTGTTTGTTCTAATCTTCAGAAGCTTTTTGTGGATTTATTTGAGCACCATAGTGAATTCTTTTTGATAATTCATCTTGCTCACATTTTTTAGTAGGGTTTGATCTGGTCTATTTGTTGGTTCATTTGAAAGGATAGGTTATTGTTTGAAGTCACTGTTTTCTTGTCTTTTCTAGAAAATACACCAGATTTGTTATTAATATTACTATTTAAGAAAATTATTTTGCGTGTTTGTGAAGGATCTTCTATATTAGTGAAGTTAGGGTTTTCTCAAAGAAGTAGTTTTTTTATGAAAGTGCTTATGTTTGCTAAATTCAAAAGTGAATTATTCCTTTTTCAGTCTGAAGCATTCATTAAATTGCACTCATAGGCATCATTAATTAAGAACATTCATTTTATGACTTTTTATCTTTTTAGACTTGTTGGTTTCTCCATTAAATTTGAAGAATTGTAAGTGATTGTTTGCAAAAGATATTATGTGTGTTTATTTGACTTAAGCAAATTGAAATTTTCATTTAGTTTTTGCAACCTAATAATTTTCAAAGTCAATTGGCATTTCATGAAAAATAATTTTTTGGGATTTTGAGTTTTGCATGTCTTTTTGGAAAAATCAACGAACCTCTCACTTTCCCTTAACTAGGATTTCATCGAAAGGAAAAGATAAAATTTTCATTATTGAATGCATTAGATTTTTTTGAGTCGATTGAAATACCATTAGTTTCATATTCATATCCCTCTGAGTAAGAAACAACCAAATAACATAGTTTTTATTAAAATTAATTTAGAAATATTTATATTTTTAGGGCTCATTCTACCAACATAGATCAGGTTAGTGCTTTGGAATAGGGAAGTGAGTAAAATTTCTAAAGAAATAATCAAACTATAGAATCTTGTAGTAGGGAGAAAATCCATTTGTTACAATTTTCTTTGGGAATCTCTTCTTACACAAGAGTTAAGAAATACTAGGTCATATCAGACTCGGTGAAGTAGTCGTACCTCCTTCATTGGTAAGGATAAAATATTTGCACGCATTACAAATAGTGCCCAAAGGTACTTGGGGTCACTTTTTAGTAAACCTTGGATTTACCATGTCGAGGAAATTTCAAGGGGATTGAACTTAGTTACTCTTCCCTTGCGTGTACATTGGATCTATGACTATCCTTCTAGGTTAAATTGTGATAGTTGGTAACCTTCATGACCATAACCTTAGGGCTTTTTCCTGAGGTGACGATATAGGGAAGGTCTCTACTATACCTGGAACAACCGTTGACTAGACTCACTTTGACTTTTTGGAGGGTAATCTTCATTCGAGATGGCATAAGTGGAGTTACTTGTACCAAATTGTTTCAATAAGCAGGTTGTCAAGGTAACTGGTTGCACCCACTATATTTTCACATTGATTTCTGTGATGTTGGATTTCATCACCAACTAGTGATTTCGTTGTGAAAACAATTTTTTTGTGTGTGGTTTGACTCCTAGATTTGCTAGCGCGTGTTCATTTGTTTGTTTTTTTAAATTTTAGAGGCTTTAGGTGTGATTTCTCGATATTTTTTTATTTCTTAATTTAAATTAATCATGTTTGAAATACCAAGACACTCACAAAGAATGAAGGGTAACCCCCATGAGTAAACAACGAGTCAATTAGAGAAAATTAAGGATGAAAGGGGAAGATCAACGGGATCTGGTTCTTCAGATCAACTTGAAATTTCTATTATGGTACAATATGAATCTGAAGTGAATCAACCTCAGGAATTTGAAACAGACTTATAAAAAACTGCACCAGTAGTCATTGAAACCAATACAGTTGAATATGTAGCTGGTGAAGTCTTAGATACAAAGTAAATTGCGCTAGACATTTCTGAACTTGAGTCTCCTTCAAATGTTATAGCCCCTACTCTTGCTCTGCGTTCACCCAAAGTGAAAATAATCATTAGTGAGAATCTTCGTCCTGGTCTCATTAGTATTGAAGATATTACTGAAGACAACGAAGAAGAAGATCCCAGTAGTCCGTTATTTTCCGGTGAATAAACCTTGCCATTAGACGTTCCTATTTCTCCTTTTTGACTGGGTGCTTGGTACCTTACACGTTTTGACTTTGCACATTATAGTATCCCAAATTAGGGAAATGCTACAACAATGAGAATATCTTAAGATATTCTAAAGTTGGAGATCCAGCAATATGCAAACCAAACAATGGAGTAGAAGTGACACTCAACTCATAGAAATGTGAGAAAGATCCATAGCCATCTTATTAAGAAATAGCAGCAACAAATTAATACAAGGTCTTGAGGAAAATGATACTCAAGATAAGAAATGCGCAACCTCAAGAGACAAGTACATAAATCATGATAAAACACTGCTACAAAAGTGTGCCCAAGCTATGACTGTAAAGTTTTATAAGAGCAACTGCATGCTAACATATGTCAAATACATAGATATACAAATATATGGCCCATACAACATTGGGAGTGAAGATCTCAGCTCCCAAAGACTACCTCAAGTCAATCCTGGAAATATTGGCTGTAATATACAAAATATGCAAAATGCCGGAGTTGCTGGGTAGCAGCAGTAACTCAAGAACTAGAAATAAGTGGAGAAGGCTGAAGATGTTGCATCTAATGAAATATCTCCTCCAATAGATATCTAGAGTAAAAGGATGATCCTCTCACCTAAGATCTGACCCTCTAAACATATCTGCAAAGCCCCACAACATTTTATCACTAGAAATAACGCAGTCACTGAAGCAAACTGCGCTGTAGGGGCAAGAGAATGGGTTGGCCCAATGCCAAGATTTGCAATCAGCTCCAAATTCCTCCAAATTGATCTCTCAAAGGAAAGAGAGACTCCTCCTCTGAAAAATAGCTAATGAAGGTGGTGTTATAAACCCTCACTGCAACACCCTGCAACACAACATTATTCTGTTGCATAAATAACGCTGTCTTGGAGGAGGATGCTTGGCCTCAAGCCTGGATGTGAGGAAAATTAGTGCAATCCCTCAAGAGGACTCTCAAGAAGGAGAGGAAATCCTAAACAAGAATCTCTCATGCTAAGCAACACTGCAACTCAGCTAAACAGCTGGAGATTGCCCAAAGTATGAATAGACCATAAAATCAATAATACATCACATGAGAAACAATGGCTGCCTTGCCCTCCTTTTAAACAAGTGAAGGCCCCCTCTCCATGAGTCACTCTAAAGAAGGAGAGGAAATCCTAAACAAGAATCCCTCGTGCTAAGCAGCACTACAACTCAGCTAAACTGCTGGAGATTGCCCAAAGTATGAATAGACCATTAAATCAATAATACATGACATGAGAAACAATGGCTGCCTTGCCCTCCTTTTAAACAAGTGAAGGCCCCCTCTCCATGAGTCCCACTCCTTTTATGGTTTCCTCCACCAAATAACCCTCTTCCTATTCATACTACATTGTTTCTCTAAGTGTTCTCCACCTCTTATCCCAGCACTGTTGACTTGGTCAAACTTGACCTTGTCCACTTACAAATGACCTTGTTCACACATGAGGGTGTGAAAACCAGCTCCAATAATGATCCCCTTTCATACTATGAGGGATTTTATTGAGATTTTCATTATGCATGGGCATCCTTACCCATTTATTCTCCTCCTAGGTGAAATCAACAAAATTTAATATTCCAATTTATTGTAGGAAAATTTTGGAATATTACAATCCTCCCCTACCAAATGTTGCTTGTCGTCAAGCAACTGCAAGGCTAGGACTGGAAAGCCTCCTCCCAAGGCATGGAGTCTATGATGTGTTGAGGAACATCTTCCTCATGTGGATCCTCCATCCCCCAAGCAATCATCCATGCAAAACAAGTTACCTCCCAACATGGCAACTCCTGAAAGACATCTTCCACCTCTGGCTCCGGCAATGTTGGTGGGCTGAAAATATGATCTTGGTAGAAAAATAGCCTGCCCCACGCTATCCTCCTCTCCACTTAGGATAAGTGTAGAGTGTATGCTGATCCTTGGCTACAATGATATTTCCCTCAAATGGCAAGATGGAGATTAATCCTCTAAGGATCTCTCCTCCAACGTTATGAAATATATTGGCCCAAATCATCTCATATGTGATGAGTTGGAAGTCATCATCATATGGCATCACATTCCTCATATGGCTCACCTAATAAGGAAGCAAAGGTGTTTCTGTAGTGGCCATACCATCTCCCATGCTCCCTTTAGAACATGTAGCGCAAAGAGTGTGGGAGTTTTCTCCCTCCAAGGACACATTCACCCAATGTGTCTCTCCTCCAATCATGCTCCCAAGAAAATCTCTAGCAATGTCAACCAAGGGAACCATAAGGAGAATCATGCCGGATGCCATGTGAAGTAAAGGAGAAGGAAAATGGTCCCTCAAATGTATCCAACGCAGTTTTACTCTCCACTGCCATAGAAAATAAAATGATGGGTGGCCTCCCCACCATTTGCTTGCTGCCCCAATATCTTCACAAATCTGGAGAAAGTGAATGATGTAATGTGCAATGTGAGTATATTCTTCATGAGAAATCGCCTCCCCATATCCACTTAGGGAGTGATCATCCATAATGGCCTTATGTAGACCACCAAATCTAGAAGGAAGAATATTCCTCCTTTGAGCAAATCCCTGCACATATATGGTTAAGAGATGCATATATATATACAAATCACTATGCAAGTCAACCATACTCCTACCATATTTTTTGCTCATATAAATGGAGTGGCTCATAGATGAGTCTCCCCTCATCCTCAAACGGAAAAGAGTTGACTGTGCTAACTCCTCCATCTTCTTATGATCCATGGAGTGCCTCCTCAAGTTCTTCAAGTGGTCCCTCCCACAAGAAGAAAATAAATGTAATGTGGCATTCATGGTTGGCCCATGGTTCCTCCTGAAATGTACAAAATGTATAGTAGGGAGAATCATGCTCCCAATGGGCATCTTCAGTCTCAATCCCACTCTCCAATCAAAGCTTCCCATGAACATAGAGATACTAGCAATACATGGAAGCAAAACCCAATAGAAACAAGTTGTCACATGACAACCGGAAAGTGGATCAAGGTCCCATACAAGGAACCAGTGCAGTGCATCCCTTGCCTGCATCACATAAAACAACAACAAGTGCTTTTCCAGCCACTTTTTTGCTGCCACAATCATTTTACAAGATATAAGCATGAAAGTACAAAAGGGTGTCAACGGTGCACACCAAAAGTCATGTGGCTTACCCTACAAACCACCAATGAGATAGCCAATCTCAATGCTAAAAATGGCTTCAAGTACATCATTATACAATATGAAAGAAGGAATAATCCTCCTTGGTACAATATGCTGCTCATAAAAAGAAAAGAAGTACAAAACATAAGGTGAAATTGTACATTCTCCATTATGTATTCGAAGACTTGAGCTGAAATGGCTCAACTAAAAATGCTCCCTTACTCCCAATGAGTAGGAAGGTGGCTGTGAAATCCTCTCCATCATCATCTGGGATCTGCATCTCTCCATATGTTGAAATATGTCTTGCTGAATGCCCTCCCAAATGAACTCCTCTTCCAAGGCAAGATATGCATCAAAATGCATGGAAAAGAAGTCCTCATGCGCGGCATGCAACAACTTCTCCTTGAGACTAGAATCTCTAGTCAAGAAGACTCTACCATGTGAATAGATGACCATATCATCCACATACACTCATCATCTCCATCCGGGTCATCGAGAACCATGCATGCACCAAGATCCTTGGAGTACTCTACTAAGAGTTGAGATCTCCAATAAGGATCAATCCTCCTAAGAGACAGTGCTAGTGATATGGCATGTGAAGCTCTTCTCCTGCTGCTGTCTGCTACTTTGACATCCCCCATGCCAAATTTCTCCTCCAAACTCTTCACCTCTCCAAAACCCAAGAGCGGCGAATCCAAAGACAATATGTCTTTCATCAATGATAGATCTGGTGGCCTCCCTGGTGGAATGCCTCCATGCAGTGAGACATCAATGTTAAGAGTGGACTATACATATGGTTGGGAAAATTTTCCCTTTCTCTCATAGCACAATATAGTCTGCCTCCTCTTTTCACTAGCTCTCTGAAATAGAGAAGGGTGTGTGCCTCTCATCACATGATGTTTCTCTTCCTCCCTTCCTCCTCCTTCCAACTGCAATGCTGCACAATCATGCTACTCACTAGTTGTGCTTGTACCTTCATGTATGAGATCCTGGGAAATTCCTTACAAAGATGCAAGAATCCCTCGAGTTGGAGCAAGAGCTCCTCCTCCCTTTACATGAGGTGCTAGATCAGCTCTAGAAATGACAACGCTGTTGCCCTCAGCCTCCTCAACATGAGTGGGCAACCCTCCAATGATTGGATCCTCTTTTGGAAAAGGGATCTCTTTGCCTCCTTGTACCAAAATACAAGATGAAGGTCTTGCCTCCAATAATGTATCATGCAAGATATCAGCCTCCTTTATGGTTCTTTGAAGTGATTTTGAGTCTATCATTTCTTCCATCACATGTAAGGGTTTTGTTTGTTTAAATGTGTTTGTTTCCTCCACATGTGTTTCAGAATTCTTCCTACCAAATCTTTCCATCAAAGTTTTAATGAACCTTGCATAGGAAGAAGTATTTGCATTCTTTAAAGTAAAGGAATCAAATAACCACCATGCATAGACCTTACCTCCAAAGTGCAATGCTACTACTCTGATGGCTTCATCTTCGGGAATCTGATGCTGCTGCAGAAAGGTGTCTAGCTCTTCCACCCAAGCCCTGGTTGAATAAGTAGGGGAACCATAAAAGATATATAGAAGAAATATTTCCATATTATGCTGCTTGTTCCTCCTCACCTTGACCTTGAAAAACTCCAGGAAAGTGACATGAGCTCTAAACTTCTGAGTTTGAGATTCATACTCATGCAAGAACCCACTAAGAGTTCCCCTCTCAGGCATTCCTCCTTCTTCTGTTTCTCTTATGGAAAAACTGGACATGTGACTACATTGTAAATCATAGGGTGTGGCTACATGCTCACATTCCCTATAAGAAAATCTAGAGTTTGACCCAGTTTCAAACCCTCTTGGAGATCCTGTACATATCTCCCTCCTTATCTTCTTGAATTCTTCATGAATGCTCTGTACAAATCTTGGAAGAAGATTTGTAAGCTTATCTTCCTTTTTCTCTCCACATAATGGAGTCTTCATCTTCTCTCTCCTTGATAGAATAATGGATAAGATCCACAGGTTGAGCCAAGATTATGCTCTCATACCACTGTAGTATCCCAAATTAGGGAAATGCTACAATAATGAGAATATATTAAGATATTCTAAAGTTGGAGATCCAGCAATACGCAAACACAACAATGGAGTAGCAGTGACACTCAACTCATAGAAGTGTGAGAAAGATCCATAGCCATCTTATTAAGAAATAGCAACAACAAATGAATACAAGGTCTTGAGGAAAATGATACTCAAGATAAGAAATGCTCAGCCTCAAGAGACAAGTACATAAATCATGATAAAACACTGCTACAAAAGTGTGCACAAGCTATGACTGCGTAGTTTTATAAGAGAAAATGCATGATAACATATGTCAAATACATAGATATACAAATATATGGCCCATACAACATTGGGAGTGAAGTTCTCAGCTCCCAAAGACTACCTCAGGTCAATCCTGGAAGGATTGGCTGTAATATACAAAATCTGCAAAATGCCGGAGCTGCTGGGTAGCAGCAGCAACTCAAGAACTGGAAATAAGTGGAGAAGGCTGAAGATGCTGCATCCGATGAAAGACCTCCTCCAATAGATCTCTAGAGTAAAAGGTTGATCCTCTCACCTAAGATCTCACCCTCTAAACATATCTGCAAAGCCCCACAACATTTGCTCACTAGAAATAACGCAGTCACTGAAGCAAACTGCGTTGTAGGGGCAAGAGAATGGGTTGGCCCAATGCCAAGATCTGAAATCAACTCCAAATTCCTCCAAACTGATCTCTCAAAGGAAAGAGAGACTCCTCCTCTAAAAAATAGCTGATGAAGGTGGTGTTGTAAACCCTCACTACAACACCCTGCAACACAACATTATTCTGCTGTAGAAATAATGCTGTCTTGGAGGAGGATGCTTGGCCTCAAGCTTGGATGTGAGGAAAATCAGTTTAATCCCTCAAGAGGCCTCTCAAGAAGGAGAGGAAATCCTAAACAGGAATCCCTCGTGCTAAGCAGCACTGCAACTCAGTTAAACAACTGGAGATTGCCCAAAGTCTGAATAGACCATAAAATCAATAATACATGACATGAGAAACAATGGCTGACTTGCCCTCCTTTTAAACAAGTGAAGGCCCCCTCTCCATGGGTCCCACTCCTTTTAGGGTTTCCCCCACCAAATAACCCTCTTCCCATTCATACTGTGAT
Source organism: Pinus albicaulis (assembly GCA_034641835.2). Classification (NCBI taxonomy): domain Eukaryota; kingdom Viridiplantae; phylum Streptophyta; class Pinopsida; order Pinales; family Pinaceae; genus Pinus; species Pinus albicaulis. The sequence goes on from CM076579.1 coordinate 252,807,479, forward strand.
GTTTCTCTAAGTGTTCTCCACCTCTTATCCCAGCGCTATTGACTTGGTCAAACTTGACCTTGTCCACTTGCAAATGACCTTGTTCACACATGAGGGTGTGAAAACTAGCTCCAATGATGATCCCCTTTCATACTATGAGGGATTTTATTGAGATTTTCATTATGCATGGAACTCCTTACCCATTTATTCTCATCCTAGGTGAAATCAACAAAATTTAATATTCCAATTTATTGTAGGAAATTTTTGGAATATTACACACATTCATATGGTTACATTCATCCAGGAGACAACATTCCTTTTTACACTTTACCCAAAAATAATATATCAAAAATGGCTTCTGGAAGTATGTCTACTGATACATCTATGTTTTCAACTTCTCCATAAACCTTGTTATATGACATTCCTTAAGTTCCTCCTGGATATCAGTCACTTACTGTGAATTATTCAAGAGCCCCTCCTTATCCTCAAAATTCCACTATGTCAACTAATTTATTAAGATATACTACCCAAAACTTGACCTCAAACCAATACATTCACATGATTTCTGGTGGTAACCCTCAAGTTAACCTAGCAAGTGGTTATAATCCACCTGGTGGGCAAAAAAATCCTCCTGGAGGGCAACATTTTGTTAGTTCATATACTACGGTTGCAGGACAAACTTTACTCGGTAACTATCAAAGTTATGGTATGATGCCTCAAGTTGGTTTAGGTAAACCCTTTGTGTCACAACCCTTAGTAGGTACTCCTTCTCCAGGGATGAATAGTATATGGAATCCTTCATTTTCTCAACAATATTTGGAAGCTTCTCCACAAATTCCCATTTACCAACCTACAAATCCAATTAGACAACTTGTTTTTACTCAAATCCAACAACCTATTCAGGGAATTCCTCAAGTTAACTTGCAGGAATTTTTTCAAAAACCAAGTTAGCAACCTATTCTGAGTATTCCACATACTTCTATACATTCTATTGTGCAAACATATATTGAGCAACCTAGGAGTATCTCAATTTTATGTTCCAATTACCCCTTAAGTATCAACACAACCTATTACGCAGGTTATCCCGCAGAATTTAGTTTATCAAGATGGACCTATAATCTAGTCTATAACTCAAATACCTTTGGGATAACCTGGTATAAGAAATTTGCAAACAAATTTTCAAAACCAACCTTTTTCAGGGATGGTTCGTTCAAGGTTAGCCTTATCAGAGTCAGTTCCTTCAAGGCCAACCTTTGCAAGGCCAACCATTTCAGGGGAAATTTCAATTGGAACATATGGGACTAAATCTGCCTTTCCAAAGTCAACCATACCTTGGTTACCCTGGAGGTATGAAAATTCCAACTACTAAGGCTATTCCAGGATATCCCATATATCCTCCTCTAGGTACTAGACTATCACATATGGTTATCAGTTTCCACAACAAGATCTTAACTAAAAATTACCATTTATTGAAACCTTGGATTTATTGGACTTGTCTTGGCTGAAAAATGATGCAATTTAATATTTTCCTTTTTGGCTGGTAATTCCCACCAAGTTTCCCATTTATATTCCGAAATTTGAAGGTAAATAAAGAGAAGACCCTTCAAACCAAGTCATGACGTATCATCTATGGTGCGCATCCAATTCATTAACCGATGATTCCATTCGATTATGGATTTTTTAACGAACCGTAATTGGTTCAACTACGAAATGGTATGTTGAGTTACCATGAGCTTCGTTTCATAATTTCAATGCCTTAGCTACTTCTTTTTTGACCCACTTTAAGTTACTAGTTTGTTATGATACTGGTACCGAACTTCTTACCTCACTAAAATAGAATTTGTCTTCTTATATTTCTGATCATAACCATGATGGAGATGTAGATGTCATTTGGTTAAAGTTTTCATTCAAGATAAGATGCTGGTTGAATGGTTTACCAAATATTTAATTCCAAATATTATTGAAGATGTTTCCAAAGGAGGTGTTGTAACAGAAGAATAAGTTATTGCTCGTACCCAATATCTGGCCCTAGTTTACACAAATTCTAGCTCTTTGTATGAAAAAATTGTGGATTTTCCTTGCCTTGGTCAAATAAAAACAACTCCTTCCGACTCTCACACTGTGGATGGTGTAGTCGGTTCTGTTAGTACATCTAAGAGTAAAAATAAGCATTTCAAATATAATACTCCGATTATAACTTTACCCGACTCACCTAAAGGAGATTATTCTCCTGAAAATACTTTTAAGATTAACATTATAGATTCATCTACTAGTAAAAATAAATCATTTGGAGGTAAAAAAGAAGGGGATGGGTAAAGAGAAATAGAACAATCCCTCGAAAGATAAGTATCGATAAAACTCAACCATATAATGAGAATAGGAAACCTCGTTATCCTTGTTTAATCTATGATGAAGATCATTACACCGAGTGCCCCCATCACACCATGGTAACTAAATTTGTTGAAGGTTCACCCACCCCTTTTGTTTTGAAGGGTCCATTTCCTTCTCAATAAAGTAAGATGTTCGCTCATAATGTTGTTTCTTCCATCTTATCAGAAAATATCATGATGATGTATTCTCAAGTTATGGTTACTACGATATCTCAAGAATATGGATCTAAGGGTCCCACAAATGGAAACGACGTTGGTTCACCTAGTCAAGCTTCCATGTCAATTCCTCCTCCTTCTGAACCATTACAAATTAAGAAACCTAGTCCTGACATGGTGATTCGAATGCCTCCTAAATATTTTCTTCGAAAGTCAACTTTCAATCCACATTTACGAGCTGCTCAAAATTACAACATTGTTGAACATCTGGCTATGTCACCTTCAACAATGTCGGCCCTTGAAGTGTTGTAGACTTGTCCAACACAAAGGAAATTACTTTTGTCAGCTATAGGAGCTATTGAACCTAAGGGTTATAATCTAATTATCTTTGATCTAGAAACTTATGTGCTTAGACTTTTGCATCAATCGACATTCCAAATACCAGTTTTCGTTAAAAACAAATGATTTTTTTCACATAGTAATTGATGAAGGAGCATCTACGTGTATTATTTATATTTATTGTTAGAAATAACTTGGTTATGCAATGATAAATTAGCTCCCCATGACTTTGAAAGCCTTCGATGGAAGAGGTTTTAGCCCATATGGGATCCTTTATGATCTACCTATAGAGATAGAAGGTAAAAAAATTGCGGTCAAATTTGAGGTTGTTGATGCTCAACTTGACTATAACCTTTTATTGGGATGGAGTTGGTCTTATGCAATGTAAATTGTAGTCTTGTCATTTTTTCGAATGATAATGTTTCCCCACAAAGGGAGAATTGTCAAATTCGACTAGTTCTCTCACTATACTTCAGACCGTGCCTCTATAAGTAGAATCCCAATTGTTGGAAATTTGATTACTCCATATGAAGATGTCGGAGTAGGTTTTCTCAAGGATTAATCTCTAATGGGAACATTTTCTATCCCTCCACCAAAGTTTCCTCAGAATGTTTCCCATGTCAACATGATTACATCAAGCACAGTTTCATTGTCTGATCCTTGGATTGTTCCTTTAGAGTCTAAGTTGGCCATGTACAATAGTGATATGCCCTTAAGCCCCTTTGAATTGGCTTATCAGGCAGTTCAATCACTTTCTAATATATCATCAACTAAAAATAATAAAGCGAATGTGATCAGTGATGACTATTCTCATTTATCTTGTTTAACAAAAATATAGTTTCCTGATGCTTTCAATCAAATATTTCCAATTGACAAGAGTATTATGGAAGTTATGACTTTGGATGAATTTACATGGAACGATCATCATCATCATTCATCCTTTCTACTCAAAATTGATAAAATAGAGTATGGTTTTTCATCCATCTTTTTGGCTAAAATTGTCAATAGTACTTAATGTCCTATGTTGATCCTTCATCTAGATTTAGAAATGAATTTAGGAAACATATATTCAATGATACCCATTCACATTTTGGTTAAACCTAGAATTACTGAAAACATTCATATAGGTGCTTTGTGCTTTCTTGATGAAATCAACAGGTGTAACGTCCTATTTCAATAATTCCGTGACATTTTACCTGGTCCTATGAGGAAATACCAAGAATCGATCCCAGTATTGTGTTTCATGAAATTAAGACATACTCATATGCTAAGAATGTCAAACAAATATTATGTCCAGTTCATCTGTGGAAAGCTGTTGCTTTTATGGCTGAGGTTGAAAAATTACCTCGAGCAAGTTTTATTTACCCTGCTCCATTAACTGATTGGGTATCCAATATTTTTCTAGTGAACAAGAAACATGGGAATATTCGAGTATGTGTCGATTATAGGGACATTAATAAATCTTGTCCAAAGGACAATTACCCTACCCCTTACATCGACTAAATTGTTGATGATTGTGTCGGAACAAAAAATTTTTCATTTATGGACATATTTTCTGGATATAATTAGATAAAATTATTCCCTGTCAGTCAGCCCAAAGCTTTGTTCATATGTCCATGGGCAGTTTTTTCCTATCGCAAAATACCATTTTGATTGAAGAACATTGGTTCCACTTTTCAAAGGGCCATGTCTTACGCATTTCACGATATCAAGCATATTGTGCAACCCTACTTAGATGACTTACCAACTCATTCGTTGAGATGGCAAGATCATCCTATGCATTTGAAAGCTATACTCATTCAATGTAGGCATTACAATATTCATTTGAATCCACATAATTGTGTATTTTGAGTACAATTAGGACAGTTTTTGGGATTTTTGGTTTCAAAGGAAGGCATTTGTTTCGATCCACTTAAGGTCAAGGCTATTGTTAATCTACCACCTCCTTCCAATCTTCACCAACTCAAGGTTTTGCAAGGGAAAGCGAACTTTTTACATATATGTATTCATAACTATGCCGAGCTAACTAAAGGTTTTACTCGACTTTTGAAAAATTGAATTCCATTCATTTGGGACGAGCTTGCTATAAAATATTTTGATGCAATAAAAAACATGCTGACTTGTGCACCGTTACTGCAACCGCCTAATTATTCCCGGGATTAATTTTTGTATTTAGTTGCATCTCATGCCACCATAGGCATGGTATTAGTTCAGGAAGATAAATTTGATACTGAACATGTGATTTACTATTTGATTAGGAATCTCACGCCAACCAAAATAAAAAATTCACATGTGGAGAAATTGGCCTTGGCAGCAGTTCAAGTTGTCCGACATTTTTTGTCACTACATAATTTTACGCAAAACAACTATGATCTCTGATTAAAACCCATGATGTACATTCTGACCAAAAAATTTCTAGGGGGGAATAATCTAAATGGATTGGTATCCTCCAAGGGTTTTATTTGGAATTCGAAAGATATAAAGCTAAGAAGTCATTGGTATTTTCCGAATTATTATGTCACTTTCCCTATACTGAATCCGAAACTGTGGTAGAAGATCATATTCCTGATGAATCCTTATTTCTAATCAGTACTCTTGATCTTTGGTATGAATATATCATTATATATATCTTCAAACTCAAAATTTTCGACCCGAATTGTCACGAAATGATCGTCATAGAATCTGATACCAATCCCAACAATATATTATTGTTGGTGATACTCTTTATCATTGTGGCGTTGATTCTATCTTTTGACGTTGTTTAACACATGAGGAAGCCGAGAAGGCCTTAAATGGCTTACATTCTAGAGTATGTGGTGGTCATATGTATGGGTTTTCCACAACACCAAAGATATTGCACGTTGGCTATTTCTGGCTATCACTCTTTAAGGATTGTATAATTGTGGTTAGAAAGTGCCATAATTGTTAAAATTTCAATCGTAACATGCGTGCTCCTCCAACTCTTATTCATCCGATCATAGTTATCGGTCCATTTGAAAAATGGGGCATTTATTTCATTACATGTAACCCTCACTCTGTCGGGGGGCATGGGTATATTATTCTTGCAGTAGATTATTTTACAAAATGGGTCGAGGTGATGCCTACATTCAAGAATGATGGTGAAACCACAACTATTTTAATATTCAATCATGTGATTGATAGGTTCGGCATACCCCAAGCCATCGTTACAGGCCATGGTAGCCACTTTAGAAATTTTATGATGACCGAACTTTCTGCCTAGCTCAGCTTGCGCCATGACAAATATACTCTTTATTATTCATAGTAAAATGGCTAGGTTGAAGCTTTCAAAATATTTTTGACCAACATGATCAAACAGATTACCAGAATTCATAAACATAACTAGAATACCATGATTTTTTCAGCCTTGTGGGCATACTATACCTCTATGAAAACATCGACTGGTTTTATTCCCTTCCAACTCATTACGGCTTGGAGGAATTTTTTCTGATTGAATGTGAAATTCCGTCATTAAAACTATCCATTGAGTTGTTACTAGCTAACTTCGTAGAGGAAGAACATTTTTTATACTTAACACAACTAGATGAAACTCACTGTAATGTTGCACTAGCTAGCAAGGCTCATAAGAAACACGTTAAGGCTCCGTATGATGGAAACACTAATCCTCACATTTATTCTAAAGGTGACATAGATTTGGTCTATGATCAATCACATGATAAACTTGGTGCTGGTAAATTCGAACCAATGTGGCATGGTACTTACGTTTTCAAATGTGTACTAGCTAAAGAGGCCTATGAATTAGTTGATTATGAGGGTATCTCTTTAGGAGAGCCCAGAAATGGTCTCTACCTAAAGAGATATTATGTGTGATTTACCTTGTGGATATTATTTGTACATTACTTATAGTTTTATGAGTGTGTACCTTTGATTTAATTTTTTTATGATTTTATACTACTTTTCCTGCTTATCTTGATTACTCTTGATTTTCAAATGTCGATGTTCCCTCAGGCTTACATTGGATTTTTTGATGGCACTAGTCGTAGTAATTGAATTTATATTTCGCAATTTGGGTCACCTACTTACCCATTGATGAGTTAGTTTCTATTCAAGGGATATGCCTCGGTCAAACAACGAACAACATAGCAGAATATAGTGCAACCATTGAACTATTATTCGATGCCATCTCATTTTGAATTTGAATTTTTATCATTAGGTTAGATTCAAAACTCATTGTATTACTTTTAAATAGTGTCTATACAGTTAGAAGTCCATTCATGTTAAGAATGTTTTTACAGGTCCGTCTCTTGGAAAGCCAGTTTGATTATATTGAATATCAACACATTTCAAGAAATGTAAACACATTAGCTGATGCATTGGCTAACCAAGTGTTAAATAGACATTTTCAACATTTGTAAATAAAAAAATATTTCATCCATATTTAACAAGATACTCTGAGAATAAAATTAGTAGTTCTCATTAGGTAAAATAGTTTGTAGAGAGTGTGTTACAAAATATCATCCAAAGACATAAGTCTCTGCGGCCTTTATTATCTGAATATGATAATAAAATAATCAAAATGTAGCCCTAAACGACTGTCAACTATCCATGATGATGATCATGGTAACAAACTATAGTGTGAGCCACTCTACGCAATAGTCACCTCATCAGTCTTGGAACCCCAACCATGTGCCTCTGGTACCCGAGAGGTAGGTCATCAGTCCCAATATCTGGGATATCTATAGTAATCCTCTCCAATTTGTGCTCCAACTCAGTCAAAGCCTCTGCTGCATTTGCATGTGTTACTACAACAACTACAGGTTAGTCTCCTTTCCTATCAAATCGTTGCAGCTCTGATGGTGGAGATGGGCCCACATCTGCATTAGCATTTCGATAACTAGCTTTGGATGCTAAATGCCAAATAAAAAATTAAAAACATAAAATATCAAAATGAGATTTTTTAACCTAAATCCACCCTCTGCATCCTAGATGGGAGTGGTATATCCAGATCTCCCCTGTACTCCTTCCCTGCATATTGGAAGTATTCAATCATGAAAATATAGCTTCTCAGCCACACAAAGAAGAGTATATATCACAATCAAACCGCCATCACCACCATGGCGATCAATCAATGAAACCCACTGCAACATGTGTGGATCTCAGGGTCTTGTCTTATCCATAAGAATCTACTGTGGGATGAGGAGTGGACTCCTATCTAGGAAAAATGAAATAAGGATGGTGCCATAACTAAAGTTCTTCAGTTTTCCCTCCTTTGCTCTAGTAAGTTGTCCTTTCATATTGACAACCACTCCTTCACACCAATTAGAAATGGTGGACTTTGAGCACTCAACTAAAATATGCATCTAGGCCTTTGTGGCCACGTGAGGTGTTGCACTACCACACAATTTGGTGACTGTGAAAGTGATAGTCCTAAAATCAAGTCGTTGGATAGTTTTGATATCTATCTGGCCATTGTTAAGCACTGAGTTAGGGACACAATATCACCTCAGGTATGAAGCAGTAGCTTCCCCACCTATTCTCTGGCCAAATAGTAATGTCACGTCCCCTACGGGACAAAACGATCAAAAATTACATGCCATCAGCATCAATGGTAAGGCAATGATCACCTATGATAAAACATTGTTCTTGGATATCCCAGGCCCTCACTAACCATGTCATGAGATCTAACCGAGATTTCATTCTTGTAATGACCCAAAATTTATAGAGGCCATAATTATTTAGAGATTTTAGAGTCGTCGAGTTATTAATAGCTTCTGCATCATGAATTTCATGTTTTCTCTCTCTCCATTCCAACATGGTTGCTCAAAAGTCCTGAAAATTGACAATTTAGGAATATTAGAACATTGATTAAGAGAAATTTGTGTCTTTTTGGGCGTGTTATTTTATATTTTAAAATCCCTTGGTGCCCTGCCTAAATTTTTATTTAAAGACAGAGTGCACTTGTGTGGTCTTTTAGCAGAAAAATCACACAGATTGTGTGTTTTAGTGTGTAAAATATTACCGGTGTTCGCAGCCCTGATGAGGGAAAACCACACACACCCATGGACAGATGTTTAAAAATAAATCATCCCCAAAAAATCCCACCAAATCTTAAAAATGAATTTTAAATAGATGAAAAGCAAGATATGGAAGAGATCTATTACCTAGAGAAAACGGTTCATCGAATGGTCCCTTGGTTTGCCTGGAATCAGCCTTTGAAATTTCATGGTAAAAACCCTCTCACTACTCTCAAATTGGTTAAAAGCTCGAATGGTAAAAGATGAATTACCTTTTCAACTTTTATAGGTTTTTGGCTTAATAAATATTATTTTTTATGTCTTTAACCTTTTAATAGTCAATTTTTGTTTTTTTTTGCCATAATTTTGAGCAGTTATGATGATTTATTGACTGTATGTGCAAAATATAAGTTACAAAGTAAAAATGGATCATTTTGACTATGAGTAAAATTTTATCACTTTTTCAGACTCTTAAAAAATATGAAAAAGTGAAACCATGGAGTTCCCCTTTAAGCCCTTTTCATACTCTCTAAGCACAAAAATATTGTTGAGTACTTGACTATTTGAACTTGTAAAAATAAGTGAACAATCGTCTATTCAATATAAGTTTAGCCCTTTTATGGACTAAATTAGAATATTTATGAATAAGGTATACGTTGACTAAGCATGGTCAATAGAGTTGATCTAGGTGGATATTTCTGACCGCCTACCTATTCCATCTAGACCTTCAGTCAGTTTCATGATTTTCCTTTTTTATAGCATCATTTACTATTTTTAGCATTTTTTCGGGTCCTGAACTTCGAGAGCAATTTTGACCCCCTAAATGACATTTTTTGAGGTCTACAACATTCCCATGCACTGTGGAAAACCCTATAATAATCAGAGATATCTTTCCAATGATATATGGTACGTGCCAAATAGAGATAATATGACAAAGTTACAACCCCAGGAAGTGGGCTAACCAACTAACCCCAACGAGGCCCATAAAATCTTGGTGTTTCATCTCCTGCTGTTAGTTTTTTGGTTGTTTATGGTTTTCCCATGTTGTTCAATAATAAAAAGGCACTTCAGCCTAATTGTAACACAATTCAAAGGCATGTAGCCACCACATCTCTTCTCAGAGATAAGCTACCAGCGCCCTAGCTATTTTATTTCCATTATGTCTGTAAGCATATTTCAGCTATTTGATATTAATGAAATGAAGTGCTATTTCTGTTGCATCTCTTCGTTTATGTGTATTTATATATTTTATTGCATTCCTTCATAAGTCGTATTAGTGGTATCAAAGCGGTTTTCTCTTTCTCAATCCTTCTTTGCATGTCCTCAACGAGGTCGAGGTATAAGGAGTTAGGGCTTGATCTGGCTGAACCTTTGCAAGATCAGCCTCACAAACCCCTACGATCACCCATGGGGGAAGAAAATAAATATGAGGGAGCAGGAGATCCCATCAAAATATTTCTCGAGTAGGCACTCGAGAAAAAAATAAACGTAATGATGGATAACTTTTCCCAGATACTTCAATGACTGCCCACCGGCGGCGCATCTGCATCCAACAACTAGTTTCGAGGCGCCACTCCTTTTAAGGTATAAGTAAAGTTTGAAATTCCCATATTTGAGGGCCAAATATATATATACATTGTATATATATGGTTGAATATATTATAAGGATATATCTTGGTTCATGACTTTTCCAACCAGGAAAATATTATTTTTTCACTCCTCAAAGTCGCCCCCCATGTCAAGGACTAGTGGGAAAACTACTGTGAGAAAAATGATGAGAGGGAACCCTCTTTATTATTTGATGCACCCACTTGGGATTCATTCCAAGATGCCATCAAGGAACAATATTATCCCGTGGGGAGATATGAGGAAAAGTACATATAATGGACTACACTACGGTAGAAAAGGGATCAATATGTGCATGAGATGACGAATCTGTTCCATACACCGGGTACAAAGTTGAGTATAAAAAATCTGGAGAAACATTTGGTGCTGAAGTACCAGAATTTTCATCACATATAAATTCAGGAGGAAATGAAGTTCCTCGGCATCTCCTCGCTTGGTGTAGCATACCAGTATGTTTCCAATATTAAGTATAAATTCAAATATAAGAAGCATGAATTTGGATCTACAAATCAGAAGAAAGGGAAAGGTGCCCCGAAATCAAAGGAAAAAGGACAAAGCCAAGGCAGGGTGGCCCAGGACAACCCGCCAGGGTCACAAACAAAGAAAAATTTTGTGAAGACAAAGAAGGACACGGGAAAGTGGTGTGAATTCCATAAGATATCCACTCACAACACATGTGAGTGTTGGGCCAAACAGTGACTGGTGGCGGAGCTGAAGGCTTCTGAATTAGATGCATGCTCTCAATTTGAATCAGAACATGACAATGGGAATGAAAAATGGAAGCATAGTATCAATGTGGAGCCCAGTGCCATAATTGCAACCATGAAGATCCAAAAGGAGGAGCTAGAAGATCCAGAGGAGGGGGAGCACCTCTTCCATTCCCATATGTGGGTAAAGGGTTTCTCATTGTAGTACATTATCGACAATGGGAGAAAAAAGAACCTCATTTCAGCAGAGGTTGTGAAGCGTCTGCGCTTGCCGACCACAACACACCCACAACCATACACCAAGGATGGGATCTCCACATCAGCCAGCAGTGGTACCTTACTTACAGCATCAGGTCCTTCACGGATGAGGTATTATGCGGCATTACTCCTCTTGATGTTTGTGATGTATTGTTAGGCCAACCAGACTTGTGGAAGCAACAAGTTGTGTATGAGTCTAGGCCTCGCATTGTTATTTTTACTTTGGGAAATAAGTTGTACATGATACCAAAGGTAGCACCACCTACTTCCATCTCTTTGGTTACTATAAAAACAATGCAGTAAGCTCATTTCCAAAATTGAGAAATTTGTTTTCTTGATGATCCACCCTTAGGGAAAAAAGAAAATTATGGCCAAAACCTCTAGATAGGGCTCCTCTGCATGACAACAACAAATGGACAAAGTCATGGAGGATTACGTGGACATATTCACCTCACTCGCAGGGGTGCCTCTGCACTGTCAGGTCAAGTACTCCACCGATCTGACCCTAGGTGCATCGTTTCCCAATGGAACAATCTATCAGTGCTCTGTTATGGAGAACGATGAAATCAAGATGCATATTCAGGAGCTGGTGCAGAAAGGTCACATCCACCCGAGTTCATCACCTTGTGGGAGCCCGACTGTGTTGGTGCAGAAGAAGGATGGGACTTGGAGACTCTGTATTGACTATCAGGTTCTAAACAAGATCATTTTCTGGAATAGGTACCTGATCCCACATATTGATTACCTTCAAGACCAAATCGAGGGGGAAAAATATTTCATCAAGATCGAATTGAAGTCCGGGTATAACTAGGTACCAATCAAATCCTCCAATGTGTGGAAGACTACCTTCAAAGCCAAAGAGGGCCTTTTCGAATGACTTGTAATGCCTTTCGGGATGAAGAATGCTCCTGAAACCTTCATGAGGCTGATGGATGACATCTTGTAGCCATTCACCAACTCATTTTTGTGGTGTACTTGGATGAAATCCTGATCTTCAACCAAAATTGGGAAGAGCACCTCCACCACATCTGGCAGGTCCTCCAAACACTGTGAAAACAAAAGTTGTGTTCCAATTTAGAGAAGTGAAATTTTGGCATGACCCAGGTTCGGTATCTGGGATACATTATTGATGAGTGGGGGTGCATGTGGATCTAGCCAATATCCAAGTTATTTGGTATTGGCCATCCCCAACCACTATAACAGAGCTCCACTACTTTTTGGTTCTTGCTAATTTCTAACGCAGGTTCATGTTTGGATTCTCTCATATCACTTGGAACTTGAGTCAAATCATCAAGGGAGGAGCGAAAGAAAAATTATTTTGGTCTAAATATCAACAGAAAGTGTTCGTAGAGTTGAAACATTTCTTCTGCTTTGCACCAGTGCTCACACTACCAGACTTGCAAAAACCCTTTGAGATCGAGATAGATGCATTTGACTACACTATTGTGGAAAATCTTACTCAACATGGGCATCGAGTGGAATATCACGACGAGACAGTTTCCAACATAGTCGAGAAGTATCCCACTTATGAAAAAGAGATGTATTCCATTGTGAAATCTTGATGACAATGGAAGCATTACATTTTTGGGAAGGAAACAATCATCCATACAGATTGTTATCAACAAATTGATTATGATAGGTTGCTCATCAATCAACTTAATGTAACTCTTTCAAACCACTTTTGACTGAAGATTAGCCTCTTCAGTTTGAGAGGGCTTTCTCAAGGTAATTTATGATTTTTGATGGAAATTTAGATGGCTAACTCTATAACTATAACTTGATTTGATTGATTGCAGGTTGAAAATGTAAGGACTTGCTACCATTGGGCTATGGGGTCAATATCAGTAAACTCAATGAAATTATTTCTTCTTATGGAACTGAGGCAATGGAGGCTTCAATGAAATGATAGTACACACACAACACAGGAAGAAAAGAACAGTTTAACCTCTAAAGGAAGTCAGAGCATGTTACCATGAGTTCTGAGTAATTAGACATCAAACTAACTGTAGGTATTAAATATGAAAGATATAGAACATATAACACATTGAACACCTCCTTTGAATCTCAGGTAAAGAAGAAAATATCACTGTATATTACTGAAATTGAAAAACTATTACAGAGTAGCAGTTTGGTACAATATTCTCCAACCTTTTGATATTCCGTCTTCTGTCTATAAATAGACTCCTTTTACATTGCATAGGATGTTGGATCATCAAACCTTAACACTGACAGCTAAACATAACTGACAACTCTATTTCTGGAACATAAAAAGACACCTATTCACTTTAAGAGTTTATCTCCTAATAGGACTCTACTTACATTTATTTCCTCCACTTATCTAATAGTGGGATCATTACATAGAAAAGGATTAGGTGCTCGAATGGCATTATCCATCATTAAAAAGAATAAATGCCCTTACTGAAACTACAAAACAGTCATACTATTTTTAAGGAAATTATGACATGGAATTTTCTTATTGCTGAGCTGAATTGAATCTTCTTTCCTATGTTGCGCTGTTGCTAATGAACGGATGAAGTGGGGCAGTTTAGGACGTGGACGTCAATTCGCTGATATGCTAACAGATGAGCTGAGATCTATGCTGACGGATCTCCTGTGTAAACAGAGTACTGAATTCTTTTTCTACCCAACATCGACCTTTCTGTTGTTTTATTACTCAAAATCCTCTTGCTGTGTTAAAACTTTTTTATAAGAAAAATAACGTGAAAAACCAATATATCAGACTTGAAATATTTCAAATTTCAATTTTGAAGCGCATTGCATTTACGGACTTCACAACCTTTACAGTTTAGTTTATAAAGAATATGATCGGCGATGTGATGTGATGGGGAGGTGACGTGGAGCGTAAGTGGGGTTGGACCGCAACACACATCGCAATTTGTAGCGTTTAGTTATAAGCGTGTAATATGTAAACTTCAAAAACTAGGAAGTGCGATGCGCGGGGGAGGAGATGAGTGACGTGGCAAGGAAGAAGTGGGACCGGACCGTAGTGCAGATCGCAGCTTTCAGCTTTTAGTTATAAGCTACAGGGGTTAACTTTTAAAATTTTCAAAGTGTGGGGAAGAGGGACCCATTGGCTATGTGGCGGAGTTTAATGAATTAGCAAAGGTTTAAGCAGTAAGTGTTACAATTTTTATATGGGATATCAATGTATTGCGACGACTCTGCAATGGGGGAGGAGTTGCATGAGGTGGGGCCAACTTACCGCATCTCAAACTCCTTCCCCCGCCATGCTTCCCTTCCATTTCATTTATCATTGAAATATACGTTAACTTACCCTTTTTCCGCCTTTCCACTTTACCCTTCCACCTTTACCGTTTCATCGCTTTTCATTCCTCAATGGCCAATTTGCGATATCGCATCGCATTTGTTTTACTTTGTGAGCGCACTTATGCTGAGAGTGCGCTACGCTTCTGCAAATTTTAGTGACCATATTACAAGTTGTATTTTGAACAAATGAGAACTTATTTTGGAAATTGGGAGGAGGATTTTGTTAATAACATGCAAAATAACAAAAAAATCTCTTGTTTTTTCCAAAAAAGTTATGGTTAGAGATATATTGATCCATATTTATCCTTGTTTCTACAAAAAAATTTGGCAAATTTTGGTGACTTTTTGAAAAATCTGGAAAATTGGTTTTTGCAAAAGCGTTGCACACGACGTGACAAATTTTCTTAGAGCATATAAATGAAGAAATTTTTTCTTTATTAGATTAATTTTGACTTATACATCATAGATATGGTATCAGGTTGACTTTTCACCCTCCAATTTTGAAGAAAAATCCAAAAAATAGCCCTTTTTTCATGTTTCTACCACTCATTTTGATTGTGCACGATGCTTCTGGAGTAAGGTTAGGAGAATGAGTTTTTGAAGGCATTATAGAGGGTATTTTTTAAGGATGGAATTGAAAGAGGACACACAGGGATACCTAGCCTAACTGTCATATTTGCAAATGGATTCCTAAAAGTCAGTCAAATTCAACTCTAAAGTGGCACGACACTTCTATCTTGAATTCCTTTTGGACAATTGTCAAGCCAAAAAACTCCAAATTTCGAGGTGAAAATGTCCCATGGGGTGTATTTTTGATAGGAGATTATTTTTTTGCCTCTCATTGTGGAGGAATCATGTAATTAATGAAAGAGACATACACTCCTAGTTATTGGCTAAATTTGGGGGGATTGTTTCTAACTTCCCTAGATTCTAGGTAATGACTCATAGGGTGCATTTATGATGTATTTTGGATAAGATTTCCACCCAATGAGGTGTCATCTATTCTATTTTATATATGTAGTCTAACTCAATTCATTTTAGTGGTTGGATACTTGTTATTTGCAGTGTGGAGCTATTGTACAAAATTTTTTCAGTGAAATCAAAGACATGTTGCATCTATAATCTTGGGACTCCAGTGGTATGATTTTGAGCATTGTTTTTTCTCTGTAACCTCATAAATTTGAATGTTATGTTATCTTTCCATCACATGTATGCTTTTTTATTTTGATCTTATGATTCTATGAACATAAATCTCGCTTTCCATGCTCTGTTTTATAAGATTTTCATGAATGCGTTTCTATTGTTTTGATGAATGAATTCATTTAACATGCTCCTTATAACTCTCTCTCTTTTTAAACCCTATACATAATGACAAATTAAGTATTTTCCTAAGTTTACCTACCTGGCCTCATCCTTGTCTCAGCAATTTAACCTTTCAAATCAAACCTAAAACCTAGACCTAGTTCCTTGATTGTCATTCCTATCCAACAAAAACTCAAAACAAACAAAACCCTAATTCATTGAGATTTATAACTAGCCTAAGATAATTACATATCTAGTCATCTCATTGGATGTAAAAGTGAAATTGAGAGAGCCCTCTCTGGTTTTGGTAGGGCTAGCTACCAAGCCTAAAGATTGATTTGAGGTTACCTCCTTCATTTCCATTCGCAACCTTGGGAAACAGGGGGGAGTGATACCATTTTTGGTGCTGTTGTTGGTGAGGGAAGGTTAAATATTTACCAGGAAAGAAAAAAAAATATTAGCTCTAATTGTTGATGGTGAACAATGGTCAGGCACAAAAATTTTGTGAATCTTTCACCTGGTGACTCCAGTGTCGAAGAATCCAAAAGTTCAAGGTTTTCATGGCGACTCCACTGTTCAAAAATCGATAGCTTGAAGAAATTTTTGGTGTCTTCAATGTTTTCAAATATGGGTTGAACTACAAGAAGGAATGTTAGGTATGCTCCTACGGATCAGTCTCATATCCCTGGCTTTCCAAATCCTATGCCTCGTGTTGGTTGGTTATCTTATCTTCCCATGTTCAAAGTTGAAAAGAAAGATGATGTCGCCTTGCACTTGATCAAGTTTCATATGCACATACATAGGCTAGGGGTTGAAATTCATGAAGGCTGCTTAATGAAGATATTTACGACAACCTTAGAAGAAAGATGAAGGTTTTGTTATGAGAATTTTCCATCTGCTAGTCTATGTTCTCTTAAATATTTCTTCACAACATTTTGTAAAAATTATAAACAAAACTACCCTTCTCTAGTGCTGCTAGGAAACCTTTGTGGAAACCTTAATGATCTTATTCAACATATGGGGATTAACATTCATGACAAATATATAATGTATTATGAGATTGAAGAAGCTTGGTTTGATTTATTTTCTCATTCGGAGGAAATAGAAGAGGTTTGTTTCCATGAAATTCAGGTGGATTATCAACAAACAACAATTTATGTAGTTGGAAATGAAACTGATCAGATTGTCAAGGATCAAGAGGAGAACAATGAAATAGAAGAGTTTGTTCTAAATCATCTTCCAAAAGAATATTGTCTTCATGATAATTTCTAGCAAACAATGTCTTCTTTGACTGAAGATAATATTAATCAACAATCAATTGATGAAGGTCACAATCATTCCCTTGAATTATATGAAGGTATTCAACAATGTTAATGAGACCAAAACATTGATGATGAGTGTCATTCAAATTCTACTTCAAATATTTCATTTCTTGAATCTTTATTTCAAGAGGAAACTTTTTCATCTATATGTTCATAATTTTTTGAAGACCAAGAGCACATTCTTGCTGAAATTCATCAAGAAGAGAAGCCAGTTGCAATAGAAGGATGTTTCTCGATTTCTCAACATCAGAAAGAGATAATTTTTGAAGATCTTGTGGAAATTTTTTTACTGTGAGTAATGAAGGTTGATGTTTCAGCATTCATTGATGAAGGTGACTAGTTTCAGCACATAGACAAAACAACATTTTGGAAGGAGGTTTTTTTTCCTATTTTAAATAATCCAGAAAGGCTTATGTTACATGTTAATCATGATCCTTTGGTAATTTTGTTGCAACCATCTGGGAAGATGAATCTCCTTGTATTTATGGATCATGAGCACATGTTCATTGGAAATTTTGAGTTGCCTATCTATTGTTTCTTTTGCCTGCTCATGGAAAGTGTGAGCAAGATTCAAGTAAGTAGCCATTTGCTGGATTGGTTACACTGGAGGGATCATATCACATGATTGTATAGATATATTCAGTAGGAGGGAGGTTATCATCAAGATTTGAAGCCTAAGGTAAAGGCCCTAAGATCCCGATGATCTGCTGCAATAAGTGAGTTTAGTTAGTAGTGAAAATTTTGAGTCAAACTCAGTTTTTTTTTTTTTTTTTTTTTTCAGTTAGTCATTTGAGTGTCTAGTGTTTTATTTTTGACTCTATTTCCAAATGGATGAGGCTACTTGGTATACGGTGTTATTGACACTTCTTGAAGGAGCTTCCATCCCTAGATGGAGCCAATGTTATTATCTTAACGTTCAGTGATCAAATACACTCTTTCAGGTTTACTTAGTAGTGGTCCCAGGTCAAAATTTCATGCTTTCGAACCAATTCTCAAATAAACTTTTGTTCACAAAATTTTGTGTAGGTCTGAAATTCTACTTCCTTCACTCCATTCATGGTGATCATCATTTCAAGTTCATGTCATCCATAAATTACCTAGGGTCATATATCAATCAACATACCTCCATCTAGGTTATGGTCTAAGTCACATTTGTTTTGCCACCACAATGTCCAATCATGTCATGAAAGAAAGAAAAAAAGAGTCATTTTCACCATACAAAGCATCCTCATTGGGAGTTAGGAAATATAGGAAAATAAAGTAAAGGAATTTTGTCTTTTCTCAGAGAAGTATGCTACATGGTCAAAAGAGCTCCTCTCTCATGCTCACAACTCTCCACAACCATCCAAATACTGGTAGTTTTCTATGTTTTTTCCTTTCAAGCTCCAAGAAACCATTAGAAGGGTCAGTTCATCATTGCTCAAGTTTCATAGGCTTCTAATTCAGTAAGTGATCATCCCTCACCTTTCATTCAGCTCAATTTCTTCATTAAAGTGGTGGATTCCCTCTTTTAGGGTTTTCAACTACATTTTTGGTTTCATTGATGTTTAGCTTGCTTCAGCAAGAAAAACCTAGTTTCATCATCTATTAACCATCACAAATGACTCGTATACCTTACCAAGTCATTCCCTATCACTCATATCTCTCATTTATCTCATTTTCACTCAAACCATAATTATCACTACGCTTTTGCAGAGATACTAGGTAAACTCCGTGTTTAAGTCCTTTTGCCCTCTTTCCCTTATCCATTTCTAGAAATTAAACCTATAATATGTTCCTAACACACTACCATATCTCCCCTAATTTTTTTATATTTTTCCCTAACTCCTATCCCCTCCATTTCCCTCCCTAAACTTGCCTCCCCATTTTCCTCTGTTTTCTAGTCTTCACCCTTCCTTTCCTTAATATTAAGCTAGGGTTTATTTTTGCTGAAAAAAATCATGGAAGGTGAGAAGAGAAAGGCCCATAAGGGAGGTCATCATTCTAGGTTTGAGCCAACTCAGACCCATGGGATAATTTTCAGAACTTCATGATCATTTGCTAGGGTTTACATTGCACACAGGGACAATCCTACTTAAAATTTACTTTCTAAAAAAATAAAGATGAATTTGACCAAAGTGAAAGAGGTTTCTATCAATCATAGCACAAGTGTTACTATTTGAGAGAAATTCCAATAATATAGTTGCTCCAAGTCATTTTCTGCACTTTTGGATTGGTTGTCTTCAAGTCAATTTTTAAAGGGTTTGGAGCAGTGGTTTGAAGTTCTTGATGACTCCATTGTGTATTAGACATCATACTATTTCCATCCATACCATTTTCAGCCCAAAATACTCTAGGAATGCCCCCAAAATCCCTCTCTAAGTGTCATGATGCTTCTGTTGAGAGTGCGCTATGCTTCTACACAGTTTAGCGACCAATGTCAAACTTGGATTATGAACAAATGGGAAAGTATTTTGGAAACCGGGAGGAGGCTTTTGTTCATAACATGCCAAATAACAAAAAAATCTCTCAGTTTTCAAAAAAAGTTATGGTTAGAGAGATATTGATCCATCTTGGATTCCTATTGATGTAGAAAATTTTGGAAAATTTTGGTGATTTTTTGAAAAATTTGGAAAATTAGTTTTTGCAGAAGCATCGCATAACGGCACGACGCTTTTTCTTAGAGCATCTAAATGAAGAAATTTTTACATGGTTAGATTTATTTTGACTTATAAATCACAAATATGGTATCAGGTTGACTTGTTACCCTCCAATTTTGAAGAAAATTCCAAAAAAAACCCTTTTTTCATAATTCTATCACTCATTTTGACTGTGTGCGGCACTTCTAGAGTGAGGTTGGGAGAATGTGTTTTTGAAGGCCTTATAGGGTGTATTTTCTCAGTTTTAAGGATTTAATGGAAAGAGGACACACATGGATACGTATCCTAACTTTCATATTTGAAAATGAATGCCTAAAATTCAATCAAATTTAGCTCCAAAGTGTCGTGATCCTCCTATTGGGAGGCGCGACACTTCTACTAACTGGAGTGACACTTCTATCTTGGATTCCTTTTGGAAAATTTTCAAGCCAGAAAACTCCAAATTTTGAGGTGAAATTGTCCCATGAGGTGTCTTTTGGATAGGAGAGTTTTTTTTTCCTCTCATTGTGGAGGAATCATGTAATTAATGAAGGAGACATACACTCCTAGTTATTAGCTAAATTTGGGTGGATTGTTTCTAACTTCCCTAGATTCTAGATAATGACTCATAGGGTACATTTATGATGTATTTTGGATCATATTTCGACCCAATGAGGTTTCATCTCTTCTATTTTCTATATTTAGTCTAACTAAAGTAATTTTAGTGGTTGGATAGTTATTATTTGTAGTGTGGAGCTATTGTACAAACTTTTTAAAGTGAAATCAAAGACATGTTGTAGCTATAATCTTGGGACTCTAGTGGTATGATTTTGAGCATTTTTTTTTCTCTGTAACCTCATCAAGTTGAATGTTATGTTATATTTCCATCAAATGTAGGCTTTTGTATTTTAATATTATGAGTCTATGAATAGAAATCTTGCTTTCCATGCTCTGTTTAATAAGAATTTCATGAATGTGTTTCTACTCTTTTGATGAATGAATTAATTTAACATGCTCATTCTGACTCTCTCTCTTTTCAAACCCTATACACAATGACAAATTAAGTATGTTCCTAAGTTTACCTACTTGGCCTCATCCTTGTCTCTGGCTTCATCCTTTGAAATTAGACCTAAAACCTAGACCTAGTTCCTTGAATGTCATTCCTATCCATCTTAAACTAAAACAAACAAAACCCTTATTCATTGAGCTTTATAACTAGCCTAATATCATTACATATCCAGTCATTTCATTGGCTATAAAAGTGACATTAAGAGAGACCTCTCTAGTTTTGGTATGAATAGCTACCAGACCTAAAGATTGGTTTGAGGTTACATCCTTCAGTTCCATTCTCAGTCTTTGGAAATGGGGGGAGTGATAACACTCTCCATTACAAACTACGCACATGACTCAATGAAAAGTGAAAATAAAAAGTAAGTTCTAGAAGCCTTCTTGGGTGAATATAGCCCAACTAGAAGCTTCTTGGTCATATCTATTTGAGCCAAACCCCTATGAACATGGAGCTAATTCCCTTGGATCAAGGAAACCTAATCCAACTATTAATGGATCATATCCCTCTTTTGTGGATCTGAAACATCCTCCATCTTTCCTATAAATTGAGTAGAGGCTAGAGGGTTACTGGAGTTCACATAAGGTAGTATAATGCTGGTAATTTTGGATAAGGAAGCTTATCATCTAAGGAGAAGGATTAGAGGCATTTGGGAGGAACCTTCACGACATTAAGGAAAGGTTGTAAGGATCTCTTTTGATCTCTTAATTAATACATTTGAATCATTTTTCTCATTGTGTTATCTTATTGAAATTATGAATGGTTTATAATATTTATGTATTCATTAAGGTAATCTCAATTTCTAGTCTCCTTGATCATTAGATTGAGCTTGTTTTAGATCATTATATTGCATATTCCTTTGATCTCTTGTATGTTTGTGTTTGCAGGTTTCATCAAATATTTGAGGAACTACAATGGGACAAATCAGGTATCTTCCTTAAGCATTTCACAAAGAGGTAAGAGCACAAAAAACAAGATATACACCATATAATTTATTAAATCAAATCACACACAAAACTTGGCTTCACAAATGAATTACATGGATATTTATTCTTGAGGAAGAAAACTATCGAATTCCTTGAAGAGAAACTTCTTCCTGGATATTTGGAGGAATTTGAGAGTAATCCTCTCAATTTTAGGAATCTATCCTAACTACCTATTCTCTAAAAAATTATAGAATTATTCATAAAATCTAGAACTTTCTAGTTTCTCCTAATTAAATAAATACATAAATTTAAAACATGAGATGCTCCTACATCATACTACCAGAGAGGAAAAGATACATTCCTATGATTTTATTTTGAATTTCTTCAATATTGGTACCATATTTTTAAATCTTTGTTGTTGTCATCTAAGTAGCATCTTCAACTGGTTGATTCTTCCATTTAACTAAGTATTGAAAATACTCTTTATTCATGGTCCTTTTAGCCACTCTTTGATCGATGATTGATTCAATCTGCTTTGTTGGTGTTGAAGGTAGCTATTTCTCCCACTAAAATTTGTCACTAACAGGTGCATCTGTAGGATCATTCATTTGTTAATTAAAGGGGTATATATATGAAACATTAAAGATTGGTGAAATGCCAAAGCCTTTGGGTAGTTCTATTTAATAAGCATTCGAGAAAAATTTCCTTAAAATTTTGCATGGTCCAATCTTTTCAATTTTAAATTATTATCTTCTATTTATGAAATATTTATTTACGAAGATGTGACATAACCAAGTATCCAACATCAAAATATATTTTTCTTATTTTGGAATCTACTCTTCATTTATAATTGTTGCTTGACTCTGCCTTGTATTTCCTGCATACTAGCCACAAGATCTTTACCATTTGCACTTCTGAATTGTTGTTATCCAAATTTCATTAATTCATAAATTCCTCATGGATTCATCCCACAAACAATTTGGAATGGACTCAATCCAGTGCTTCTGTTGGGTGAATCGTTATATGCAACTTCTACCAGAGCAAGTACATGATTCCATTGTTTTGGATATTCACTTACCAAACTCCTTATGATATTTTCAAGACTTATAGTTACCACTTATGTCTGACCATCAGTCTGGGGATGATATGCTAAACTAAAGCTGAGATTGGTTCCTAACTTTCGTAAAGTTCTCCAAAAATGACCCACAAACATTTTTAACTAAGTAACATTACCTTGGATTGGTCTTCTTCTAGTGCTTTTTCATTCTTCAAGGGTAAAATTACATGTTGTTCTCCATCCTTTTAAAAAGTATAAGTGTTACTCCTTCCATCGTGTATTTCCTTCCTATCATATTTCCATGGTCTTCAAAGCAAAATATGACACACATCCATAGGCATAACATCTCAAAGAACTTTATCTTTATAGAATCCTATCTGAAACTCCCCTTCACATTATTCATTAACTAGTATATGATGTCCCTTTTGCAACCATGAGACTTTGTAGGGAGTAGGATGTTTAGTTTTCTTTAAATTCAAATTTTCTACCATTTCTGTGGATACTAGATTATCAATACTCCCACTATCAATAATTACATTACAACATTTCCCTCTTTATTTACAAACAATTTTGAACAATGTTTTTCTTTGTGTGGTTTCCTTTACTTCTTCAGGAGATTTTAATAAATTTATTTTCATCATCAAATATTCACCAGTTTCAGGTGAATTTTCATGTGTAGAGGATTGTACACTTTCTGTATCAGTTTGTGCTATATATGTTCTACCCTTAATACAAAAACCTCTCTCTACATTCACTAGATTTATGACCAATTTATTACATGTGTAACATCTTACTACAAAATATCAACCTCTACCTCATTGATATGTTCTTCATCCTATGAAATATGCTTTTGATGATGGTTCTCCCTGATGTGAACTGGTACCTTCTTCTCTTTGAATGAGAATTGTTCCACTTGAATGTCATCTGCTTGATTTTCCTCTACTTGATGATCCTCTACTTGATTGTCCTATGCTTCTTATTGTGCTTCGTCCTCTTCCTCTTTGAATCCACTTCCTTGCTACTTTTTCTTCGATCTTAAGGGTTATTTGATAGGATTCTTCAACAGTTTTTAGAGACTAAACATCCAATTCATCTTGTATTTAAAATCTTAGGACATTAATATATCTAGCTATCATTTCATCATCTGCTTCTATATGACTAGATCTTATACTTAGTCTATAAATTTCTTTTGTATATTATTTTACAAACATGAATTTTTGCTTAAGATTTTTCATTTGGCGAAAAATATTTCACTGATAATCTCAAGGAAGAAATTTAGCTTTGAGCTTGGCTAGCATTTGATCCCAACTAGTGAGCTTCCCTTTATTTTTATTTCTCCATTCAGATTGCACACTATCCCACCATAGTGCACCATGTCCTTTCAATTTCGTCACCACAAAATTAACTGTCTTCTCTTCATCTACATTTTCATAGTCAAAATATTTATCCATGGTGATGATCTAGTGGATCAATTCTTCAAGATTTAAATGTCCTTCATACATAGGCACTTCCAATCTCACCTTGGTACTTATTCCCATGATTATCTTTACCATTTTCTCTTCTGAATTTTCTTCAGGTTCAGCTTTTTCTTCTGATATTTCTTCTGCTTCACTGATATCACCAATGTTGACATCTCTTCGGCGTGTTGTATCCAATGCATCTAATATTGTTAGAATATGCCTCACTTCATCAAGTAAGACTTGATTGGAAGTTGGTCTTCCTCGACCAATTCCACCTCCTTTAGCTCCTCTAGCTCCTCTAACTCTATGGGCCATCTTAATTGAAATAAAGTATAATAATCCAAATAAATGACCAAAATAAAACTCCTCTTTAAGAAGTTAAAAAAATACCTTTTTTAGAATGACCTTTTTATTTCTTCAATATATATATATATATATTATTAACATGGAACATTTTACATATATGTTCCTTCCATTGTGCAATATATAACTTCTAAGTATTTTTTAACTTATTATCTTCAAAACAATAGTGTTCATTTCATGCTCCTTACAACCAATATTGCACTATGGTTTGGAAAACATTTCATCATGCATTAAATTAATATGTGGAATGAATAGGAAAGCACACAAATGAATTACAACGCTCCTTTCATTATAGCCACCTGGTTCAGTGACCTCAATCTTCTTGGCTATATTGACATCTCCATGTCGATCATCGATCACACAACTTCAAAGAAAAAAATCCCTGCGATTTCAATTTTTGGTCCAATGAATCTTGGATGGATTCTCTTTGTGGGTATGTTTACATAACCTCTTAGCGATATAAATCTAGCCTCCTATGGACTCTCCCAACTCACAATTCATGTGTCACTTAGAAACCATCATAAACAAGTCACCATAACACATAGTAGCTTTAGAATTCGACATCAGGGAGGTGAACTTGGAGTTAGAGTTAATCGGCACATCCTGAGTGAAGCTCAATTTTCCTTTAGCGTAGGAATCCAAGAATATGGATAGGCAGTAGGAGAGAGTATTGCTTTTAGCTTGCAAAGTAAGCAAGGGAGAGCCCCTGCCAACATCCAGGATTCCAACATAAAAATTGTCTTAGTATTGTTAGAAATTGATTCTGCATTCAAACCCGAACTTTTCAATGGACTGGAAATCAGTTGTAGTGTATCTTAACTCACATCCATGGTGATAATTTTTGAGCTCTGATACCATATATGGTGTAGAGAACAAAACAAGAAATACACCATATAATTTATTAGATCAAATAACACACCAAAATTAGCTTCACAAATGAATTACATGGCTATTTATTCTTGAGAAAAAATTTATCAAATTCCTCAAAGAGAAACTTCTTCCTGGATATTTGGAGGAAGTTGAGAGTAATCCTCTCAATTTTAGGAATCTATACTAACTACCTAATCTCTAACAAATTCTAGAATTATTCATAAAATCTACAACTTTATATTTTCTCCTAATTAAATAAATACATAAATTTAAAACATGAGATGCTCCTGCATCATCTTGTTTTAATGATTGAAATGAAGTTAGCTTAGGGAAAGAGCTATTCTTATGTCTATTTGTTTCTAGTTTTCCTTTAGGATTCTAGGGAGATTTCTTCTATCCACAGAAGGGATTTGTCCATAGAACAAGGAACTATGGTTATTTTCTAATCCAGGGTTAATGGATTGGGGTTTATGAATGCTTTGACATATATATATATGTATTGTAACATCTAAATGAATATAATGAAAAATCAATCTGGTAGTTATGGTTTTGGGATCCAAGGGAAAATATCTATGTATATTTGTTTTATGTTTTAGGTTCTCACCATTGTTTATTTTATGTTTTTAGAATGTGTGCAGGTAATTTATGTACAAGGTTGAAACCTACATAGATTGCTCATCCTATACGATGCCTTTGATGTCGTTGCTGCCCTTAGTACCAAATCAATAGAAAAGTATACTTCCCCGTGTGGGAGAAACTCTGAAATATATGCTAGAAACACATTCTGAAACCGTTGTAATATTGGGTACCTGCTTAAATATCTCCACATCCTCATCCTCCTTACTTTTATCACTAGAAATATTCACTGTAAATAACACACATCCTTTTCGGCGACTATGCTTTGCCTACATAGATGTCACCATTCTGATTAATGTTTCTTTCTTATAACCTTGTAAGATTCTTTGTTCTTCATTTTCATCCAAACACTCGATAGCCTTATCATAGTATTCTACCTTAGTCCTATGAAGATATAGCCAGTAGATACCATGAATCATACTATATGATCCCAACGACAATAAATTCAAATGTGTTAATCTAGGCATACCATTAAACTTGAACGTACAATCTCTTACCCAATGATGAACTCTTTTATTTATACCTATAGCCAACTACACTAACCAATAGTTTTCATACACTTCTTTATTCAATCCACACTTATCCACCAAGTTAGGGTTAACATAACTATAACTAGATCGAGGGTCAATCAAAATAAAAACAAATTGATCACAAAGCTAACCATCCATCTCAATGATATATTCCTGGTGATCTTCCTACCTATTATCCAATGTTGCATAGATCCGAGGAATGCTCTGCCCAACATCCCCATTATTTTTTGCTTCTTGTGCGTTATAATAAGAGGCCTACCACCTTGATTCTACAGACAATATATCTTAATATGCTCCTCATTACATTTCCAACACTGCAACCAGCCTGTGACATCACCTATATTTTGTTGTTGTGCCCGATGTCCTTGTATAACTATGTTAAACTTCTTCTTAGGTGAAACTTTTTATTTTTTATTTCTTGTTAGGTGCAACTTTTTATTTTTCTTTTCAACTACTGTTTACATTTAGCTTTGTATATTCCTTTCCAACCATGTTGCGATTTTGTCTTACGCTTTGATTTCTCATAATAGTACTTCAATTTACCAATAACTTCCTCAAGTGGTCAAGGCTCATCATACTCAATCCGATCTCTAGATGCTAATGGTAATCCATTGACAAACCTCTAAACTTTAGAATTTTCATCCTTAAGATATGGTACATACCTCAATAACCCAAGGAACTTGGTTGTATACTCCTCATCTATCATCGATCCCATCTTTAGATAATATAATTCCTTAGCTTTTCTGTCAGAGTACCTCTCTAACAAGTATTTCTTCCTGAAGAGTCCCTTCAATTCATGCCAACTCAAGTATTTTGTCCTGATGTCTCTAACCTGCCTCACATATTCCCACCAGATGTATTATTTCCCTTTGAGGATGAATATATAGATTCTGGCCATCATGTTCTCTATGCACTCATGCAACTCAAATAATTTCTTCATCCCAAGTAACCATGCCTCATCATATTCTGGTTTCTTCAAGTCCCCATCCAAGGTAGGTGGCTTTGATTTCTTAAACTCTTCTAGAAAATACCCCCTTTCACTCCTCTTGTAAGGATGATAAAAATGAAATCATATTGCATGTCATAACCAAAACTACAGTAAAACATGTGCCCCCTATCCAGAGTATCCAAGATCCTACCATCTCTGATCGTGTCATCCCTATCTGATTGTGCCCACCATGAGATCTACTGCCATATGCCCTGATGAGCCTCAATATTGCAACAAGAATGCTACAAATACCAAGGCTACCAACTTTAATTATCAACCTGGGGTCCCTACAAACTTAAGAGGTATTGACACTATGTGTGTAACATATAATGTGCCCTTATTTGGTTGATCTAATGTAATAGATGGAATGCCATGAAATCAAAGCCTAAACTAATTGTAGAAATGGAAGTGTTGATTTTAAAAGAAATTAATCCTAGGAAAGAACAACAATTTGTAATTGAAATCCTAAGAGCATGAATTCAAATAAAAATACCTAATATAATTTGTAAAAATAAATGTCCTGCAATTTGTCAGATTGGCAAGACCAAATAGACAAGGGTAACATCAAACCAACTTTGGAGTCCTAGGACCTAGCCTTCCTGGACTCAGAGAGGGCTCTCTCTATATTGTATAAAAGGTATGACATGTATGTTTTTAGGATGCCGATTTTAGGCTAGTTAAAGTGATAGGGTTTGCTTATTTTGTTTTGGTTGGTTGGGTTGCTTGTCAAGTAGAATAGATAGAGTAAGAGGAATTCAAACCATTTGGATATGGGGTCTTTGAAAGGCTTGAAAAGTAAAATAATGAATCAAGTGTGTTTCATAGGGAAAGTTAAAAAAGCCAAATGGTTCCTAATAGCTTGGGTGGATGTGAAATGAACATTAAATTGTGAACATAGTAGGTTTAAAGGGAAATTAAGAATCCTTTAACATATACTATAACAAGAAGGGCTTTCAATATCACTATGCTTAAGAAAGAATCAAAGGACAGGGCACACCATAAACTTCTTTGACCTAGATTTACCAAGTAAACTTTAAAACAACAATCCAACAAACCCTAGAGAGCAGGGAACTCCTAAATTCTCTAGCTATATGCCTTCAGAGAAAGAAAACATGTAAGATAACACATTATTTATGATTAAAGAGAAGGGAAATCCTAAATTCCTTAATAAAACTATAGAATACCTTCAAAGTGACCATTGAAGATGGACTAAAGGATAGGGCAAACCATAAAATTCTTCAGCCAAACCATAATTAGTAAACTTCAAAGAAAATGCCATAAAAACAATGTTTTAAGCTACACCAAAGGGCAGGGCATACCGTAAACTTCTTTGGCTTGACTCCATTGAACCATTCTTATGAAAACAAGCTAAGTGGAACTCGATAGCAATCAAGAATTCTCTAATCAGACCTAGCAGAGGAAAACATCTAAGCAATAGAAGGCAAACAGACTTAAGGTGCCTCTAATAGCATATCTTAACCTAAATTTTCTGCTCTATTGCATGAGAAAGGATGAAAGAATATGAAAATAGAAGGAAACAATTAATAAATTAGAACAACATCACCATTAACTATGTTCATGAATCCTATGAATGTGTTTGCTTCATTGACATTCAATCCAAAACAGTCACAAAGCTCCAAAGCCAATTTCTTCACAACTCCAAGTCTATGTATATTGACCTCAACAATCAACCAAAAAAATAACGAAGCATACATGCAATATTTAACTGCAAAATGATGAATTAAACCCATTATAGGGTTTCAAAAATTTCATTTATTACACGTTTAAGGCACTTTGACCTTTGAGACCATGCAAGGCCTAAGGCAAAAATATCCAAATTCATTTATGACAAAAATAACTTCTAACATAACACCTCAGATAATTTTAGAGATATTTGTCCTTAAAGCCTTCAAAATATATTTTTCAATAACTTCTAATGTCTTTTGTTGACTTTCTGGTAAGGGCACAACACCAAGGTACAAGGGCACAACGCCAAGACTAGAAAAATCACCTGTTTTGCAACTAAGTTTTGGAGGCCTTCCCGGTGTCCAAATGAGCTCTATGATAGCTCATTGGAAATCTTGTCTTGTCTAGTTTCCAAATCTGCCTTTAGTTTCTAGATTGGTTCCCATATTCCTAGTAAAAAATACATTCTCCCAAGACTGCTAAGGGCACAATGCCAGTGCTGAAAAGAGGTCAGAAAGGTGTTTTTTAGGTGGTTTTTGGCCCTTTTGAGGGACCAGTTTTGATATAAATGGCCTGAAATTTTCTGTGGATGATGTACATTCCATGATGATCATGAATATGTAAGCCATTTTTCATTTTATTGCCCCAAAAAAGAGCGCAGCGCCAGTGGCGCTGCACGTTTGGCCCTTTTCTCTCCTAGCCAAGTAGTCAAAAACTCAAAATTTGCACCAAGTGCCAAAATTTGGAAATTACCTTACTAATCATGTTTGGGATGATTGGAGGGATACATCATCAAGGATATCCAATTTTTCCTTCTCCTTTGCCTCATTTTTTGCTTGAATCTTTGCAAGGGCTCTTTTGAGCTTAGCCCTTGCAATTATGTTCCTCATGGCATAATGTCTTGCCATCTTCTTCTACATGTCAATGTCTCTATTGCCTTCTCAAGTTGAACCTCTAGGTGAAAATTAGCTCTCTCTAGCCAAGATTATCTAACATAGCTGATTTCCATGGCAAGCAACTCACTTGGAGTGAGTTGCTTTGCCAATTCTGTCTCTTTCTCTCTTTTCCGGGTTAAAGCCTTCTTCAAACCAATTGTCCTTGGTCTCTTCCTAGGAAGATGTTCTTCCTTATCTTCATTTTCATCAAAAGTTCCCAAGGTCTCATCTAGCATATCCTTGGCCTTTCTCACCTCCTTCCTATCTCTGATAGCTCTGACTTCACTGATGGCTTTCTCTGTCTCTAACTACTGGTTTTCTAACTCAAGGAAGTTGATCACATTCTTTTCCCTACCAAGATTAGATTGTAGCTCACCAATCTTGGTATCCTTTCTTTTGAGCAGCATGTTTGTGATCCTCTCCTCATTCTCATCCTCTAGGTCAATAAGTTTAAACTCTTGTTCAGTTTCATGTGTATCTTCCTCTTCAACAATGACCTTTTCCTTACCCTTGTCAAGTTGTTTTGTTGATGTAGAAGGCATGGCCCCTTGCCTCTTAAGGGCAGAAAACACATGCCTGTAGCCTCTTTGGTAAGTCAAAGGAAATGACTCAATGTTACTCATCTTAGTGTCATCTGTCTCACTATCCTCATCACTATTTTATGTTGTGGCATTATGATATGAGGGTGAAGGACTATGGAAAGGTGATGTGGAAGGGTCATCATGAGGTGAAGGAATGTGAGTGGATGGTGATGCATGAGTAGTGGGATGTGATGGAGAAGTAGGAATGGGAGGATGAGATGAGGAAGGGATATATTTCTATTGATGGCCATGTGGAGTAGTGAAAACCTCATGGGAAATGAAGGTATCCCATGGAATATTCTTCTATTGGAGTTGGTGCATAACCACCATCTTGGTAAGTGAGTGATGAAACAAGCTCTCCATTTGTTGAGGATAATCTCTCTTTTGCACTATGTAGGCCATTTTTTCAATGCTTTCATAAAGGTAATATGGTATATGCAGCATCATCACTCTAGTAAAGTGCATAAGAAGCCGGATGTGATATGAGTAAATATGGGAAAACCTTCCCTCACATGTGAAATACTTCATGATTATCCTCATCATGGGTGCATATCTATCAAGAAAATGTGAAAAAGGAAAGATGGACTTGTGGTGGTCTTTATACCTAGCTTTTAGATATGGTTCAAAGTAACTCATGTCTAGGTTTGCTTGCTTGAACCACTTTTCCCCCACACTTGGTATTCCTATAGCATTTTTAATGGCATCTGTAGACAACTCAAATGTCACCCCAGCAATATTAACTTGTTTTTCATGCAAATTGATAATGAAAAGTCTTGTTAGCTCAGGGTGCTTTTGTACTTGTTGTACCTTCTCACAAAAATCAAAGCAACCTACATGTTTGAAGCATGAAACAGTAAGGGGAGATGCCATGAGATATCTTGTATTGAGGGGTTAAAATTTGTTTATCTTTCCTCCTTTATGATCATGCCTCCTTGGAATTTGGGCCTCACCACCACTTTCCTCACCCTTAGACATTTCAAACTATGATTTTGGAAACCCTAGGGCTGATGTGAAATGAGATGAAGGGAAGGTATGAAATGGCAGTTTGCAAATGAATGGAATGAGTGAGAATGAAGGGAATGGATATTGTGTCAAGAAAGATGAATGACAGCCCTCAAACAGTGTAATTTCCCTTGTTATGAATGATACTCTGTCTAGGAGGTTGAAATAAGCATATAAATAGTGATTTCAATCTTGGAACCTAGGATTTGATTAGGGTTTCATTCCATTCAATAACTGATAACCAAAATAACTTGAAGATGAGCTCATGTCATGTACTTACCTCTTACCAGTGCCTTAGAGGACTTTGGAGGAAATTTGAAAGTGTTTTGAGGTGGTTTGAATGGTTGGAGGGCTTAGAAACCCTTCCTGTCCAAGCACGTAGTGCCAAGGCTTAGGGTGTAGTGCCAAGCCTAGGCGCGCAATGCCAGTTCTAAGCACGCAGTGCCTTTGAAAATTGGTATAGGGTATGTCGGGCAAGAGGACAGTGCCACTCCCAGTGCGAAACACGCAATGCCACTTCCTAGGTGCACAATGCCTTTAGAATTTGAACGGAGGAAAAATTCCAGGGGCGCAACGCCTTCTCCCAGGCGCACAACACCAAGCTAAGTGAACAACACCAAGAAAATTTGCCCAAATTCACTTAGAAACTCACAAATTCTTCTCTCCTGAATGCTTCTAATGATCTGCAAGTCAACAATGATTCATTTGAAGTGTTAGATGAGATTTATAGAATTATGGATTTAATTTAACTTTGCAACCCACTTTCTAAGGTTTAAAGTCTTTTTTCCTTTCTCACTAACCCTTTTTACACTTTTTTGCCTTGCAGGTGACTAAAAACATTGAATTGGCTTTTCTTTTGGTCATTGAGGCATGACAAGTTCAATTTGACATCTTTAGGATGAACATAGCAACACCTTCAAAATATTCTGTAGTTTTCACCTTACAACTCAACTTTTCCACCTTCTGTGGCCACCTTTCAAAACCCTAAGTGTTTGCAGTTCTTCACATCAATCATCAATGTTGTCTTCTAAGTTCTCTAAAGCCCTTTCAAGTTCATTCATTTCTGTCTAGTTCACCACACCTTTTTCATATTTCATCAACCTTTTCTGATATACTTTCTTCATGTTTGGCCTTGTGTGCCTCCTCCATGTCATTTTATACAAGGGATCACTTTTTGGCACTCAACTAGACCATCAAGTTCAAAACCCTAATCACCTACAAGACTAAGTGTTTCCCTTTTTTCCTTGCCGTAAGTTGTTTTCATTCAGGAGTAAATAGTCTACCTCATTAGTACCTTTTGATGATAAATCTTTCAACACTCCTGCAAAAGTGCTAAAATATTTCCCTTTTTCTCATTTGCAGACTCTGAATTGATAAGGTGATCTTCTTTGGATTTTTTAGGTCCTTCTTGAATAACCATATCTTGACATTCTATTACATTTGAGCCAGATTCTAGCAAAGGAAAAGCAGTGCCTAAAACATCCAATGATGACCTTAAAACATGTAAAAGCCCTAATGATCTACTGGAAGGGTCCTTTGACCTGATTTTGACTGAAATTTGACCTGGAGAGTTTCAAGTGAAACAGAGTACTGTTACAGCTTATTATGCCCAAAGGGACATTGGAATGAGTCCTCACTAGGAAACCCTAGATGGAGGATAGAGTCTATTGACAAGGGAAAAATGGGGTAATGAGGTTATGGGCAGAGAAGGAGGATGAAAATGAGAGGTATAAGACCAGAAGGAGATTTTTAGGAGCAACAGGGTGACCATGAAATGGCAAACTGATATAACAGTGATTTTTTTTTTAAAAGTATAATGAAGGCAGTGAGATTTCTGAAACTCAAGATATTCAAGGAATATTGTTTTCATAAATCTATAAACATTATATAGTCATCTAAATATAGTGAAAAATAAACACCCTCCAAAATCCTTCAAATAGTGGATTTGGTTCCCAACACTAGGAGTTTGCAGTAAATGACAAGGAACACATTCCTAGATTCTCTCAATCATTGGAGTTCCAAAATCTCTCAAGAATTTCTCAATAATTTCATGATATTTTAATCATTTATTCTCCAATATTGATCCTCCAGTGGTAGGGAGCAAGTCCCTAAATTATCTCTTTCTCCAAATATTCATAATTTTCCCAATATTCTCACAATATTCTACAAAAATAAATAATATTAGGCACAACTATGCAATTATCTCCAAACCTTCCTAAGAACATATTAAAGCATAAAAAACAATATGAAGTGTAGAAGGAGAGATTTAATATAACTTTTATGTGCCTAAGAAAGGTTATATGGACCTTAATTTATGTGTAATTTATAGGCCCATCCTACCCCCTGCTGAAACTGTTGCTCATCCTCTGAGCAACCTATTCATCCTCCTCATCTTGTGGTTCTTCATGTATGTTTTCCTATTTCATTCTTTGTTTATTCGTCCATGTGCTGCTCCTCCAATTGATTTTCTTGCAGGTGTTGCATGGAGGTCCTCAAGTGCCTTTGCTGGTGTATTCATCCTCTTGGACTCTGTTGGTGGTACTTTTAAGCCACCTTCATCAACTTATCCTCATATTTTGACCTTGTTGTGCCATATACAGAACTGCTACACGGAACTTTTCACCTTCTTGTAACAGTCTTCTCTCTGCTTCTTAGGGATCCAAATTTCTTAGAGATGAAGGGAAATAGTTTATGGAGGTTAGGGATGGAGTGATGGAATTATTGGAGTGATGGAGAGGTAAGGGGAGAGGTCCCATTCCAAGGTATAGGTGATCAAGATGCTAGTGGCGCAACATAGGGTTTAGGGAGTGAATCCTTGTGCATGGAGTGAAGTGAGGTTTAAGAGTGGTAGGTATAGGAAAAGAAATAAATTATCATGCTCTTTTTGAAGTTTAGAAACCTTTGAGAGAGCTACTTTCCTTGTAAATAATTTTATTGTAGCATTTACAGGGTTTCATGTAGTGCTACAGGAATCCTGTAGCTGATAGTACTTTCTTGTAGAAATTACAGTCAGGAGACAAAAATGGAGTTTTTTGCCTACTTAAAAGGTGAAATGAGTGAATGGGTGAATCTTGGAGTTGTCCATGGAGTGTGTAAGAATAGGAGAGAGAGAAGAGAGGCGGAAAACCACCTTTGATCAACAAAATTTTTCCTTTGTCTTTCCTGTAGAAAATCTGTTTTTGCTTGTAGCAGCCCTATTTCACCCGTAGCAATTCTATTTTGCATGCCAAGAGGTGGTGGGTCAACCTTTTATTTTTAATTTTATTTTTTTTCAAAATTTTCTCTTTTTTTTTTCATTTTTTTTTTGCATGCAAAATAAACTAAGAGTTATTTTTCTATTAACTAAGTTCACCCTCAGTTACCCCTTGGCACTCCTTGTCTTCCATCACAACTAACTGCTTACTACCCACTTTCTCAAGTCCTATTTACTTTTGTCTTGTTCCTCTCCTACATGTGTGTGTGTTTTGGTGGAAAAGTGAAGCTAATTGCGAGATAAGGCCAAGGGTGATTTGCTACTGATTTTTCCTATAAAAAACTTTCCTTCTCACACTTTTAATGTTTTCTTAAGCTAGAATAGATTTGATGAAAGGTTTAGATGATTGAATACCTTACCCTTACCCTTGATGTGTTTTTACAGGAGATATTGAGGCTATTGATAAGACTATTGAAGCTGCCTTTGGTGGTTCTGAAGCTGCTACTAAAGCTGCATGTGATAATATGTTGGAGGTCCTATTGCTGATAACCTTGAATCTGGAGGTCTTATAGGGTTTCTTTTGTTGTTGTTGTTGCTGCTTTACATCCCTGGCTTAAATTTTGTTGCTGAGATGTTCATGATGTGACTGCTATGATGATTATTTTGTTTCTATACAAGTCTTCTTGATGCTGAGTTTTGATGTGTCTGTACAGGCTGCTCATTACAAACCTCCCGTAGCATACTTGATTTAGGCATAGCTCTCAAATGGTAGATCAGATTGACCTGAATTTTTTTTTAGAATGTTACTATCATCCTTATGCACATCCCCATAAAAAATCTCGACCATTGGATGCACGAATCTCGAGAAATTAAAAAATAGTTGTAGGTGATGGAGGTCGATTTCTCACAAAATCTACACCATAAATTGCTGAAATTGTTTAAGAATTTTACCATCATATATATGCATCTCCCCCTGAAACATTTAGGAAAATGGATGCACGGATTTTGATATATAATAAAAGAAAATCTGGTAAAAACTATTTCAGGACAAACCATTATAACAGACTTATTTTAGGCATATCTCTCAAAAAGTATATCGGATTGTCCTGAAATTGTTTGTGAATATTACTATCATCCTTATGCACCTCTCCATAAACAATCTCTCCCATTGTATGCATAAATATCGAGAAAAAATAAAAATGGTTGTAGGTGATGGAGGTTGATTTCTCACAAACCATGCACCTGAATGTGCTGAAATTTATTGAGCATGTTACCATAATATATATGCATCTCCCCATGAAATAGATTTGAAAATGGATGCATGGCCTTTGAGATATCATAAAAGTTTTGTTTTGCTAAAAACTCGGCGTTTCCTTTAGCATTTTAGGACATCGAGGAAAATGCATGAGAAAAACTTGGAAATTATGGGTGGATGTTGGAAATGGATTAGGGTGATGGATTAGCATGACCTTAGTCCTTTTGGAGCATATGAGAAAAGGAGGAGGAAGTCCAAGTTTTACTTCCTTTGACTAGGGTTTTGACCAACTTTTTTTTTTTCTTCTTGCAAAGGTTGGAGAGAACCTGCATTCATTAGAGAGAGATACATGGAGAAAATGCATTTTTTTTCTTTTCATTTTGTCACTTTTTTTTTCTTTAGGCCTACTAGCTGCCTCAATGAGGTTTTCAACTAATAGGTCTGCCTAGGCACCTCAAAGGAGGTTTTCACCTAGGATCATTTTTTTTTTCTTATTTTCTCTTTTTTCCAACCCATTGACCGCCTAATGGAGGTTTTCAATGAGTGATCCAATATTAGGCACCTCAAAAGAGGTTTTCACCTTGAGATTTTATTCTTTTTATTTTTTTCTCTTTTTCCGTTTTTTATTTATTTTTTCTATCCTACTCGACTTGAAAAAACAAAATCTCTTTCAAGTATAGGAATACTTCTAATGGAGCCATATGCACATCAATATGATAGATAAAATCATGTGTACACTTGAAATACATGATTTGACATGCACTTGAATATGAGAGATGAATTGCTTTGAATAAGATTGTATCAAGTACTATTGAAAAAGAGTGTGTTGTTGCAAATTAATGATTGTTTGGAACAATATTTCAATATGGTTTGATACCCTTGGTTTGCTTGCTCATTGGGAACATTATTCATGTATTCTTCTACCATGAAATTCAAATCTTCCTCTTTTTGCTGATTATTCTCTTGAACAAATGGCGGAAATGATGGTAAACGTGAGAGAAATTTCTCAATATCTAATTCTGATGTCTGCTCTTCATCAAGTGCAGCCCATGAATATTTTATCTCCTCATTTGAATCTTCTTCTTCTGGATGTTGTCTGTTAATTACATCAAGAGAATCTCTTTTTTGAAATACATTTCTCGAACTAAGATGAACACCATTTAGATCAAGAGGATATGTTTGGTAGTATTGTACCTCAGCATTGTAAGTGTGCTGAGATACTTCATTGTGTGGGTTTGGAAATGGAGGTACAGGTATTTGAGTGGGAGTGGATCTATGAGATGGATGTGGTTGAGGTTGTGGTTGTGGTGGAGGTGGATGGGAGGGATAACATGGATTTGGGTATGGAGGTATTGTGAATTTCTCGTTGATTAGAAGTTCATAATTTTTTCTCAAAATTGAAAGTGCTTGAAACTATGTAAAAACTGAGCGACCGGGTAGATCTTGTCTTCCTGATTCCGGCGTCATGAATGGTTTGGAAAACCGATGTCGTATGAGGGAGATATCATGTTCTGATCGATTTCCCAAACAACTAAATTTGCAACAGGATTGACTAGGATGCCCAGTTAGCATGTAGGTGCATAGTCAGCAAAAATAAGAATATTCCTAAGAATATTCCATTTTCTCAAACCAGTCAGAGGATTCCATTTGTCGCGTTGTGATTGGATGGTGGAGTTGTACATTTTATTTTCAGACCAATGGATAGGTGACAAGTGGCCAGTCCTGAGGTCGCCATGTGTCCCTTGTATGGTTTAGTAAAATTTTATGAGGTACGAGGGGTTCAAACCCGCGACCTCTAGCATGCGCGCAAAGCTCTCCATCAACTAGGTTGCGTGTTGTGACTTACCCTCTATAGGACCCCGCATCTATTTAAAGATTACAATGTTTGCATATGGGGAGGGGACCGCTGATGGTCCCAACCCACCGACGGTCCAAGCATTGGTCACATGTTACTGTAACCTAGCCACTACATCAAATGTTATCACCGAAAACAAAACTTCGACTATTGCGGTTGAAACCCATCACATTACGATGTTGTCCCAGTGGTTACGGATATCTCCACACAGTTTGGATAACTCTGGGTTTAACTCTAACACTACCACAGTTTGTGAAGGGACAAAATGTTAAAGAATACACCCAATAATTTAGGAGAAGAGCTCTCTTATTAGGGGTAGATTTGCAAAGCCAAGATAATTTTCTCAAGTACATAGGAGGCTTACATATCTACCTAAAACATATTATTCTCATGTTTAACCCTACAAGTCTAGATGAAGTATGTGTTCAAGCCACACATCTAGAAGCTAGAGGGAAAAACATTTCTGATGAGTGTAGGAAGAAACCTTTTAAGGGGAAAAACAAAGAGAAGACCTCAAAAGGTAAAGGCAAAAAGAATGCATCTGTTAAGAAAGAGGGAGAAAAAGTGGTTTGCAAACCATGTTCAAAAGAAGGCCATGATGAAAATCATTGTTGGAAATTACATCCTAAAAAGAGGCCCAAAAATCTGAACAACAAAGGGAAACATAAAACTACAACTAGAACTCAACATGATTTAGGAGAGGATTCAGGTGATGAATCTAAAATTACAGCCATGGGATTGAATAACATGAAGGGATAAGAAATTGAAACTAAACCCAATACTAGTACATCAAACTGTCACATACAAGCTCCAAATGAAGAAGAGAGAATTGAACTGTTTCATGTGAGGGTCATATCCAAACATACCAAGATTGGCACATTGTTTGACAATGGGTCACAAGAAAACTTAATATCTGAAGACTTGGTCAAGAAACTTAATCTCTAGACCATTCCACATCCAAAACCATATCGACTTGGTTGGATTTGTAAGGATGGAAATTTACAGGTTTCAAAGAAGTATATATTGCGGTTTGCAATAATTGCACATTTTGTTGACACATTTGAATTAGATGTGGTTCTGCTTGACATAAAATGTATTGTATTGGGCAGTTCCTACTTGTATGAAACGAAATAAATCTTCCATCGCCATGAGAAAAAATACCATTTATTCAAAGATGTCAAGGAGTACATTGTCAGAGCACATTGCAAGAAGACAAATATTGCTACGGTAAATGCTGGACAGATAAAGAGGCTGGTAAATTCAAGTAAGAAATTTGTTCTTCTAATGATTAAACCTAAAGCTGATGTTAATCATGAATAATTTGAGGATTGTGATCCTAAATTGAAATCAGATTTATATTATGTAGTTGATGCACATCATGAGATGTTTCAGGAGCCAACATGATTGCCTCCAAAAAAGGGAGATTCAACATGAGATTCAGTTGTAGTAAGATTGTCCTCTTCCAAAAATCGGCATGTATCGGATGTCGATAATGGAGAATGCTAAAATAAAGAGGAAAATCAAGAACTTTTTGGACAAAGGACTCATAAGGCCAAGCACTTTTCCATGCGGTTCACCCATAGTCTTGATTCTGAAGAAAGATGGGACTTGGCGCATGTGTGTAGACTTCAGAGCTTTGACCAAGATAACGGTAAAGAATCGATACCCACTCCCAAGGATAGATGATTTGATTGATCAGCTGAAAGAAGCAAAGTTTTCACTAAGTTATATTTACGAAGTGGATATCATCAAGTAAGAATTACAGAAAGTGATATATGAAAGACTGCATTCAAAACCAAACAAGGACTCTTTGAGTGGTTGGTAATGCCATTTGGTTTGTGTCATGCACTGAAAACTTTCATGCATGTTATGGATAATGTTTTGCGTCCATTTCTTGATGACTTTGTGATTG
Source organism: Pinus albicaulis (assembly GCA_034641835.2). NCBI lineage: Eukaryota > Viridiplantae > Streptophyta > Pinopsida > Pinales > Pinaceae > Pinus > Pinus albicaulis. The sequence continues at coordinate 252,847,772 of CM076579.1, forward strand.
TATATTTAGATGATATACTAATTTTCAGCAAAACAAGAGAAGAACATGTCTTGCATGTCAATAGGGTGCTTGATATTTTGAAGAAAGAGAAATTATTTCTTAAGGTGTCAAAGTGCGAGTTTGGAAAGACTTCTTTGGTTTATTTGGGACACATTGTAGGAGGAGGCGAGTTGAGAATTGATCCTTCTAAAGTGGAAGCCATTGTGAATTGGCCCACTCCCAAAACAATAACCGAGGTAAGAAGTTTCCTAGGTGTAGCTCAGTATTGGAGAAAGTTTATTGCTAACTTTTCTTCCATCATAGCTCCTATGCATGCAGTGAAAAGTGTGAAGAAATGCTTCCAATGGGGAGGCAAACAACAAGAATCTTTCGAAGCTTTAAAATACAAGATCAGTTCAGCTCCAGTCCTTGCATTACCGAATTTGAGACAACCATTCGAGATACATACTGATGCTAGTGATTATGCCATGGACACAGTTCTTTTGCAGCATGGTAAGCCTATCACTTTTCATTCTGAAACATTCAATGGTGTTGTAACTAATTATCCTACATATGACAAAGAGATGTATGCGTTGGTGTAGGTTTTAACCCTGTATATAAATTATTTGCAAACAAATCTTAAAAACAGAAAACAAACAAAAGCAAGAGCATGAAACATAAAAAAAAATACACAGAGATTTTCCCCTGGATCCCAAATCGGGATGACCAGCTTGATTTTTCATTATATTCCTTTTAGTGTTACAACACATATATATACATGCCGAAGCATACATAAACCCCAATCCATTAACCCTGGATTAGAACATAACTGTAGTTTCCTTGACCGGATCTACAAAATACCAGGGGCCGAAAACCATCATGCCCCAAAACCATGTGCAAACCCATGGAAAAAACCATGGGCGGGTCCGCCCACTGGAAAATAAGGTCCACAAAATTTTTCCCGGGGTGCTGCCCCAGACCCCGACAAGGGGGGCTTCCGCCCCCGCTGTGACCCCCCCGCGCGTGACTAGTCATGGAAAGAATATAACACATACCCAATAGTTGGTACAAAGCATCAAGAAGTGGAAACACTACTTGATGGGTAAAGAGAATATTATACATGCCGCTCATCAACCATTACAATACTTGTAGTCACAAACAAAGTTGCATCAATCACGACATTTCAGGTGTATGGGTTTCCTTCAACAGTTTCACTTGGTTATAAGGTACAAGAAAGGTATTTTCAACAAAGTTGTTGATATTCTTTCAAGGCCAATTATAAGTGCTTCTACTTTACTAAAAAATTATTCTATTGTACGTGAGAGTTACATAGAATAATATGCACATGATGTTGATTTTCAAGATGTGTATACTAGTTTGAGTGAAGGGAATCAAGTTGAGGAAAATGATTATCACATGCATACAAATTTTATGTTTCATTTGGGCAAGTTGTGTATACCACAAGGAGAGAGGCTAAGTGTCATGAGAGAGGCTCATTCATCTCTTATTGTTGGACACTTTGGGGTAAGCAAAACAGTGGCGCATCTACAGAGGTATTGCTATTGGCCTCGCATGATAGATAGTGTGTCGTGTTTTATCAGAGGTTGTTCTATGTGTGCAACAAGCACGCCTAGCAATAGGAAGCTTGGGTTGTACACACCACTACCGGTACCATCAAGGCCATGGGGGAGTTTCTCCATGGATTTTTTTGGAGGTATATCTACGTCAAGAAAACAACAGGATTATCTTTATGTAGTTTTGGATAGATTCAGTAAAATGTGTATACTTATGCCATGTAAGAAAACCATTACTGCTGAACAAACTCCTGAACTATATTTTCAACATGTATGGGTTCATTATGGATTGCCTACTTCTATTGTTAGTGACCGATATTCCAAGTTCATTGGGAATTTTTGGTCCAATCTTTGGAGTATGATGGACACAAAGTTGAAAAAGAGTACTGATTTTCATCTACAAACTGATGGCCAGACCGAGGTGGTGAATAGAACCGTTGTGCATATATTTAGAGGATATTGCAGAAAACATTCCAAGTTGTGGGATGAGAAATTGCATTACATTCAGAACGCTTACAACCGGGCAAATCACTCTTCTACAAATACATCACCTTTTGAAGTATGCTTTGGGTATTTGCCAAAATCGCCATTAGACTTCATCTTTGAGAAGGATGTTGCAATTGATGGGCATAATGATATTTACAAGGCTCAAAAGTTCGTTGAGAAAATTCAGATTATACATCAACAAGTTCAATAACAACTTGAGAGAAAATTTAAAGAAAATACAAGGAGAGGCATGAAAAACATAAAGGTTATCACAAGTTTCAAGAAGGAGATGAGGTATGGTTGCACATAAGCAAAGAAAGGATGAAAGGGGAAGGTAAAAAGCTCAAACCCATTAGCTATGGTCCATTCAATATCATAAAGCAAGTTGGTAACAATGCATTTCAACTTGACTTGCCTCCATATATGCAAATATTAAGTTTTTAATGTTGAAAACTTATGATTGTATGGGACACCTTTGATCAATGTTCAAGGAAGTGATGTTCAACTACCTTCTATTGAACATTTCTTGCCAAAATTTATGAATGAGCTCAAGGAAGATACAATTCTTGACAGGAGGAGAAGAGCATCTAAGAGGGGAAGTGTTGACTACCTTCGAGTTGGGCTCAAAGGCAGTAAGCCAAGCAAGGCAAAGTGGATGGAAGTTGGAAAGGTGAGGGAGTTGTACCCTCATCTACTAAATAGGTAATAAAAGTATTTTGGGGTCCAAAAGCTTCCCAATGGGGAGGTGTCATCATGAGTTCATAATTTTTTCTAGAAATTGAAAGTGATCGAAACTATTCAAAGCCTAAGAGATTGGGTAGATCTCGTCTTCCTGATTCCGGCACCATGAACGGTTTGAAAAACCAATGTCATATGAGGGAGATATCATGTTCTGATCGATTTCCCAAATAGCTAAATTTGCGACAGGTTTGACTGGGATGCCCAGTGAGCATGCAGGTGCATAGTCAGAAAAAATAAGAATATTCCATTTTCTCAAACCAGTCAGAGGATGCCATTTGTCACGTTGTGATTGGATGGTGGAGTTGTACGTTTTATTTTTGGACCAATGGATGGGTGACATGTGGCTAGCCCTGAGGCCGCCACATGTCCCCTGTATGGTTTAGTAAAATTTTATGAGGTCCAGGGGGTTCGACCCCGCGAACTCCAGCATGCTTGTAAAAAGCTCCACAAATTGGGTTGTGTGTTGTGACTTAACCTCTATAGGAACTCACATCTATTTAAATATTACAATATTTGCATATGGGGAGGCGACCGCCGACAGTCCCAACTCGCCGGCGATCCAAGCGTTGGTCACATGTTACTGTAACCTAACCGCTACATCAAATTTTATCGTCGACAACCAAACTCCAATCGTTGCGATTGAAACCCATCACATTGTGATGTTGTCCCAGCGGTTACGGCTATCTCCGTGTAGTTTGGATAACTTTGGTTTTAACTGTAATGCTACCACAATTTGCAATGTTAGTTGCACTCCAAATTAAATGTGACCGCAGGGTTCGGGGGTTGGCATGTTGCCACCCCCTCCCCTTAACCATTAACCTTTCTGGTTAGCCTGGCGGAGAATAAGCGTACCACCAAATTTCAGAGAAATTACTATTTTTAATTGCAGATAAGCGCAGTTCTCCACATTTAGTGGAGGATTTCTAGGGGATATTGGGAAAAAGGCTAGGGGGGGAATTTTTGACCAATTTGTGTGAAAAAAGAGTCTACCTAGACTAATTGGAGCATTATGGAGCCATTGGAGAAGAGAAAACAACCATTAGAGGCCTGTAAACACATGTATTTGCAAAATTTTGAGCATTATGAAAGATGGACATGCCATTGGGAGCTGGACTAGCAGATGTAGCCTAGGAGGGGTGAACTGCTTCATCATGCCTCCTGTGTAAATGTTATGTGTGGTTTTATTTATCTGTTATACATTGTTCTTCAGTGTTATTTACTCATATTTCATGCTTCTAATTCACTAAAATCACTTATATTTCATGGTTAAATCCTCAATACTTAAGCAAACAAATGGAGACAAGTATGCACATGTTTATTAACTGAAAATACACTTAGTACAACAAAACTAATGCAGTCCTTTCAGATCACTCGCATAAGATTCTTTCCAACCTTGTTGCCAAGATTGGTTTGGGGTTGCGATGGCCAATGTTGCCAAGGAAAGAGCGTGTTCCACTTAGTTTGATATGGATGAGAATAAGGTTGAAATTTTGAAGTAGGTCCTTGCATCATGTCAAGTTGACTAGGATGCCATGGTCTTTGTGGAGCTACATAACATTGCTTTTGTGGTGACTGACTTGCTCCATTGTCTTCTTGGTAAACTTCCTTAAACCTTGGTAATGATGGATAATATTTAGAAACATATGATTCTACATGGATAAAACACATATCAAAATCTTCTCTTTGCTCATTTTGGATTCTTAACATTTCTACTTGTTCACTTAGATTGATAAGAATTTTCATTTTAAATTTATCAAGCAAATTTCCAAGCTCATCTTGAGTTACCAATGTTGATGATGATCTACTTACTCTTGCCCTTCCTCTTTATATGTGCTTGCATGTTTCACAAATTTCTTCAAATTATAACTAGTTTACAGCTCCTCTACTCATGGGATCAAGGAGATCGATCCACACATCCCTAATTGTTCTAAGTAAGAGGGTTTTAAGTGTATCAAATCCTAAATGTTGTAATTTTTTCCTCTTAACATTAAACCTGAACCTATATATTAGATCCTCAAGGCTCTCACCTTCTTTTGATTAATTCTAAATATTTCTTCCTTAAGATTATGGTCTTTATATTTTTCTATAAATAATTTTTGCACATCATTCCATGAACTTATTGAATTAGTACCTAAACTCATTAACCATTTAAGAGCTCTATCCTTCAATGTTGCAAGAAACAATCTCAATTTTTGAGTGTGTGAGAAGTAGCCATAAGATCTACAAAGTATTTCAAATTCAAAGAGAAAGGTTTCCGGATCCTCCAACCTCATACCATGGAATTTGGGAAGGAAATATGGAGGGATGCTCTTCATATGCACACTAATATCCGTATCTTGAATGGGAAATCCAAGAGGATCTTCTTCATTGTCATTATCTCCAACCATTTCTTCTACCTTATTGCCACCTCTTCTTCTTCTACCTGCAAAAGTGGATGGTGATATGGTTCTTACTACACCACGTGATCAAATGGAGGGGGTTGTTGTTGGAGAAGTATTTTTAAATATTTTTTGAATAAGAATGCTAATGCATTGCAATTTTCTGTTTCGAAATGAAATATGCCTAATGCAATTTTTTTTTTTTTTTTTTTTTTTTTTTTTGCAGAAAGAAAAGAAACGAATCAACTAGTGAAGAAAATAATGCATACCTTGACACCTCCCTGGAAACGACCCCAAAAAGTGATGGGCCTCAGTATTGCAACAAGAATGCTGCAAATATCGAGGATACCAACTTTAATTATAGCCTGGGGTTCATACAAAATTAAGAGGTATGAACACTATGTGTGCAACATATAATGTTTCCTTATTTGGTTGATCTGATGTAATGGAGGGAATTTCATGAAATCAAAGCCTAAACTAATCACATAAATGGAAGTGTTGCTTTGAAAAGAAATTAATCCTAGGAAAAAACTACAATTTGTAACTGAAATCCTAAGAGCATGAATTCAAATAAAAATACCTAATATATTTTGCAAAAATTAATGTCCTAAGTGGTGTTTATTCTTCCTAAATCATGTATTTAGATCCTAGGGGTTATGATTCAAGCACAAGAGACAAAAAAAAACCTTTGGGTGCAAATCTGGTCGAGTTTACACATGCTACAAGAGTGCTACAAACAACTCTGTATTTTATATAGGCAACTTTGTTTTGAAAATAACTCACTGAATGACTAAGTAAATCAAATGAAAATGGGATGGGGAACTTTTTTTTATTAAGTATGATGTATTAGGTCTCCATTCCAAGGGGAATCACTCCAAAATACCCCTATTCACACGTGCTAAAGAATAATAGAAAATTACTACTCTAAAATCTCGAAATTCAAGAACTAGTGAGCTAGTTAATCTATCAAATGCCTAACCTAATCAAGTGAAAATTAAATGGGGTAAATTTTGTTATCAAATTTAGCTCTAGTATGACCTAATCCAAGTGTAATTAAGTCAAATGGATATCATTAACCCCTTCTAAAAAAAACAGAAATTTACTACTATTTTGCTACAAGGCATTTCCAGAAATCTTATATTCGTGAACTAGTAACCAAATCCAAGTAGCTTAATGATTAAGATGAAATTAAAAAGTTATTATAAGGATGAATAATGTTTTTGAACCTGTAAAAAACCTGAAAAAAAAAAACTCACTTAAATCATCTAACTCAATCCTACAACAAGAAAAAAAAACAATACTAAATACAGAAATATGCAAAACATAAATAAGAGATGCATGTGAATAAGAAGTGAAAATAACATAAAGAAATTGTGCAAGAGGGCTATGAGGCTCATGGGATGGCCAAGACAAAGGAGGACTCAAATTCCTATGGAATAAACCAAGTCTTAGAAGCTAAAAATGACACTAGTCTTCATTATTGAATCAACCCAAGTACATCCCTGCAAGAATTCCCAACACCATGTTGCTCATCTTATACATAGGTAGAGTCTCATGAAATGTAGTCTACCATCATGTTAGTCATCTTTGATATTCTTCCAACAAGTATACCATGTAAGCTAAAACAAAACATAAACATATCCAACATACCTGAGTATAGTTTAGGGAGGGATATATCGTATGCAAGATCAATTATATTAGCACGATACATGTATAATCATAATCATAAAGTATATTATCATCATTTCAACCACTATCTAGTTATCGATGCATGACCACACCGACTACATATGTTGTGAAACCAGCTCCAAAAATAGAAGAAAAGAGATATCAACGCCTTAGAAATAAGCCACTTTGAGGGGGCAACCTCCAATACATTACATGAATGAACAATTCTTGGATTATACAAATTACAAAACCTCCTTTCTATATATAGGAGTCCATGGGGCCAAAATGTAATCCTAGCCGACCTAACAATAATAATTTAAGGGCGCAATAATAACAATATGGGGGTTATAGGGGTACAATAATAATAATAAGGGGGTTACACTAACAACAATAAGGGACTATACTAGTAATATAGGGACCTAACATGCCCCTCTCCTTAAAAGAAGTGTTGTCCTCAATGCTTGAGTAGATCTAGGTGCTTCTGTATAAAATTCTCACCCTCCCATGTAGAATCTTCAGTGGGTAAGCTCTTCCACTTGATGGGATACTCTGAAATTGATCGATTTCGTAGCTGTCGAGTTCTTGTTTCCGTGACCGCTTCAGGTTCCAATATGGTTTTTCCTTCCTCATCAAGTTCTGGCAATATTGTTTGAACTGGAAGATTTTCACCTATAACCTTCTCTAAGCATGAAACATGGAAAACTGGATGCACTCGTGAAGAAGCAGGAAGCTCCAATTTGTATGCCATAGTGCCAATCTTTTGCAACACCTTGTAAGGACCATAGTACTTTGGCGATAATTTATTATCCTTCTTAGCTTGCTTGGACTTGTTCATTTGTATGTTTGTAGTCGTAAAAATTTCGATCTCCCTACATCAAAGCTTCTCTTGCTACGTGGTAAATCTGCACAATTGTTTCATTCGATTTTGTGCCAGTTAGGTTATCCTTTAAGAGTTGGAGAACTTATTGTTGGTGTCGATGTGATCTTCCACTACTTGAACCTTCAAATTTTCTCCTAAAGATGATGTGATGGATGGTGGATGATATCCATAAAGTGCCATAAATGGGGTCATTTTTTCTACAGTATGGAAGGAAGTGTTATACCACCATTCAGCGAGAGGTAACCACTTGACCCATTGTGTTTGTTTATCGGATACAAAACAACAAAGATATCCTTCCAAACATTTATTTACTATCTCTGTTTGACCATCAGATTGAGGATGATAAGATGAGCTATGAGCTAATTGAGTACCCAAACAAGAAAATAACCTAGTACCCGTTTTTTAAATTTCCGGTAAAAGTGGGATCTTTGTAAGCTCCACCACTGACAACATTGGGTTTTCATGTAGCTTTTGAATTGTGTCCATAAATGTAGTAGCATATTTGTACTTGCTTTAAATGGATGAGATAATGCTAAGGTGTATACTTGGTAAGTCTATCAACTACACATGATGACACTCTTTCCTTCGGACTTAGGTAAACACCTTTGATAAATCCATTGAAATCTCCTCCCAACGTTGACTTTCTGGAATGGATAAAGGTTGTAGAAGACCCAGGGTCTTAATTGTCTCAACTTTATTCTCTTGGAAAACCAAACATTCTGCCACAAAATTTTGAATACCAGATTTAAGGCCATCCCAAAAAAATTATTTCTTCACCCTGTGCTAAGTTTTTAAAAATCCTGAGTGTCCTCCTAAAGGAGAAGTGTGAATTTCCAAAGAATATTTTGTTTTAGTTGGGAATTCTTGCATATATATAAGAAATATTCGTACCATAAGAAATCTTTTTTCCAACTAAATGTATCAGATGTACTAGGATTTTGCCACAACTTTTGAATGAGTGTCCACACTTATTCATCCTTCCTCCATTCATCCCTTGTTTCGGTTATCCAATTTGGTTGGATAATAGAAATGGCACAAAGCAATTCTTCCACCTCTTCATCCTTTCTTGAGAGTGCATCTGCAACAAAATTTAGCTTCCATTTTTTGTAGATGATTTCAAAGTCATAACCCAACATCTTTGTGACCCATTTTTGTTGCTCTTCTGAAGATAGTCTTTGTTCCAAAAGGCGTTTAAGACTATCATGGTCAGTTTTTACCTTCAAGTGTCTTCCCATTAGGTAAGATCGCCATTTCTTTAGTGCATGTAGTATTTCCAACATTTCCTTCTCATAAATATCTTTCTGTAAATCATTTCCTTTGATTGGACAACTTAGCAGTGGTCTTTGCTTCTTGCTTTCGCTCCTTTCAATTCCATTTCTGAGGCATGATTCCACAATAAAGGTTTGTGAAGTACGGCGTAGCTAATGCCGGGTGTTAGGCACTTTCCTCTTTAATATTTTCAAGAGTATTAGTTGTTTTAGGAGTCCATGAAAATGCATCTTTCATCAATAATGTTGTTAGAGGAATCTTGCTATTTTCCCATAATTATTAACAAACTTGCGGTGTGTCTACCTTGTTAACCAAGTCTCTGTGCTTATGGTTGTGGGGACTTTCCATTCTTTAATGCCTTTAATTTTGTTAGGGTCTACCTTAACACCCTCGTGAGATAAAATATGACCCAGATATTACACCTCTTGTACTCCAAATAAACATTTCGATGTTTTTTCATATAATTGTTTCTCCTTTTTCTTCTTGATATGTCCTTCTATCTTGAGAGTTTGAGGAGTGGTAATTCCTGCCAATGCATTACACGATATGGTCGGACTCATTTCTTCCTCTTCTAGGGTTGGTTCGTGGTGTATATCCTCTTCTTTTGAAGATTCTTTTTCATTTTCTTCTTTCTCTTCACAATCTATGTAAAATAATTTCTTCTCAACACACTTATGACCTTTAGTGTATTTGCTATCGCAACTGTAGCAAAGCCCTTTTGCTCTTTTTTCTTCCAATTGTTGTGGTGTCAACCTTGTAGGTTGTGGAAATCTAGGAGTAGCAAAACTTCCATCTTTATAGAATTGAGTGGTAGGCTTCCTTGTTTCCATAATTTTACATTCAATTTTTCTTGCCAAACTGAATGCCTTCTCCAATGAATCAGGTTCCAAAATGCGAACTTCATGTTTTCCATCTTAGCTTCCATGTCATCCATCTTAGATTCCATGCCAGCTTCCATTCCATCCATCTTAGCTTCCATGCCATTCTTCAAACCATCCATCTTAGATTCCATGCCTTTCTTCAAAACTTCCATGTCTTTTTTTGTTGCTCTTTGCGAGAGTGAAATTTGTTGGACTTGATCTTGTAATTTTGATATGTCATGTTGCCATTCTTTGTCTTCATGAGTCATAGTAGAGCCTTCTAAAGGCTTAATGGGTGTTGAATTATTTTTAGGGGCCATTTGAGAATCCAATACTAATATCTATTCTACAATATGCCCTTGGAATCAATTGAACTTGATTCTTCCAACAAGACTTATGCAATTCGAAAAAAAACAAATACACACCTTTTACTTGCTTTTGAGGAGCTCAATATTGAAATTGACTTATCTCTATACTTGCAGATCCTCAATATCTTAAATTCAGCCTTATAGTAGTCCTCTAAAGCTTATTTCAAATGCCACAAGTCTAACTTGATTTGGATTCTTCAAGGAAAAGTTATGTCCAATCTCCCACAATGACCTAATTATGGACTGGTATAGTAGAGAAAACTTGTATGAATTTCCACATGTCACTGTTTTCTACTTTGGCTCTGAAAGTTATAGACAGGAAACTATAGTCTGTGTACTTCCAGTCAATTTTTACAGAATTCCAATCTGATGCTCAGAGAGAGAGTTATGAAGATTTTCCCACGATCACCTCTTTGAGATGAAATTCAGGAGCCTGAAAAAGCTCTAACTTCCACAGACCATATCTCCGAAAATATTGTGAAACAAGCTCTGAAATTTTGTGAAGCTGTTCCTTAGGATTTTGGCTTCACGCTCTAAAAATTTCAGCTTCTGAACCTTCATAGACAAAACGTAATAGTGAAAATTCTGCGATGACCTGTTTAGGTTAAATTCAGGAGCCTGCAAAAAGCCCTAACTTCCACAGATCATATCTCTGAAAATATTGCGAACCAAGCTCTAGAATTTTGTGATGATGTTCCTCAGAATTTCAGCTTCGCACTCTAAAAAATCCAGCTTCGAAACCTTCGTAGAAAAAAGGTTATAGAAAAAATTCCATGATGACCTGTTTGGAGTAGCAAAAACCTAGAATCCAAAGCTCTGATACCAAATGTTGTGAAACCAGCTCCAAAAATAGAAGAAAAGAGATATCAATGCCTTAGAAATAAGCCACTTCGAGGGGGCAACCTCCAATACATTACATGAATGAACAATTCTTGGATGATACAAATTACAAAACCTCCTTTCTATATATAGGAGTCCATGGGGCCACAATGTAATCCTAGCCGACCTAACAATAACAATTTAAGGGCACAATAATAAAAATATGGGGGTTACAGGGGTACAATAATAACAATAATAGGGTTACATTAACAACAATAAGGGACCATACTAGTAATATAGGGACCTAACAACATACCATGACCTCATGCACAACAACTATCACCATGTCAATGTATTCATAATCAACATATAAAAATTAACATGCATAACCGATGCAAAACTGACATATACTCATGAAGACCACATCAACAACAACACCATCAAATTTCACATGGTGACACAATTGCAGCCATGATCACCACCATGCATATAAAACAAGCACATAGACCACAAGCATAAAGAACACATATGAAACTGACATGAATGCATGACCAACACACCGCTCATCCAGTCCAAGGGTGAACCATGCTCCGATACCACTTTGTAACACCCTCCGCCCACATTTACCCAAGTTTACCGGTCCACTGGGGTAAACATCTGATGAGAGGATACTATTATGTGATTCAACCTCCTAGACAACCTTAAGGAAGTGGAACTAACATAACACCACCAATTTGACCTTCCACACATACTACAAAACCTTCAAGAGCCAACCAGCCCTTCCAGGTGTTTAACCCCTAATAAAACTCATCATTTGACTAACCTGGACCCTCAACCTCTCCCATGACAATCCGTTTAAGAAATTTAGGCCTTCTAGTCGCTCCCACAGGAAGGCATGCTAGTGACTATGAACTTTTCTAGCAAGTTCTATGTCAGTGACCCCATATTATGTGCCACTTTTTCAATGCTAGGGCTCAAGCCACTGCCCAGGACTTCATGAAAACTTCAGAAATGATAAACAATAGGGGAACAAAGATTCTAATGCAAAATTTTATACAAATACTTTATCTGACCCCTAATAGCCATGACAAGAATTTCATAAAACATGTCGCAAATATGTAATCTAAAGGTAATAAAATAATATATGAGCATAGGGGTATCATACCTATCTGATATTCTTAAAGAAGCGTTGATGCCTTATCCCAATAATTGCATTATCATATATTAGGACATATATACATTATATATTCATTTTATAATCAAAACATGATGAGAACCATAAATAAAGTCTGTCATAAAACATACTCATAACTAGCATGTAACCAACACAAATAACAAGGATATAGAAGCTATAAAATCCACATATGAATGAGTACATTTACACATAAAATACCAAGGATAAAAATCTCTTATTAATGAATGAAAAAGCTAACCAATTATGGTAATTCCATGAGAAACACGACCATGTATTGGTTGAACCAAATATTTCTTTTAGCCAATCACCCCCGTTCCATATTCTAAGCATAAATGTGGGACTCAAAACCAAATGAAACCATATTTCCACAGGCTTTACCGAAATCCCCACCAGATCACTATGCCCTAAACAAGCATGGATTCCACCATATTTCTCCACCTACACTATGAGGAATTTTCCTACCTCCTAGTCTCCAGTATTTACTGTATATTCCGCCATTCATTGGTAGAGGCTTCCTAGGCCTAATCGAGACTCCAACTTCTTGGATTTATCATATATCCCTTCATAAACTAGTCAAGGATTCCTAGAACTGATCAACGACACACACCTCTAGGATTTACTGTATATATCACCATTCACCACTCGAGGATTTCTAGGCCTACCTAGGCACAAAAAATATAGCTTTACCACAATCCCAGTCTGGTTCAGGGATTCTTAGGCCATGTGTTATTTCTTTCAGAGACCACCTCACTCAGTTTCAAAACTATCTGAAAATCCAGCTTAAACAAATACAAGAGAACCCATCACACCATGGCTATCCATAAATGGAAAGGCTAGGCTCAAGAACATTGTCACAACTAGAAAATACCACACTAATGAAAATAAGAGAACCAAATACAAATGCATGTACCATGCATGTGAAATCGCACAAGGAAATCACACATGCAAATAGATACCTGCAAGTAAAACTTTTTGTAGCCGTTTGATCCTGGTCTTCCTTTCTTGATATTTTCTTTCATTTTCCTTCTTGGTCCTTCCTTTGATTTCCTTTATCTAATGCTATAGTTCTCTAAGAAAACCCTAAGTTTCCAAGAGTATGAGAGAGAGAGAGAGAATATATAGATAGCTCCAAAACGAAAGTCACAAAAGGTACCAACTAATCCTCAGAAGCATTTTTATTAATGAGGCCTCTATTTTCTTCATTCTCAATTATTTTTCTTCATTTACTCATCACATGCAACCTATGACCTTTCACCTTCCTTTTCTCCCATTTTCCATTATTTTCATAAATAAATGTCAATAAATGCCACTTTGCCTTTTGAAAGCCTTTGTCATTGCCTTTGCCAATTTACTTAGTCATAATAAACTAAATGAACATCCACACTAGATTTTTTTTCCAACATTCATCTTGGAATACGTGTCCCATGACCATGGTTATTATTTTTCCTTTATCAACTTTACTTACATGAAATTTTGACCAGGGATATTACACTTTTTCACCTTCAGAGTGAGTCCAAGATATTTGCAACTTGATGAGCCCATCACTTCTATATATATCTTAGAAAAATGTTATTTTATGCACAGACATAGAGTATGGATCTCTGTATTCTTTTAATAAAAAATATGCTTAGAACAATCCTTCAACAAGGTGTAGAATACCCTTAAATATATTTTGTTGATATTACATACTTGAGGTATTGTACTAAATTTCACATTTTTTATGCATATCTCACACCTTTTAAGGTCACCCTATACCCTCCCTTTCCTTGTCAGGATACTTGGCCTTCCTTGGGCAGCTTAGATTTGCCTTTTTGGTCCTTCAAACACAAAACTTTTATGCCTTCATTCTTTTAGAGTAGGTATGCAATTTTGTTACAAATAAAAGGGTTGATAAGAGATGCAAAAAACTTCTATTGTATTTTCAAAGTACTCAACCTAGATAGGGCTATTAGAAATTTTTCTCGGTCTTATACAACAATGCTTGAATTCCCTCCAAATTCCTTTTTTTTTTTTTTGTTTCCTAGCATTATTATCTCTGTAGTTAGGGCTTGTAATTGAGCCCAAAATATTAATCCTTTAGCCTCCAAAAACTCGTTCTATGGTAGTTGATTTCCTTGATATGATATGATTCCAAACTGATCTTCTTTATGCCCTCTACCCAAAGCCTTAACTCTCATACCATGTTGAGAAATCTAGGGAAATGTGTGTATATATATATATATATATATATATATATATATATATATATATATATATATATATATATTAGGACATTATCATCATTATTTAGTTGTGTTCATCATCAAGACAAATGCAAATAAGAATATCACAATGCAAACATAGGAACACAAGATATAGGCTGCTAGTCAGGGGAAACCTCTCCTAAAGAGGAAAACCCACAAAAATCTATTCTTATAGAATTTCAATGAAGACTTCCAAGACCTTTACCCTGACCCAAGACCAAACCTTCCAAGAGATGAACTAGCCAAAAACTTAAACAAAATATATGCAAAAAAATACTGAGTAAACCCTAGGTTCTCCTCCAAAACACACATGTGTGGGAAACAAAGATAGAGATTTCCTTCCTTAACCAATTCACTTATTTTCAAAGAACTTCAGTCACTTTCAAGAAAATTTCTCTAATTCTTTAGTCCTTTCCTAGACTTTCCTAGAAACAAAGACATATTTCTTGATTGATTAAAGTAACAAATGAGGTGAGGTTCTTCTTTATATAGGATTTCAAAAGTGCGTATTAGGCCTCCTTGGACCAACATGAAGATATTTGTCCAACTCATCTCTTAGAGGCTTCTAGACATCACATTTTACATTAATTTTCCTTCTTTGTTACATGATCCCTCTAGGGTCTAGTGCATCATGAATTTTACCTTTTGAATTGTCAACAAGACCCCTAGAGCACTCAATGGGTTCTTTGACCTAGGACCACAACATGATGGGAAAGGAACCCATTTCAATAATAATAATTTTTGTTTTCTTTTTATTTTGACAAGTACATCAATAATTACATTGAGTCATGACTAAAGTATAATTTATGAAGATCGACAGTAGTTACATTTCAACAACATACACAATAAGAAATCATAATACCTTGAGTCCAAGTATTCTCAGAACATAAACCAGATAAGACCCATCAAAGTCGTGTGGGAAAACGACACATTGAAAAGAAAATAAATTACCTTTCTAATTTCAAAGACACATTTAAACATAAACAGGTTTAAATCCAAGTATTCTAAGACAATGACCCAAATACAGTCCAAAAAATCTCTGTTGAAATACAACATAGTGGAATACAAATAAATATACTTACTTAATTCAAGGACACACTAGACCAAAACTAGGTTATCAATCAACAAAAAAATTTCTAAAAAAGGAGACAAAATACCTCACTGCATTTCGGTAGACTACCCAAACCTAACATAGTTGAAGGAATGGACATGAGCTCATGAAGAAACTTGAGTGCTACAAAAAGAAAAAGATAAACCAATAGAAAAAACATCAATATATACCTTAACCAATAGTAGAAACATAAAGCTAAACTAGGTGAAGGATGGCGAGGATGAAACCTCACCTCCTTTCCCATAGTGCACATACCTTCGCCACCCTATAACATTAACCTCAAATTTCTAGTGAATAGACCTCAGTTCAATCCCCAACGCCCATCATCGAATCTTTGCCATGCCATAATTTAAAATGAACACCTATAGAGTGGGAACACCTTAAAAATATGCCACAATACCACCTCCATTAACAACCCCATCTAGAAATTGCTTGCCATTCTCTAACAAAATCTGGATTTTTCACCTTTAAATTCATAGCTGAAATTGAAATATTTTTGTCTTTTTGATAAAAATTTTATATGTTATGTATAAATTTTATATTAAATATGAAAAGTTTTACAAAATATAATTGTATCTCTCATATTAAATTATATATATATATATATATATATATATATATATATATATAATGAAAATAAAATATTTAATATTTATAATTTTTGTATGCACAATTATTTACTATTTACTTTTTATTTGATTGTGTTACTAGTATATTGTGTATTGTATGCATAGCTATGAAACCATTTCCACATGCTAGACCACAACCTCAAGGTGCCTTATGAATTTTAGGCCCTCATGAGAATTAAATTCTACCCAATCCTTAAAACTCCTTGCTAGCCATAACCTTGTATAATTTTAATAAAAAAAAATTAAATGTAATAAATAATATTCATTCTTAAAATGAAACAATTTTTATATACAACATATATTATTAATTTCTCCCCATTGGGGGTGAATGAATCATTAACCGTTTCATCTCAGGATACTCATCCCCTGTAACCCCCTCATCCCACATCTACCCAAGTAACCAAACAACCAAGGTAAACATGTGACAAGAGACTATTATGATCATATTCAACCTCCTAGGTGACCTTAAGGAAGTGGAACCGAAGGAAACACCTGATATAGACCTTCCACATCAACAACAAGATTCCCAGGAACCATCCCCACCACTCAGGTAGCTATCTCTTGGGTCTCACTGATATTTTGGCCCACTTAACCCCTGGATTCTCCCACAGCATGGTGATGAGTGTGTCTAGGAGGCTCTAGACGCACACATAAGCCTGCAGGTGACCTTAAGGAAGTGGAACCGAAGGAAACACCTGATATAGACCTTCCACATCAACAACAAGATTCCCAGGAACCATCCCCACCACTCAGGTAGCTATCTCTTGGGTCTCACTGATATTTTGGCCCACTTAACCCCTGGATTCTCCCACAGCATGGTGATGAGTGTGTCTAGGAGGCTCTAGACGCACACATAAGCCTGCATGCCTACATCCAGTGACTAAATTTTTGTGACCTGCGCCTATGTTCGTGGGATTTAAGGCACTTTTTCAGGCCCAATGTCCATGCCACTGCCTAGAACTCAATGAAAATTTCAAGAATGAAATAAAATAGTAAAACAATGATGCTAAAGCAATTATTCGAACAAGGACTTGACTGGACCCCTACTTTCCATGACAAACATTTTGTCAAGCATATCACTAATATGTAATCTACAGGTGTAAACAACAGATCTGAGCATATGGGTCTCATACTTATATGATAATCGCTAAGAAGCATTGTTCCCTTACATCGTTAGCTACAGTATCATCTATTAGGTCATAAATACATTTTTTATTCATTTAAAAATAAAAAACACGAGGAGAGACATACATCATCACTATCATAATACATGCTTATAAACAACATAATAACAATAGAAATCTCAAGGATACAATGACCATAGAATCCACATATAAACCAATACATTTACACATCAAATACCAAGGAGACAAAATTATCATTAATGAATGTAAAAACCAACCGAAGATGGGACTACCATGTTCCACACAACCATAGATTGGTTGAGCCAATAATATCTTCTGACAATCACCCTCGTGCCATATTGCAAGCATGAATTTGGGACTCAAACCAAAAGAACCAACTAGGTGTAGAAATTATACAACAAGCATGTATATCATGGATTCAATCTGATCTAACAATGTACTAAAGTTAAATACTGGATCACTTCTACAAATATTTTTCGGAATTAAAAACACAATCGCCAATCACTTGAAGCAAAGAAGAATCAATCAAGCCATAACACAGATAATTTATGGGGAAATCTTGATGCTAAAAACCCCTCTATCATATATTGTATATTACACAAGGAATAATGAAACAATTGCATACAACTCTTCTCACAAGAGCTCTCCTGTTTTTAGCTAATTGTCTCACACTGATCCAGACAAAATTGGGCCAATACTTAGCCAATTCTTAGCCTGTCTTCAGCCTACCTTGCTGACGCAATTCATGAGGAATGCAATCCCTATTCACAGGGAATTATAGCCTTCCTACACTATGCTAGTATCATGGGCACTCCAATGTGTGTTTGGTGGCATTTGTGCAACCCAATAATCCTACAATTGATAGTCAACTTCCCTTTCACCTAGATCTTAACTGGGTATCCACTGGATCTGACATGCATCCTCAGTTGCATGTGAGATCACTCATTGTGAATTAATTAATATTTAATTCACTTGATCTCTCACTAGTGTATCTTCAGTTACAACTAGCACAACTGAGTTTAACTCACTTAACTGAGTTAAACTAATTACAACATGCATTAACTAATGCACCATTGCACTCTGAACTCTATTACAACTAGAATTACTCTGCATGCCTCACCAACTACCTCTAACTCGAAATCCACTAGCTAACTGAGTTTATCACTCTAAGTTAACTATTACAAGTTATCATTGAGAATATATTACATTTTATTTTCCATCTTAATTAAGGGATAACTAAAATAGACATGCACCAAAAATAGCATAGTGGGCCCCACCTTAGTGTAGGTGCTTAATGCACTAGGCGTGGGTGCTGAAATTTTCTTGTTAAATATCAAGACTCCCTCTCAACAAGAAATGGATTATCCTTCACCTCGATCATATCTCTATGGTATTCAAATTTTCTCCTGGTGAGCGCCTTTGTCAGAATATCTGCATCTTGATCTTCCGTTGAAATGTACTGAAGCAAAAATATTATTATCTGTACACAATCTCTGAGATGATGGTACCAGATATCTATATGCTTGGACCTATCACGAAGCACAACATTAATAGATATTTTAATCCAACTCTTATTATCACAATGAATCACTGTCAGATCCATCTGAGAACCAAACAAACTAACCAAGATATTTCTCATCCAGATAGCCTCACATGCATCTTGACTTGCTTCCATGTATTTTGCTTCTGCAGAAGTGAGTGCCACAGATCATTGTTTCTTACTATATCATGAAACTTTTGTCGATCCTATGCTAAAGATCCCTCCAAATGTGATGTTTCTGTCGGATGGATTGCCCACCCAATTTGCATCTGTGAAGCCTTGAAGCTTCACTCCCTCTATCCGTCTGTACCATATACCATACTCTGATGTGACCCTCAGGTATCTCAAGACATGCTTCCTCGCCTTCCAAAATATCTTGGTAGGATTAAACATAGCTTGACTCAGTTGGTTAAATACGTAGAAAATTTCTGGTCTGGTGTTCACAGATACATCAGTGAACCAACTAACTGCCTGTAGATAGTAACATCCAATACCTCTCCAGAAGTAGCATCCTCTTTCCTCCAATTTCCTGGAAGAGGAGTATCCATGGGTTTGCAGCTCTCCATGTGAAACTTACCCAATATCTCCTTTGCATACTTTCCTTGAGACGCAAAAAGTTCACCATCCTGCTGCTATATTTCCAATCCAAGGAAATAATGAAGGAGTCCCATGTCCTTCATTTTGAACTCCCTTGCAAGATCCTCCTTGCATGAGTGTATCAACTGCTCATCACCAGTCAAAATTAGATCATCAGCATAAATAACAATAATCAATATCTTACCCTCAACCACAATTTGGTATAGGTTTGCATCTGCTTCACTTTTGGTGAAGCCCAATCTGGTGAAATAGATGTCTATCCGAGTGTACCAAGCACGAGATGCTCGCTTCAGCCCATACAGTGCTCTTTGAGTCGACACACTTGTGACTCCCCGTTGAAGATATTGAAACCTTTAGGCTGCTCTATGTACACCTCTTCCTCAATGATCCCATTGAGAAACATAGTTTTCACATCCATCTGATGAATGCGCTGACCCATCTGCACTGAGAGTGCAAGGATGGATCTTATGGAAGAGTACCTTGCAACGGGTGCAAAAGTCTCATCAATATATATCCCCTTGATCTGTGAGAATCCCCGGGCCACAAATTTGGCCTTGTATTTCTTCACACTCCCATGAGAAGATTTCTTTACCTTGTAGATCCCTCTTGATCCAACCACTGATTTGTCGATCGGTCTTGGGACTATCTCCCATGCACTATTCTTGACAATGGAGTCATACTCCTCCACCATTGCAACAACCCAGGTTGGTTGCTGCACTGCTTCTTGAAAGGAAGATGGTTTAGTCATAATAAATTTTCTCATAAGAGCCATGTATCCAGTAAATCAGTTAGGAGACTTTCTCTATTTGTGCTGTGAAGTAGGGGCTCCTACATTCTCTGGAACATCAAGTCTCAATATATCAACTTCCGTAGTGCGACTTCTGCCATTTTTGATGGATGGCTTTGCATGAGTGGTTTCCTCCACTCCATGATCCTCCGCATGTGGCTGATCCACATCTTGAGGCTCATCCTTAGGAACCAACAGTTCCTCCTCTGCATGCAAGTCCAACTCCTTCTCAAGGGATAACCGCATGGCCTTCTCCTCATTAGATTTTATATCCCACCACACAACAATCATTCTGTATTTTGGAAAATACACACAATAATTATGGGTTGTTTCAGTGCACCCCACAAAAATCCTGAACTCAGATGTCGGTTCCAGCTTCTTCCTGGTGTCCTTGGTCACATGCACATAAACAGATGAGCCAAAAAAAGTGTGAAACATTAGGTTTCTTACCAGTGAAAGAATCTTCAGGTGTACTCATGCTAAGTATCCTATGAGGACAACAATTTTGCACAAATACTGCATTCTTGCATGCTTCCACCCACAGATGCATTGGTAGGCCTTGATCATGCAACATCGCTCTTTCTGCACCCACAATAGTTTTGTTCTTTCTCTCTGTGGCCCCATTCTACTATGGATTATGAGGCACTATTATTTATCTTCGAATTCCTTCTTTTCTGCAAAAGTTCTTGAATTCATTAAAGATGTATTCTCCACCATTATCGCTCCTAAGAGCCTTCAATTTCCTCCTCGACTCTTTCTCCACCAGAGCCTTAAACTCAAGAAAATTAGAGAATGTCTGATCTTTCCTCTGCATGAAGAATATCTTTCACTTACGAGAAAATTCATCAACAAATATTACATAGTACTTATGTTTTTATTTCAAAGTAATAGAGAATGGTCCACACACGTCTGTGTGAACTCTCTCAAGGATCCCCGAAGCTCAGTTCTCCTTCTCTTGAAAGGTGGCCTTTACATATTTTCACATAGTACATCCCTTGCATGTGTTTGACTACACAAGTGTACCCCTAGGAAGACCAGTAGAAATATGCTACATGCCTTTCAAACAATGTTACCAATGAAATAGGTAACTGCAATGTTACTTACTTTTTTTTGGTAGCATAAAAAACACCCGATTTTGAAAGTGGTGATGCAGAATCACCATTTTTTTTTTTGGTGCACATTTTTTACACACTAATATTTTTATTTATGAAGTATGAATATTTTTTTTTAAATGTTAGTGAATTTCATGTTAATTTTGAAATGTATTGATGTAGCATCAACTTTTTTTTTTTAGAGTGGTGATTTTCATGCTAATTTTGAAACGTATTGATGCTGCATCAACTTTTTTTTTTTTAGAGCTGTGATTTTCATGCTAATTTTGAAACGTATTGATGCTGCATCAACCTTTTTTTTTGAGAGGTGATTTTCATGTTGGTAATAAAACACAAAACTTAGATAAAAAAATATATATAAAAACAATTAAAAAAACCCAATAAAAATGTAAAAAAAAACAAAAATAGCTCGTAAAAATCAAAAAATTTAAACAAAAATAAATAAATAAAAACAAAAATATTTGAAAATTATATCAAAGGAAATGAAAAAATTTGAAAAAAAAAAACACATAATTTAAAGAAAAAAAACAAAAATTGACCAAAAAAAAAAAAAAAAAAAAAAAAAAAAAAAAATTTTTTTTCTAACTTATTAAAAAAAACCATATTAAAAATAAAATAAAATAAAAATTAATTTTAAAATAATTAAAATTACAAAATTAAAATTTAGATTAAAAATAAATAAATAAATAAAAATAAATAAATTAAAAAAATAAAAATTTAAATTAAAAAAAATAATAATAAGAAGAAAAGAAAAAAAAAAATTTAAAATTAACGAAAAAAAAAACAAATTAAAAAAAAAAAAAAATTTAAAATTGAAAAAGAAAATTAAAATAAAAAAAACTATCTCTAAAAAACAAAAAAAATGAAAAAAACCACATGCAAATAATTAAAGAACAAATACACATAAATTTAGTGCTTTTTTTTTTTTTTAATGAAACAATTTATAGATTTTAAAAATGAATTTATTCCGCTGCGTCTCGCATAAATCCGATCACTTTGCTAAACTGAGAGGGGGGGGTGAATCAGTTTAGTGAATTCATGGTCTTGAAAAATTTTCATTTACACTTATATACATCTTCATATCATGATTTACTTAATGTACAATGAAACCACAATCTTAAATAGTGAGCAACGGGTATTAAGCAGATTAAATACAAATTATTAACACATAATCATCATGTACATAGACACCATATATAAGTGGAAACCCATAAGGGAGAAAACTACATTCTATTATTGTTGTGATGAAAAGGAAAGCTCCAACTCCCTCTCACCACTGATTTTCTATAGGCTCCAACCTATAGGAGGCTCCTACCTCAATTTTGCAAGCTACAACTTGCAAGGAAGCTCCAACTCCCATGTATTTTCTGCAGACTACAACCTATAGGAGGATCCTACCTCAGCCAGCTACAACTGACATCTATCAAGCTACAACTTGAAATGGAAGCACCAACTTCCTCACTCTTTCAAAAACACATGCTCATTTACCTGGATATCAGCTCAGTTCTATTCCTTATTCACTGCTGTCCACCAGCTTGCATACTTACCTGATATCATCTCTGAATCTTCATAGCTTCTCTATCTGCTCCTCCTTCTTCTTACCCTCTTTGCCTCATTTCTCCATTCTCTAACCTCTCTATGTATATCTATGTGATGTCATTTATAGAGTTCACCTCATGACTGTTTGTATTCCATAGGGAATTCGAAATGAACAAACATGACTCTTTGAATTCTGCCTTCTCATTTCTTTGTCCAGCTCATTCAGAGGCATATAGCAATATATACAAATTTTAGTTTTACAGTGGAGTTTTGTTTGCCTACAGAGACTTGCCTTTGCATCACAAAAAATATAAAATTAATTAAAACATTTACATTTACATTTGTAACTGATATGTCTCATTCAACCCTTTCAGTTCTTAGTTCACCGTGTGTTTGTCTTTTCTGCTGCTGTCACTGTCTTTTTCAGTTTCTGCATACTCTCTTGTTCACTGCAATTGTGTATCTGCTGCATATATAACTGCTTTACAAGTTTAGCCCCCAAATAACTCTCAAAGTCTCATGCATATAAAAATGCATTTCTAATTAATCATCCAAAAGGGTCCTCAATCTCTCCAATATGGGCAATCTACGTTCATTGCGGAAGCTCTTTTATAAATCACTTCACTATGAGTTATACAGTCATACAGCCAATTACATAAGTGGAAGCTTTCTCTCTTTTCATCTTCAAACCTATGGTTTAGAACCATATTTCATAAAGACTCAACAACCAATTTTGCATGCAGGAGCTATCTAATTAAAGTTTATGTTTGAAACCATATAATAATTCACCTCATGAATATCGAATACATATTCGATACTTCCTTACAACTCAATACAAACTTGAGACCAAGGTATCACTACATATAAATGTATGTACCAATATTTATGTAAGCCTTCACCATGGCATGTCAACATATCCTTTACCTTATTATAGTTCTCAACATCATGTTTCAATTATACCATGCAATTTTTATAAGCCTCAACCTTGATGAACCTAAGGCACCAACATAATTTATCGTTCTGGCCCTACAACATTTATTATCACTTCCAACTCACAACATAAACCAAACCATCTATGAATGTGTTTATTATCAACCTTGATGAACCTAAGGCACCAACATAATTTATCGTTCTGGCCCCACAACATTTATTATCACTTCCAGCTCACAACATAAACCAAACCATCTATGAATGTGTTTATTACTTTGACTTTGATAGAGTTATTAGGTATCAATATGAATTATCTTCGACCCACACCTTAATATCTGTCATTCACCAGATATATACTTGGTTTATATTAACATTCATCCTTTGGTTTTGAGTGCGCCACTCAAGTGTAAATAATGTTAATAGTATTCGAGCTATATAAGCATTCCAAACTTTGGTTAAACCCCAACATCTCAACGTATCTCTTGTTCAGGCCCCACATTTCAATCATGTAGACATTTCATTAAATTAAAGATTCGACCTTGGTTCAAACATAAACCACTTCACCTTTAACATTGGTCCCCACAGCATATTCAACTCATATCAATAACAAATGTTGAATTTGTTTATCACACTATGCTCGAGCCATATTTAATGTTTTAACATTAACCCAACATCAAATCTTCACGGCATTAATTAAAATTTCAGCGCCAACATAAAATAGCATTCGGGGCCCACACCCTCATTATCCATCGCAGAGATCTGACGGTCAACAGATTCTCATGTTCCAAAACTCATTTGAATGCTCATTCGATGTAATTGCACAATAAACTTGCTTAGGATTTAATTCTAAAAAATTACACGATGAAAGTGGTAATTGAATACCACTTTAGGACACATGTTGAGCGATAGGGTATATCGCACTTTTTTGAGGAATTCCACTTACCATTTGAACTGTCACGTGATACTACCAGTTTTCCCTTCCAAACCGCCTTCACTATTCACCAATCCTGGTTCCAATTTTAGCTTGGGGTTCCATCTCTTCGGGTTTCATATTTATTAACTCAGATTTTACGTTATAAAATTAACATAATTTTATAACTCACCAATAATTGATTTACACCATATCATATGGCCCACACACGACATTCAAATTCGTTCCTTTCAAAGGTTCAACTTCGATTAACAATAGTTAATAACCACTTACCAACTGTAAGTCATTGTTGCGCCATTACTGTCCCAATTGCACAGTTATCTCAAAATTTACTTATGTGATTTACCGACTCTTGATTCCTTTCCACTGGGTGTTCGATTCATAATTTTGAATAGTCTTACACCATTGTATCTTCCCTTTCATTGATCAGCTTCTATTCCATAGTGCCTTCGACCTATGTCAAAGTTCAACCAGACCTTAATTTCTCTGCACCTTCAATTGCAATTCCATTTACTTGGGAAACTCAAGGACATTCTTCCACCTTGTGACTTCACTCCACAGCGAACCTAATTCAACCTTTTGAATAGGCTTTAAAACCCTCAATCATTCATGAATGCCTTGTTCAAATCGACCCTTCATGCATTCAGCCCAAAACACAATGCCGACACTAATAATCATTGATTCTTCTATCATATGCAAAACTTCATCAGAGATCTATTACAAAGTTCTCATGTAATTATCCACAGAATTCTATCAAATAATGCACATATGTTTCAGAACCAAATTCCTTCATTCATATATATGAAATTAGATACAAAATCATTCTTGATTTTGGCCAGATCTTCAAAATCAAATGGCCCTGCCTCTGCTTCTTCCTGGTGTCTGAGCTACCTCTTTTTGCTGCCTTGCTTCTTCTCCTTTGCCATCAATGAAAATATTTCCAACAGTGTCCCCCTTTGGCATTGATGGCAATACTTTAATACTCTTCTTTTGCTTGCTTTTCCTCCCCCCTTGACATCAATATCAAAATGTTGCACATTTCCTAGTGTGGTTTCCAAATATTTTCCATAATACTATGATCTTGAGGACCTGTTTCATGCACATCTCACTTGATCTGGCTCTTTTGTGACAATAGTTGTTGACTGATCTCCCCCTGGAATGATGCTTTCTTTTTTGATCTCCCCCTGGAATGATGCTTTTTTTTCATTTTAGAGAGTAACATCTGTAGACACTACCCCTAGTTTGTCTCTTAGATATTCGAATGGCTCTTTAGCAAGAGGTTTTGTGAATATGTCTGATGTTTGTTCCTTTGTTGGTACATATTCCAACTTCACTACTTTTTTTGCTACTTGTTCTATGAGGAAATGGTACTTAATTGGGATGTGATTTGTTTTTGAATGAAATACATGATTTTTTGATATACTTATTGCACCTGTATTGTCACATTTGATTGAAATGGGATCATCTATGCTTACCTTCATGTCTTGGAGAGTTTGTTTCATCCACATTACTTGTGTGCAACATGCTGCTGCTGCTATGTATTCCGCTTCTGATGTAGATAGAGAGATAGAAGTTTTCTTCTTGCTTAGCTATGACACCAGAATTTTTCCCAAATAAAAAGCACCTCCACTTGTGCTTTTCCTGTCATCCATGCAGCTATCCCAATCTGCATCTATATATGTTGTCAAAGTGAAGCTTTTTATTTTTGGATACCATAGCCCATAATGTGCAGTTCCTTGTAGATATCTGAATATTCTCTTGATTGCTAGTAAGTGATTTTGTTTTGGTGCTTCTTGATATCTTGCCACAATTCCTACTGCTAACATAATGTCTGGTCTAGAGGTAGTTATATATAGCAGACTTCCTATCATGGATCTATATAGTCTTTGGTCTATATCTACAGATCCATCATTAGCACATAGCTTTCATCCAGTAATCATGGGAGTTGACACATGTTTGCAGTCTTCCATTTGGAACCTTTTCAACATCTCTCTTAAGTATTTTTCTTGTGAGATGAATGTTCTTGTGTTCTTTTGTTGAATTTGAAGTCCTAAATAGAAGGTGAGCTCTCCAATCATAGACATCTCAAACTCTAATTTCATTTCTTCAACAAATTCTTTTGTTAACTTCTCTTTGTTGCTACCAAACATGATGTCATCTACATATACTACTACAATTAGGAGTTCATTTTCATTAGCCTTTATGTACAAATTGTTTTCTACTCCTTTCTTAAAACCTTGTTTTTGCAAGTATTTTTCCAGCCTTGAATACCATGCACGAGGAGCTTGTTTCAAACCATATAAGGCTTTATTTAATCTGCACACATAGTCATGTTTATCCATTAATGAGAATCCTTCAGGTTGTTCCATGTAGACTTCTTCCTCTAGATCTCCATTCAGGAAGGCAGACTTCACATCCATTTGATATACCTTGAAATCATGATAACATGCAAAGGCCAAAAACATTCTGATTGCTTCCATTCTGGCTACAGGGGCAAAGGTTTCATCATAATCAAGACCTTCAATTTGTGAATATCCCTTGCATACAAGTCTAGCTTTATTTTTTATTACTTGCCCTTGTTCATTCATCTTATTCTTGAATATCCATTTTGTGCCAATGAAATTTTTCCCAGTGGGTCTTGGAATTAATTCCCAGGTATTGTTATTCTCAATTTGGTCCAGTTCCTCATTCATAGCATTTACCCAGTTTCTGTCTTTGCTGGCTTCTTCGAATTTCTTTGGCTTTATTTGAGATATCATGGCTAGGTATACTTCTTCTTTCTGTTCAGCTAGCTATCTTCTAGTCTGGACTCCCACACTTTTGTCCCCAATGATTTGATCTTCTGGATGATTCTTTTGAGTGTGTCTTGAGGGACCTTTTGAGTTTAATTTAGTATCTTCTGTTGTCTTGCTCAGTTCATCATTTTCTTGGTTCTCTTCTTCATGATCTTCTGGAGGATTGCTACATCTTGTACTTCTTGTTCTATTTGGTAGATCTTCATCAAATATTACATCAATGCTTTCCACAATTTTGTGTAGTGATTTGTTGTAGCACCTGTAACCCTTACTCTTGGATGCATATCCTAAAAATATTCCTTCATTAGCTCTTGCATCAAACTTCCCTAGTTTTTCATCATTATTTTTTATGAAACACTTGCTTCCAAAGACTCTAAAGTGCTTGATTGAAGCTGGTTTACCATGCCATAATTCGTAAGGATTCTTGTCATAGTTGGGTCTTAAATGAGCTTTGTTAAGAATGTGAACAACTGTGTGTACTGCTTCTGCCCAGAAGGTTCGGGGAATGTTACTTTCTTGCATCATTTCTTTGGAAATCTGTTGTACTAACATGTTTTGTCTCTTTGCCACTCCATTCTGTTCAGGTGTACCTACAATTGTAAACTATTGTTTTATCCCATGCTCATTGCATAGGTCTGCAAAATCATAGTCTGTGAATTCACCTCCTCTATTTGATATGATGCACTTTAGCTTGCATCTTGTTTGATTTTCTGCCAATGCCTTGAATGTCTTGAATTTCTCAAGTGCTTCAGATTTATATTTGAGAAATGCTATGCACGTCATTCTGGAAAAGTCATCTATTATCAGCATGAAATAAGATTCTCCACTTGGTGCTTTAGTTCTTGAAGGTCCACATAAGTCCATGTGGACAAGCTGAAGAGGTCTACTTGTAGATATTTTCTCTTTGGTCTTGAAAGATGTGCGGGTCTGCTTGCCTAGTTGGCAGGATTTACATATGGTATTTGAAGGCTTCTTTATGACTGGCATATCTCTGACTGCATTCTTCTTGCTCAGACTTATGATGTGGTCAAAGTTTAGATGTCCCAATCTTCTATGCCATAACCATGATTCATCAATTTTTCTTAGCTGACATTCTTCATCCTCTTCTTTCACTATGTAGACATTACTTTCTATTCGAACAGCTTTGATCAAGGACTTTCCAGTGGTGCTTGATCTTACTTCATAATCTTGGGCTCTAAAAATGACTTCACAGCCTTTATCACACATTTGACTGACACTTAGCAGATTTTCTTTCAGCCCATCCACAAATAGTACATCTTGGGCCTTTCCTCTTCCATTATCCAGACTGACTGAGCCTTTTCCTTTTATTTTCCCTGCTTTATCATTGCCGAATGTTACATTCCCAAATTTATTTTCATCAAAGGTTACAAATTTGTTGCGATCTCTAGTCATATGCTTTGAGCATCAACTATCCAAATACCATTGGTTTTTTTGATCTTGAGCTATTAGAGCCAGGTCACACTTATTCAACTTCTTTTTCCACTGCATGCATCCTTTTGTTTGGTACCTTTCTTGAGATGATGGACCACTTTCTCTGAGAAGACATTTGTTACACTTATGCCCAACTTGATGGAATTCATAGCATTTGATTATGTTTCTGAATGAATTATGTACATGAGTGAATTCTCCATTGTTCATCCATCTCCTTGAGTTTCCATACATCAGTCTTTTTCCATTCGTTCTGCACTCCTTGGCTTTATGACCGAACTCCTTACAGTAAAAAAAATACCCATAAAAATAATTAGTGTACCTGATGAAGGGTTGTCTTCTCCATTTGTTTGCTTGAGGTAGTATTTTCACCTTTTCCATCCTTTTCTGGTTGGAATCGATTCTCCTTTTATGACAGTATGCAGCAATATGTCCCAGTTTGTGGCAGACATAACAAGTGACATTTTTCATAGGGGGGAAGAATCTCCTTTGATAGCTTCCAAATTTTATATATTCAGGAGTATATGAGCATTTTTTAGTTGAATATTTATTTATTTTGTTCTTTGTCATTTGAGGTTCCTTCATGTTCCTGTTTACTTCATTGCAGGCTTCTACTTCTGTAGGAACTTTCTGAGCTACATCATTATCCTTGACAGCTTTTACAAAAATGATATTCCTGTTATCTATTTCTTTGACTTTACTTGTTTCTCCTTCATAGCCTATCCTAGTTTTTATCAAAGGAGATCTTTGAGCATCTAGTATTTTATTCAACTTATCAGAGATTGTCATTTGAGAAATGTTTATTGACAGTTTCCTTTGGGTGTTTTATAATTTCTTCCTCAAGCATACTACTTCTTCTT
Organism: Pinus albicaulis; assembly: GCA_034641835.2. Lineage (NCBI taxonomy): Eukaryota > Viridiplantae > Streptophyta > Pinopsida > Pinales > Pinaceae > Pinus > Pinus albicaulis. The sequence goes on from CM076579.1 coordinate 252,877,657, forward strand.
CCAATTTCTCTTGCTTCTGAATTTTATCCTCAATTTTCTTAAGTAAAGTGTCTTCTACCTTCTTGGCTTCTTCAAGCTCTACTTTCAACTGAATGAGGTCTTTTGAATTTTGTTCTTCTCTTACATATTTGAGGAGAATGTCTTTCTAATTCCTGCATTTTAGTTTAAGTCTGTCTATTTCCTCCAGGGCACTTCTTAGCTCCCCCTCAAGATCAACTTCACCTTCTTCCTCATCTTCTAGAAGGAATCCTTCAAGCTCTTCTTTGGCCATCAATACAAATTCAGAGGTTCCTTCTTCATTTGAGGTTTCATCTGAGTTTTCAGAGCACTGCTATCTTGCTGAGCATAAAATTATTTTCTCATGTATCTATTCCCTTTCTGCCAGTTCTTTGATATGGTTTTCTCTGACTCTTGAGTCTGATTCTTTGTCTTCTTATGAGGACACTTAGAAGCATAGTGTCTAACTCTTCCACAGTTAAAGAATTTAAATGGAAGTTTACCTTTATACTTTCCTGAGCCTCTATCTAATCTTCTAATAAATTTGGCCTCTTCTTGATCAGAGCAGGAGCATGTATCTTCTTTTTCTTCTTTGTTCTCCTCTGTCTTAAAGGAAGCCTCCCTGACATTTGACTTCCTCTGTGGCAGTCTCATCTCATAGGCTGTTAAGTTTCCAAGTAATTGGTTCATGGTCAAATTTTCCCAATCAATTGTTTCTTCTATGGCAAAAACCTTGGGGTTAAAGCTGGATGGTAAAGATCTTAGAATATTTTCAACAATTACACATTCTTTTATGGTTTCTCCTAGAGCTTTCATGTTATTCACAATTTCTGCAACCCTTAAAAAGAAGCTGGAAATGTCTTCATCATCATTCATTTTTATATTTTCAAACTAAGCTCTATAGACTTGAATTTTGGCTATCTTCACCTTTTTGTCTCCCTCATGGATGTTTTCTAGTGTATCCCATATTTCTTTGGCAGTCTTGTTGTGCATTAATTTGATAAATTCTGCCTCGCAAAATCCACTTAAGAGTGCATTCATGGCTTTTGCATTAGCTACAAAGTCTTGGTTGGCATATTTATCTGAGTCAGACTCCTTTGGGGCATATCCCAAATCCTCAGAAGCCCAAACTTCTATTCCTAGAGACATTATGTACATCCTCATTCTTATTTTCCAGAAGGCATAATTTGTACCGGTGAACAAAGGGGCTTTATTTGTTGAGCATCCTTCTAGACTAGCCATCCTGGGGACCTACGATCTCCTTCCAGTTGTTAAACTAATACAGAAGAAACTTGGCTCTGATGCCAATTGTTGAATCCTTTGCTAAACTGAGAGGGGGGGGCGGTGAATCAGTTTAGTGAATTCATGGTCTTGAAAAACTTTCATTTACACTTATATACATCTTCATATCATGATTTACTTAATGTACAGTGAAACCACAATCTTAAATAGTGAGCAGCAGGTATTAAGAAGATTAAATATAGAGTATTAACACATAATCATCATGTACATAGACACCAGATATAAGTGGAAACCCATAAGGGAGAAAACCACATCTTATTATTGATGTGAAAGCTCCAACTCCCTCTCACCCGCGATTTTCCGTAGGCTTCAACCTACAGGAGGCTCCTACCTCAATTCTGCAAGCTACAACTTGCAAGGAAGCTCCAACTCCCATCTATTTTCTGCAGGCTACAACCTATAGGAGGCTCCTACCTCAGCCAGCTACAGCTGACATCTATCAAGCTACAACTTGATATGGAAGCACCAAATTCCTCACTCTTTCAAAAAAAAAACCACATGTTGATTTACCTGGATATTAGCTCTGTTCAGTTCCTTCTTCACTGTTGCACCAGCCTTCATATCTGCCTTATGTCATTTCTGAATCAACACAACTTCTCTATCTTATCCTCCTTCTTCTTACCATCTCTGCCTCATTTTTCATTCTCTAACCTCTCTATGCACATCTATGTGATATCATTTATAGAGTTCACCTCATGACTGCTTGTATTCCTTAGAGAATTCGAAATGAACAGCCATGACTCTTTGACTTCTTCCTTCTCATTTCTTTGTCCAGCTCATTCAGAGGAATATAGCAATATGCATACATTTCAATATTACAGTGGGGTATTTCTTTGCCTACGGAGACTTGCCTTTGCATCACAACAATATAAAATTAATTAAAACATTTACATTTACATTTGTAACTGATATGTCTCATTCAACCCTTTCAGTTCTTGGTTCACTGTGTGTTTGTCTTTTCTGCTGTTGTCACTGTCTTTTTTTTTTTTTCAGTTTCTGCATACTCTCCTGTTCATTGCAATTGTGTATCTGTTGCATATATAACTGCTTTACATGTTTAGCCCCCAAATAACTCTCAAAGTCTCATGCATATAAAAATGAATTTCTAATTAATCATCCAAAAGGGTCCTCAATCTCTCCAATCTGGGCAATCTCTGTTCATTGCGGAAGCTGTTTTATAAATAATTTCACTATGAGTTATACAACCATATAGTCAATTACATAAGCAGAAGCTTTCTCTCTTTTCATCTTCAAACCTATGGTTAAGAACCATATTTAACAAAGACTCAACAACCAATTTTGCATGCGGGAGCTATCTAATTAAAGTTTATGTTTGAAACCATATAATAATTCACCTCATGAATATCGAATACATATTTGATATTTCCTTACAACTAAATACAAACTTGAGGCCAAGGTATCACTACATATAAATGTATGTACCAATACTTATGTAAGCCTTCACCACGGCATGCCAACCTATCCTTTACCTTATTATAGTTCCAAACATCATGTTTCAATTATACCATGCAATTCTTTATAAGCCTCGACCTTGATGAACCTAAGGCACCAACATAATTTATTGTTCTAGCCCCACAACATTTATTATCACTTCCAGCTCACAACATAAACCAAATCATCTATGAATGCGTTTGTTACTTTGACTTTGATAGAGTTATCAAGGTATCAATATGCATTATCTTCGACCCACACCTTAATATTCGCCATTCACCTGATATATACTTGGTTTATATTAACATTCATCCTTTGGTTTTGAATACACCACTCAAGTGTAAATAACGTTAATATTATTTGAGCCATATAAGCATTCCAAAATTTGGTTAAACCCCAACATCTCAACGTATCTCTTGTTCGGGACCCACATTTCAATCATGCGGACATTTCATTAAATTAAATATTCGATCTTGGTTCAAACATAAACCACTGCACCTTTAACATTGGTCCCCACAGCATATTCAACTCATATCAATAACAAATTTTGAGTTTGTTTATCACACTATGCTCGAACCATATTAATGTTTTAACATTAACCCAACATCAAATCTTCATGGCATTAATTGAAATGTCATCGCCAACATAAAATAGCATTCAGGGCCCACACCCTCATTATCCATTGCAAAGATCTAATGGTCAACAACTTCTCGTGTTCCAAAACTCATTTGAATGCTCATCCGACGGTAATTGTACAATAAACTTGCTTGGGATTTAATTCTCAAAAATTGCGCGATGAAAGTGGTAATTGAATACCACTTTAGGACACGTGTTGAGAGACGGGGTATATCACGTTTTTTTGAGGAATTCCACTTACCATTTGAACGTTCGCATGATACTACCGGTTTTCCCTTCCAAACCGACTTCACTATTCACCAATCATGGTTCCATTTTTAGCTAGGTTCATCTCTTTGGGTTTCATATTTGTATTAACTCCAGATTTTAAAATTTATAAAATTAACATGAATTTAATAACTCACCATTCATTATTTACACCATATCATATAGCCCCTGAATTCATTCATTCTATTTCAAGAGTTCAACTTGATTAACAATGAGACATAACGGTATAGCTTGTAAGTCATTTACGAGTTTAACTAAGAGTGATATACGCAGTTATCTCAAGAATTTAACCTGAGTTACCAGCTCTTGATTCAACTTTCATGATTGATTCATAATTTCGAATAGTCTTACACCGTATATCTTCCCTTTCATTAATCGACTTCTTTTCCATAGTGCCTTGACCTATAAAAGTTCAATTACTTGTTCTGCACCTTCAATTGCAGTTCCAATTAGTTGGGAAAATCAAGGACATTCTTCCACATTGCGAAATCACTCCACAACGAACCTAAGTCAACCTTTTGAATGGTCTTTAAAACCCTCAATCATTCATTAATGCCTCGTTCAAATCGACGCTTCATGCATTCAGCCCAAAACACAATGCCGACACTAATAATCATTGATTCTTCTATCATATGCAGAATTTCATAAGAGATATATTACAGAGTCCTCATGTAATTATCCATAAATTTCAATCAAATAATGCACATATGTTTCAGAACCAAATTCCTTCATTCATATATATAAAATCAGATACAAAATCATTCTTGATTTTGGCCAGATCTTCAAAATCAAATGGCCCTGTCTCTGCTTCTTCCTGGTGTCTCAGTTGCCTCTTTTTGCTGCCCTACTTCTTCTCTTTTGCCATCAATGAAAATATTTCCAACAGAGATCACTTCATGTGAATTTAATTTTATTTAATTCACTTGACCTCTCACTAGTGCAACAATCAGTTACAACTAGTTAGACTGAATTTAACTCACTTAGTTGAGTTAACTGATTTCTCATGCATTAAACTAATGCACTAACTGCAACTCGGACTCGAAAACTAATAGAATCACTCTGTATGCCTCACAAACCACCCTAAACTCGAAATTAATGAGTTAAATAAGTCTATCACACTCAGTTAACTATTACAAGTGTTTATGAGATAATATTACAATTTATTGTCCAATTTAATTAAGGGATAATTAAATTTGACACATTTCCAATTTATTAAATAAATTGAATTGCACACTAATGTATCGCTAGGACCCATCATTACATGATCTATGGTCCCATACTAGTGTAGGTGTTTTCATGTTGCTTCTGGATGCCAATTTCATTGTTTCTTGTTGCAAACTTCAACAGAGGGTTAGTTAGATCTCATGAGAGGAATATGGATCTAGGTGAGGATTTTGTGGATCTCAACAAAACTATAGAAATCCAAGGAGGAATTTTAGGATTTAAAATTGATTTTGGTTTAGATCCACTTGTATAAACTTATTTATATTTATGAAGCATAATAGACGAAGAAGTGGTTGGAAAATTTATGCCCATATTGTGAATCAATAATTTTGTAAACATTGGGAAAATTGTGTGTATGTGTGGTTCTTGTGTGTGCCCTTTTGGGTTTTTGTAGTAAGTGAGTTGCAGATTGTTGTCTAGATGTTGAAGAAGGGAATAATTTTCCATTATCAAGATGGGAATATCGATGTGTTGGCATCAAAGTGATATCAGAACTAGAGTTGGGTTGAAGAAGTCATGAGCGTCATTTGAAGCAAGATCTAGAGGATGCGCTACAACATTGTGAGAAATGTATGACATTGGAGATATTTGAAGATTGTGGTAAATCTATTCAAGCCTATGAGAAAAATATATGGGAGGTGCAATTGTTGTGTGTGCACAAAGGAGTTGGTTGAGAAAATTCGAAGTCATGGAAATCTTATAGTTTGTATGTATTCAGACTTATATATTTGGACTTTGAGCTTTTTTGTATTTGTGTAAGTCCAAAGTGTCCATTTGTAACTATTATTTTGTTTGTAATGTGGTCAGTCACATGAATCATATGAGGAAAAAATTTGTCCCATAATCTATCTTTAGCCTCATAAACATTAAAAATATATTTTTTCCACTTTCTAGATTTGACTTGGTCTTCTTAACCTGTGTAGCATGGAACGATGGAAATCTGCAGCAAAGTTGTGTACAGAGCAACAAGGTGTAGAAACTTACACAAAACCGCGTGGAGCACAGACAAGCATGTAAGTTTAAATATTTTGGATATTTCTAGAAGAGTGTGGTGATGGGTCAAAGAATTAGATATCTCCATCCAAATGAAAACAAGAAAGCGTTGAAACAGTGATTCCATCCAGGGGAAAGTAATTTTATTTTGGTAAATTAATTTTACATTTCCAAAATTTTATACGGTATATGTATGGAGAAAAAATAAAAAAGAAATTTTTTTTAAGGAACACGTGTGTGAAGAAAGACTTTATTTATTTATTTTTAAAATCCCACAAAATTATATTGTGAGATTGTAGAAAGTCATCTAAGCGAAAATATCTGAATATGTTTTTAATGGTTTGGAAAGTTGTGGAGATTTTATATTTAATGGTTGTGAAAGAGAATATTTGAAGATACAAACGTATGAACCATTCACGCTAACAGGGTGACCATCATACCAATTTCGTTCTACTAGTAAAGTGTATCCACGGGGAAGGAACTCATAATTTTGATTTGTAACATATATTTTTAGGTTTGATTTACATTATTGATGTATATAATGAGGGGAGGGATCCTACTAAAGTTTCTTTGGTTGGAGGCATAGAAATATTAGAAATGAAAATTTAAAAGTTGAAAGAAAGTTTTGTAAAATTAGATATCAGAGTGGATTGTTGACATAATGTAATCAAAAATATAAATTTTGATATATTTTCAAGTCTAAAGTCAATGAGAGACTACACTACGAGGGGCTGCATCCGCAGGTTTCTCTCCATTCTCATTACAATACAAACAATATAGAGATTAGATGGTTATAGGTAAGTTAGAACCAATACCTAAGAAATATGAAAAAATTCCTAATCTAAGGTTCTGGTGAACCGACTCTCTCTAATTAAGTTTCTCCATTATCTTCAACACTCCTCCTTAATGGAGAAAGGGTTCACAAATATTCCTAAAAAATCCCTAAACAATTCAAATTTTATTCTACCAAGAGGCTTAGTAAAATTGTCAGCAACATTATGACATGTATTACAATATTCGACGTGGATTTATTTTGACTGAACTTTCTCCCCAAAAAAATGAAACTGTGTATCAATATTCTTAGTGTTTTTATGAAACACTAGATTATTTTCAAGTTTTATGGAGCTATGGTTATAAAATCTGATAACTAATGCATATTTCTATTCTTCTCTATCATCTTGGAGAATTCTCCTTAACCAAACTGTGTCACATGTTGCTGCACACATAGCTTGATACTCCACTTTCGTTGAAGACAAGGATACTATGTTTTGCTTTTTGCTACTCCATGAAATGACCCCAGACCCAATTTTGAATGCATAACCTATTAGGATCTCCTATCATCTACATTTACAGCCCAATCAGAGTCTGAAAAAACCTGTTAATTTAACATCACAAGAATCAGTATATATAATGCCAAAGTTTAAAGTTCCTTGAAGATACCTTAAGACACCTTTTGCTGCAACCCAATGACTCTCAAGTGGCTTGGACATAAATTGGCTCAATACATGAACTGCATACGCCAAATATGGTCTAGTAGTGGTCAATTAGATTAAAATCCCAACCAACTCTCTATATAATGTTGCATTTGCCTCCTTAGAATCATCATCACTCTGACGTTTGGTATTTTGTTTTAAAGGCACTGTTGCAGATTTGCACGGATCCATTCTAAACTTTTTCAGTAGACTCCTGACATAGTTACCCTGTGATAGAAAATTATGTCCTAAATGTTTCCATATTTCAAGACCCAAAAAGTAGCCTAGCTCACCAAGGTCTTTCATCTCAAACACCTGTGACATCTACTCTTTGATTTCCTTAATCAGTTCATCAACATTTCTTGTAATGATAAGATCATCTACATATAAAGAAATAAAAACAATTCACCCCTCTTTATCAAATAGAGTATACAAATTAGAAGAATTTTTTCTTCTTTTATAACTGTGTTGCAAGAAAATTGAATCAATTTCATCATACCATGACCTGGGAGCATGTTTTAGTCCATATAATGATTTCTTCAATCTACTGACTAAATTTTCTTTCCCCTACTTAACAGACCCCTCAGATTGCTCTAAATACACTTCTTCTTTCAGCTCCCCATTCAGAAATGCAGATTTCACATCCAGCTGGTGTATCATCCAATGATTTGTGGTAGCTAAAGAAATTAACATTCTAATTGTGTTTAGTTTAGCTATAGGGGTGAAGGTTTCCTCATATTCTATACCTTCTTTCTGTGAATACCCCTTTGCAACCAGCCTAGCTTTATATTTATCTATACTCTCATCTGCTTTAAATTTAAGCCTGTATAGCCATTTTCAACCTATGGTCTGTTTTCCCTCAAGTAATTCAACTAACTCCCAAGTTTTTTTTTTAAGTATTGATTCATATTCCTCTTCCATGGCTACCCTCCATTCATTTTATTGAATGGCTTCTTTATAACTAGAGGGTTCAAAAACATTTAACATGCTATTTATAAAAGCATTTTTCCTATATCTTCTTGGAAATTGAGTTTGCCTACCTGATCTCCCGAGTATTGGAATGGCATCAAACGTGTTATGATTATCCCTTGTTGGACTTGGCTGGATGACTGTGTATGTACCTTCTGCTTATTCGTTTTTTTGATGCTCATGGTTGTCTCCTGTTTCATCACTCCCTTCTTCCACCAAAAAAGGAATGTCCCATTCTTCATTGTTGTTATCATTGTTTCCATCATGAACCTGCTCATGAAAAACTACATCTCTACTTGAAAAAACTTTACGAGTAGAGGGATCAAACAAATTGTAAGCTTTAAATTCAATACAATCCCCAACAAAATTTCATTTAATGTCCTTTGAATCCAGTTTCATCCTATCCTCCTTTGGAACATGAGCAAAAGCTTTGGATCCAAAAACTCTTAATTGTTTAACTGCAGGCTTAAAACCTAATAAGGCACCAAATGGAGTTTTAAACTCAAGAATTCTTGTTTGACTCATGTTCTTCAAATATACTGCAGTATTTATCGCTTCCGCCCAAAATCCATTAGAAAGATTCTTACCTTTTAACATGCTACGAGAACACTCCACAAGGGTTATGTTTTTCCTCTCTGCAACCTTCTTCTGTCGAGGAGTGTGGGGTACTGTAAACTACTGCAGTATTACATTGGCTTTGCAATATTTATTTAAGTTGCCCTTCATGTATTCTCCCCCTTCATCCAAGCAGATAATCTTGATGAATATACCTATCTGCTTCTCAATCATGCTTCTGAACTGTTTTAAATATTCCAAAGTATGACTCCTTTTACTGAGAAAATACACCTATGTGAATCTTGTACAGTAATCAACAAATAATAAGAAATAATAAGCACCTCCCAATGACCTTGACTAGATTGGCCCACATAAATCAGCATGTACTAACTCTAGTATATCTCTTTGCTTTCTATCTACATTTACAGGAAACTCATCTCTGTGCATATTCCCAAGAGCACATGTTTCACAATCAAAATTAATATGCTTTAAAACAGGGATACCATTGACCATTCCTCTCTTTTTAAGTAGCAACAAATCATTGAAATTAATATGGCCAAATATCTGATGCCATAAATCTTCTGCAGTCATACCTGATGATTTCAATGCTTGATGTGGCACAGTTATCACATTCAGCTTGTAAAGACCTCCCACTCGAATCCCTGTTGAAATTATTTTCATACAATCTAGCAAATCCTTAATAACACAATATGACTTTAAAAACTCTACCTTAAGGTTTTGATTTGTTATCATTGAAACATAAATCAGATTCTTATTAATTTAGGGTACATAAATCACGTTTTGAATGTGCCCAATATTTCCATCGGGCAATATTACAGAAACATTACCATGCCCTTTGATTTGGTAACCTCTGTTGTCACCAAGGTAGATGTTTGCACCATTACTGGTTTCTTTGAAGTCTTCAAACCATTGTCTATTACCTTTCATGTGGGTGGAAGATCTTGAGTCCACAAACCACGTATATGCTTCATCATTCTCATCAGAATCAACCATAAATAGTCTGATGTCCTGGTTATGGTCATCATCAGCAAAGTGTCCTGCATGTCTCTTGTATCTCTGCTGACCTTCATCAAACTTCTTCTTTCAAAACTTTTTAGCCATATGACCAATTTTACCACAATAGAAACATCTTATTGTTGAATCATTTCTATTTGATGATATATCTTGAGATGGAGTCGGATTTTTTTGTGGTGTACCTCCACCTCCATGTGCTCCATTTTCCTTCCCTCTGAAGTGCTTCTTCTTCGCCATTAAAGCAAGATCTAAACTCTGAGGTTTCAGGGTCATCCGCTTTCTTCCTCTTGTATCAGGATCCCAATCAATTCTTCAAATTTGGGGGCTGTCTCTCTCACATTAGAGCTTGTGATAAACATATGATAGTTGTCAGTCATACCATTCATAGTAATTTTTACCAAATCAGTGTTAATTACTTCTTCCCCTATGCCACCAAGCTTGTATTTGAGGTCCGTGATGCGAGAGATGAACGCATCTACTGATTCATTTTCCTCCACTTTAATGGAGAGAATAATTATTTTCAGGAACAGTAGGCGATTTGTATTTCTAATTTTGTACAAATCCTTAAGGGTTGCCCAGATCTCATTTGCTAATTTTCACTCTCTGATGTGAGGGATAATGCAATATTTGACTAAAATTTTCAATAGAATTTTCACCTTGTTCTCCCTCTTCTCCCAATCCTTAACTGTCGTAGCTGATCTGCCTCCTGCAATCGTAGGTTTCAATTCACCGTCAATCATGATCCCCCATGCACTATGGCCTTCCAACATAGTCTGCAACTTAAATTTCCACTTAGAATTATTGGAACCGTCGAGATTTTTTCTCTTGTTCAAGTATGCCTCAATCATTTAGTTATTCATCTTGACAGTTAAAAAAAAATGGATTCCAACAATTTGACAAAAAAATGGATCTACAAACAGATCTACTCCTAATCCACAAAACAAAATATCAAGAAACATATCTACCTGATCTTTGACCACTCTGGCAGGCTGCTCTATGCACTGTACCACGGGCTCACGGGCTCCTCTACCATGCCTATTTTTTTGTGATCTCATGGGCTCCTCTATCACAGATCATGCTTGCAGTGATCTTCACGCAATTTACCAGTGATTTTATACTACCTCTTCTACCACGACTCACCGGCTCCTCCACCAAGAGCTCAATGGATCTTCGGGCATGCAAGCTCAATAGTTCTATAGGCACAAACTCTCTGACTCAACGATGCTCCATAGCACGAGCTCTCTGGCTCAATAGTGCTCCACAACATGAATTCTTTGGCTCAACGACGATCCACAACACGAGCTCTCTATCTCCTTCAACACAAGCTCACTGGCTCTTCTTTCACATTCACTTCTAGATCAAAATCGCTCCATATCCATTCTGATGTTGCGTTGGCGCACTGGGAAAAATTTAAAAAACTTTTGTAAGGGTCTCACGGATCAGCGTGATAATCCCATGCAATTTTGTGCTAGTTTCGGAGATCAACACCTTTATCTCGCACGACTCCACGCTAGTCGACGCTTCTATGCCTCCAACGAATACGTTATTCTCGATGTTTCCCTCAAATAAAAAACAACCTCACTCAAGCCACTAGGAGCTTCTCTTCTACTACCTGGACACTCACAGGGATCAAAGTACTCTGGCTTGGACTTAGCCCTGGAGGTCTAATACCATGATAAAAATGGCAGGTTCAATTTATTAAGCAATACTGGTTAGCTCTACAATGAGATACTACACTAGGAGGGACTGCGTCCATAGGTCGATCTCCATTCTCATTACAATAAAAATAATATATAGCTTACATGGTTATAGGGAAGTTGGAACCAATACCTAAGAAATATGAACAAATTCCTAATCTAAGGTTTTGGTTAACCGACTCTCTCTAATCAAGTTTCTCCATTATCTTCAGCAAAGGTAAGGTGTTAAAGTTTAGTTTAGGAATAAATTGAATTTTTAGCCAGTTTTGAAGACAAATTGCTTTAGGGAGTTAGAGAAGCTTTACGTTATCATTGTTTAAGTAGTTTTTACACAGTAATTTGTCACTGTCCCTGCAATCCCCATCTCGCCCATTGGAGGGTCGTTTATGTGACCAATAATCAGTGTCATGCCTTGCAAATACCATCATTGCATCCCTTTCCATGAGGAAAACATTCCTTCTGTTGATCATTTCCTAAGCAGACCCCTAAAAACACCTGTTTTTGCCTTGGCGCTGGTAGCTCGTTATGTCCTCATGCCAATGGGGAAAATTAACACTGAGCCCACGCCAATTGGCGCTCTGTCCCAGTTAAGCACCTGCGCCAATATTCTTTTGGAAAGTTTTTAAAAAAAAGAGGTGAAGTTTCGATTACAACAACTTCGTGGATGAATCATGAGGAGTGGTTTCGACTGAATAACCACGGCCTTCCTCCTTTGGCCTCTTGTTTCCACCTTATGGGGAACCTCCCAAGGGATAAGGCCTCCCTTCCACTATTGTAGGGATCCCAACCTCCACCTCTCCTCTATAAATATAGCCTTCATCCATTGATGAAGGGGCTGAATAGCTGAAGGGCTGAATGGTTGAATCTCCAAGAGCCTTCATAGCCTAAAGAATGTTGCAAGAGCTTTGATAGTCCTCATAGTGCCAAATCCATAGCAAGGAGATTAACGATCGAAGAGAGAGGCTTGTCCCCATTCCCGACAAGCTTTACTAAGACGTATTTCGCTGACGACCCGCCGAAGGAAGGTTCAGCGTCAGAGCTTGGTTGTATTTTCCTTTGTACGAATTAATGATAAGTGACTATTGGTTATGGTTCCACTCGTATTGTTCATTATGATCATGAGTTGTGTCTTCTCTGACTAATACATAATTTCATATATCGGGTTTTACACTTTTTTTTGTCATGTTTCTTGTGTGTGCAGGTGTTCGATCGCGGTGAGCGATAGGATTGTGATCTACTGAAGCAGGGAAACGGGAGTGCCATCTTCTCTACAAACAACAGCGTTGGACTTGAGGTAGGCCTTCATTGCAAGTTGGTTTATTGCAATTAGGAACTTGCACCTTAGCATGATACGATTGTTGCTAGACCCGATCTGGGCTAGTAGGGATCGCCTCTGTCCGCAGAGGGGATTTACCTCTACAACAAATTGGCGACTCCGCTGGGGAACGAGCTTGTTGTTTGCTTTATAAACTACAGACGGAGCCTAAAGTTAGCCAGATAGCCTTCAAAACGCTCATGCTTTGCATTAGTAAAAGTAGATGAATGCTGCTTCAGTCAATCTCCAGTTTAGTTTATGAACTGAACAATTGGAATATTGTCTTGTCTTTCGGTCGATTCTTGACTTTGCTTCCTTGATCAGATCTTTTGGCTGGCTCTTTTCGTGAGTTTGGCTTTTGGTTTGAGACTCAACATCACTGGTATGTTCCTTGGAATGCTCTTTTTTATTTTTCCATAGTAAACTCGACTGGTGCGCTTATTAGCCTGACAGTCGCGCCCATTGGCGCATGTTGCCAGTGTATTACCCGCGCCAATCCTGTTCTGGTGCTAGATTCCGCCTGACAGTCGCGCCAATTTTGTAAGGTGCCAGGGTTTGCTATGTTTTGAGCTTTCTGAGCTTGATCTGTGTGTTTGGTTTCATTTTTACGACTGCTTGAGTGTTCTGGAGTGTTGTCCATGACAGCCCCTCATTTAAATTTTCAATCTTCAATTCCTTCCCCCTCAACCTTCGAGTTCTCTATTCTGGCTTAATGCATTCATTTTTCTGATTGTTTCCTATCCCTCACCCCGAAAGCACATCAGAAAACATTACGGGCGCGTATCCGAAATCATAAAGGGTCTAGCCCCTTTAGCCGCAACCCCCTGTATCTTACTGTCCACATGACCAGAGCCCATGACTAAGTGCTAAGTCTGAAAAGCGCCTAACGCACATGTTCATCGGGCGCGTTCTGTGCCGTCCAATTAAACATAAATCGACGGCCCATAGTTCTATTCGCTTTGGTGTTCCCCGCGCCTTCAAAACCAGCTGATTATGTCGCACCGCTCATTAGAGGTAGGTGGTATTCCCCTTTCAGCAAGCGATTCCATACGTTGCGTGACAAGTGTCCCTCTGTACGTCCCAAAACCGCTTCCATTTCGCGCGTTATTGTTCGGTTAATGGACGTGTAGCAGAATCTACAAGAGTCGTCCGATTTACAAAGCATCATTTGACGGTCATCTTGCTTGAAAGTTGTGCATGAGTTAAGCCTAGTGTATCTCGCCCATGGCCCACCGTTCCATTTCCCTTGAAACATTTGTAGCCATAGCTCTTACTTTGAAATCGAACGGTTGGTATTGAAATTCCCCGTCGGTTGACCGAGTCCGCCTCCATGTCGCCCCTTCCGTATGATATCTTGTACGCCCACGTGTCATTCGCGTTCGTCCCCGCCTTTTCCATACATCGCTTACGTGTCTATGTTGTATGTTTCCGCCTCGTTCACACAGCGTTGTCCCACTGTGTTTACATTGTCACCCTTCATTCTTCTGTCACCCTACTTCTCCTCATCGTTTTTCTCAGTCCATATCACCATCTCCGCAGTCATCACCACCCTCATCGTCCCCATCTGGTTTTCTTTAATGTGTTTGTGGGTTTTGCAGGTGTCTCGTGCCGAAGAACTATCATAACTTGCGGCCACCATCATAGAAGCCGAGAACACATGACAGGACCTTGTTTCAGGGGCAAGATTTGCGAAGAGAGATCCGGGAGCCGCTATGACATGACCAACATTAAATGAAGCAAGGGTTAAAAATCTGTCGAAGCCTCCAGAGAAATTCAAGATGTAGATGTTACATATGGAGATATGAATTATTGTGGCAAACAACGTCAATGAAAGATCCAAGAAATGCAGTACCTGGAATTGGAGAATTTAAATCTCAATCTGGCCTATAGAAGGCGGAAAGTACCAATACATAAAAATCATATCCCCCAGGTTTTACTTCAACAGATTTTTCTCTTCAGAGGAGTACATAATGTTATATATATATTATTCTTCATACCATACTCCTGAAGAGACTTGCACCTACTGCATTTATGTTATGGAGCAACCACAGAGTACTTACAACGTTCTTGCGCCGTCAAACACTTTGGGCGGGCATTTTCTCACCATTTTGTTTCAATGTAATAGTTAATTAGTTCACCTACTTCTTTTATGATTTTTCTCACCTCCTTCCTCTATAAAAGGGGAGAAGAAAAAAATTGTAAGGGTTCCAGACTTTTATCAGAAAATTGTGCTGTAAAGGCATTTTTGTATACATTTTGTAAAGATTTTGTATCGAGGCTCAGAGCCCGTAGGGTCTCAGTGAGGAGGAGTTCTGTCTGTTTTAGAGGATTCTGGTCTTTGGTATTTCACAGTATGTAAACTTCTCCTATGTGTTTAATACAATATTTCATTTCACACATCTTCTTGTATCATGTTTTGGAATGCGAGTGGCTCACTAGTTTCGTAAGGATTCATCCTAGTTGATGCCCATACTTAAAATCAGTCATGCGCTTTAAATAGGCTCATGCATGATATACTGTTTCATATTCATTTCATCCACTTTTCTGCTATATTAGTTGTTTTGGGAGGGTGCTTTTAAAACTCCATTGTCATGTATGGATTCTTAGAATGATAAGCCCATATGTGGTTCTGTTGTGTATTTGGGTATCAGACCAAAGTTAACTAATATCCTCTTGTGTTTCTTTCCTCCATGCACTTTCTGATATTTGATCTCCGTGACATATTATTTGAACCGGCCCTCTTTGCAGTAAATTGTCTCTTAACTGTCTGACGCTTTTATGTTGGAGCTTTGCATTGTGCCTCTGCAATATTACTTTCCCTGTGACAGTTTCTGTGATTGCTGGTCCCATTTTAAATCAATTTCCTTGTTTAACAAGAGATAGTAGGAGAGCCTTTGGATTGACAACCCAGCTTTACTATATGCCTCCTGCTATGCTAAGATGTCCTAGGCACTAGTCTATGGAAGCTCTAGACTGTCTCTAGGGTAGACAACAATTTTCGACAACATCTTTCTGGCGCCGTTGCCGGGGACAAATTTAAGAATATCAGTTTCCCTGGGCCTCGACAAATCATATTCACTCTCTAATCTGGTGAGCACAGAGAGTTGAAGAGTTGCATATCTCTCACCTTGGCGACTCCACTGTTATTCATTTGATAAATCTATTAGTAGTCCTGGCTCCTCGAAAGCCACATTTAAGGTCAGATACCTCCAAATCGAAGATACCCTCTGTGTCTTACCCAGAGAAGATTATACACAGAAGAGGTTGGAAAGAAAAGAAGTCGGCACGTGCTGAAATCCCTGAGTTTTCCACAGAAGATTATTTATCCTCTTCTTCTCAAGAAATCCCAGTAGAAAATCCCGATCCCATTGAGGAAAATCCTGAATACTACTCAGATAGCCCACCCAGGGGAAGTGCCAGAACCAAAGAGAACTTTTGTCCTACCCCTGAGGTCGAAGAAGTTAAAGAAGTTACAGAGGTAGCCTTTGTTAACCATGAGTTGTTCCCATCTACACCTCAGGCTGCTGTACAATATATTCCCATTGTTATTCATACTCCACTTCCTCCTACTCCTCTTCCTTCATTTGTACATCAGATTGTTGCACAACCCCCACCTCCTCCAATGGCTAATGTTCCAGCCTTTTTATTGAATAAATATGCTCCCCTAGCATTACCTCAAGTGCTGAATGATATGCGACAAGATTATTTGAAGATATTGCCCAGATTCACTAGAGAAAATGAGATTGATGCTCAGAAGCATCTTGAGACTTTCTTCTCTTTTGCAGAGAACTTTAATGTTGAACATCTAGATGTAGTCTTAAGACTATTTGTACAATCTCTGGATGGTGAAGCCAGAAAATGGTTCAAGACATTGGGAAACCATTCCATAACTACTTGGGATAATATGGAAAATAATTTTCTTAGAAAATGGGGAGAAAATAAAGATCGTGGACAATGTCTTACTGAGTTCAATACACTAAAGAAGAAACATAATGAAGGGGTGTCGGAGTTTATTAAAAGATTTAAGAAGTTATATCTGAATCTCCCTGCAGATATGAAACCTCATCAGAATGCTGCCAAAGTTGTTTTCATAGCAGCCTTTGACTCAGATTTTAGTTTCTCCCTCAGGGAAAGGAAGCCTGCCACCCTAGATGATGCTCAGTTAGATGCACTTGAATTGGAAGTGAGCTTTTCTTCCACTGGAAAATTAAGAGGAAAATCTGAACAGGATACCAGAAGAAGAGGCAAGGAGGAAGTGTCTACTTCCAACCAGGACAGAGATTCAGATAAAATGGAGGAAATTAGCAAGATGATAAAAAAGATGGTCAAGATAGAACTGGAGGCCAAGAATACAGCCCCCAAGAATTTTTATAATGCTCCAAACAGAGGTTACAATCCTCAGTATAGAAAGCCACCCCTGCAAATATTGCCGAGGGAAGCAAAGGAGCAACAGGACCAGGTACCACAACCATTATATCTAGAAGGACCAGTAGATGACTCCACTGATGATGCTTCCTATGAGCTGCAAGATGCAATTCTTGCTCTTTCAAACAGTGATGAAATAGAATGCCCATTGCAAGAAGAGGAAGAAGAGATCAGAGACACAGAAGATGCAGAAATTGACCACTACTGCAAACAGTTTAATGATTTCATGCAAGCACATTTTAACAGAAGATATGATCTCAGATCTTCTCGAAAGAGGACCAGGACCCAAGGTGAAGAAGAAGAGCCTCCCCAGAAGGAAGCTTCTACTCGAAAGGAGTCAACAACGAAGAAAGTCACAGACAAAGGTAAGAGTCCTCTGAACAAACCTTTGCAGTCTAATGATCAAATTCCTTCTTCTTCAAAAGTAGTCACCCCTCCTAATGTTGAGTCTGTATCAAAAGAAGTTAAACCTTCAGCTAAAAATAAAGAGTCAAAATAAGTTATAATAGAAAATCCCCCTCCTGCTTTTAATTTTCAAAAAGAACTTGAGAAAGTCAAAATCCCAGTCCCCTTGACTGAACTGTTAAAACAACCTGTATATCAGTCTCAAGTTACTTCCTTATTACTTCCTCCCGAAGCACCAATTATTCCAGACAGTCTAAATCTTCAAGAAGAAATACCCATGGTAGTCTTTGGCCCACATGTCGAGGATATAGACCCCTCTACTCCCCCTTTCTATGTGTCTCTAGTTATTCATGACCTGCTGTTACACAATTGTATGTTAGATTCTGGGGCTTCCCATAATCTTATGCCTTTGTCAGTCATGGAACAACTAGGTCTAAAAATCACACGTCCATATAAAGACCTATATTCATTTGATTCCAAAAGAGTTAAATGCTTGGGGATGATTACAGATTTAGTGGTCAATTTGGCCCAAATTCCAGCAAAAAGTGTGGTAATGGACATCGTGGTGGCTGATATCCCAGCCCGCTTTGGCATGTTGTTGTCAAGGTCATGGGGTATGAAAATAGGTGGGTCACTCAAAATGGATTTAACATATGCCACTATCCCTGTTTTTGGTGGCCAGGAGAGGAGGTTGTACAGAGAAACCAGATTTGTTAAGATGGTTACAAAGGCTGATAACTCAGAAAACTCACCAGTCTATAGCAAGGACGAAGATTTTTCATGTTTGATGTTGGAAGAAGATCAAAACTATGCTCATGAACCTTCCTTCTATCAAATCAAAACTGAGCAGCCCCTAGAAAACGATGAAGCAGGAGTATGGACTCTACATTTTGATGGGGCCAATTCAAGAGAAGGAAATGGGGCTGGAATATTATTAATCTCCCCTACAGGAAAATGGGTGCCACTGTCTTTTAAATTGGAATATGAGGCTGCTAATAGTGTGGCTGAATATGAAGCATTGTTGTTGGGACTGTAAACAGCCAAGAGCATGGGCATACAGTGTTTAAAGGTCCTGGGAGATTCTGACCTAGTGGTCAGGCAGGTCAAAAATCAATGTCAAACTAAGCATCCATGGTTGAGAACTTATAGAAATGAAGTATGGGACATGGTGGAGAATTTCTTCTTAGCATTCAATATCCAGTTCATGCCCCGGGAGCAGAATAGGATGGCAAACTCACTTGCTGTGGCTGCCAGTACATTTCGTCCACCTCAGAACCCCCTCTTGGGGTACGAAATTGAGGTACGTTACAGACCATTAGTCCCAGATAATATTAAGCACTGGCAAGTATTTTAAGATGATGAACAGATGAAGAAATTCCTGGGAGCAGTGGGGGAATTCTCCAATATGGAGATTGATGATTATGAAGAAGATGAGGCTGAGAATGTCTCGGGAAATAAGTGGGAAGAGAAAATGGTAGGAAATAAAGTGCTGCAGCTGAAAGGGAATGTGATTCCTAGAGGGCTGGTGCCTCTAGAAAGATTATTTGACAAGAATGATTTCCCTTTGCAGCAGAATAAAATAGCAGAGGAAAACCAGGTAGAAGATCTAAATCTGGGTACCAATGCTGAACCTAAAATTGTAAAAATATCTAAGAAGGTCCCAGAGGAGTATAAAGAAAGATACCTGAAATTATTTCAATCGTATAAAGATGTATTTGTGTGGTCCTATCAGGACCTAAAGACTTTTGATGTTAGTATAATGCAGCACAAAATTCCTCTGAGGGAAGATGCAAAACCTTACAAACAGAAGCTCAGACAGATAAATCCTCTGCTACTTCCCTCCATTGAAAAAGAAATCAAGAAGCTGCTAAAGGCCAAAATAATAGTGCCATTAAGGTACTCTGAATGGGTTGCTAATTTGGTCCCTGTTCAAAAGAAGAATGGAGAAATAAGGCTGTGTGTAGATTTCAGGAATTTAAACAGAGCATCTTTAAAAGATAATTATCCACTGCCTAAGATGGACCACATCCTGCAGAAAGTGGTGGGAGCCTCTAGAATGTCAATGATGGATGGTTTTTCTGGTTATAATCAGGTAGCCGTACTTCCAGAAGATCAAAATAAGACTGCTTTCACCATGCCATGGGGAACATTCATGTATGCCAGGATGCCTTTTGGGTTAATCAATGCAGGAGCTACCTTTCAGAGGGCTATGGACATAGCTTTTGTTGGGGAGCAGGACAGATTTCTGGTGGTGTACCTTGATGATATCATAGTGTTTTCAAAAGATGATGCTGAACACACTGAAAATTTACGAAGAACTTTTGAAAAATGCAGAAGGTATGGCCTTTCTCTTTACCCACAAAAGTCTTTATTTGCTTTAGAGGAAGGCAAACTTTTGGGGCATATTGTAACTAAAGATGGGGTAAGGATAGATCCCAAAAGAGTAGAAGTTATAAATATCATCCCTTTCCCCAGGAATAAAAAGGAAGTGCAAGTATTTTTGGGGCGTATCAATTTTCTAAGAAGATTTATCCCTAACTATGCTGACATAGTTAGGCACATAACTGATATGCTGAAAAAGAACAATGAAGTGAAATGGTCTCGGGAATCTAGAGAAGCGTTCTCCAGAATAAAACAAGCATTTGCTGAGGCCCCTCTGCTAGCTGGACCTGATTATGCCAAACCATTTATGATCTTTTCATTCGCTTCACCTCATACAGTAGCTGGAGTGCTATTGCAGAAAAACGAATATGGATATGAGCAGTCGATTGCCTTTTTCAACCAAGTGCTTCATGATGCAGAATTGAAATATAATATATTGGAGAAGTAGGCATATGCCCTGGTAAAATCCCTCAAAGCCTTCAGAATGTATGTTTTGCAGTCTCATATTACTGCATATATCCCCACTACAGCTGTTAAAGACATTCTCATTCAGGGAGACAGTGTGATCCGGAGTTATGCAGGAACGCAACAGAATAAACATATAACCATAAATACAGAGATGCAGTGGAAATAACACTTCATTTCATTAATATCAAAGAACTGAAATTTTCTTACAGACAGAATGGAAATAAAACTAGCTAGGGCGCTGGTAGCTATCTCTGAGAAGAGATGTGGCGGCTACAGGCCTCTGAACTGAGTTACAATGAGGCTCGAGGGCCTATTTATCATTTAGAAACAATGGGAAATCCTAAACAACCAAAACCCTAACCCTAGGAGATGAAGCACCAAAACTATGGGCCCTGTTTGGGTAAATTGGTGTTTCAACTTCCCAGGGGCGTAACTTTGGCATACGATCTCCATTTGACGTGTACCATACCTCGTTAGAAATATCTATCCGAGGACTACAAATTTGGAATGAGAAACATTGGTCCATGGACCCATGTTGCTCTCCATTTTCCCAAAAAACGTCGTTTAGGGCCTCAAAACGGCTCCGGAAGTTTAGGACCCGAAAAACTGCTAAAAATAGTAAACTGTGCCGAAACTAAAAAACTGAAATAGACAATGGTGGAGACCCAAGTGGAATAGGCGGGTGACCACCAATATCCACCTGGATCACAGTGAGGGGAAAAGAGGGAGATGGATTGCAAAGATACAGGAATATGATTTGGACATAAAGCCTACTAAGCTGATTAAAGGACAGGGGCTAGCAAAGATCTTATCAGAATCAAATTACCAAGCTTTAGGCATAAATTTGTCCATGATAGAAAATGAAGAGCCTGAAAAAGAAGAAGAACAGCAAGGACTGGAGATGGTTACTCAGAAGGTTCATATGAAATATCTCACCAGTCCATGGTACAAATAAATAGTTGAATATCTTTTGACACTCAGTCGCCCACCCAGCTGTGATAAAGCAAAATACAGGGCTTTAATATTGAAATCACAGAAGTATATAGTTGCTAATGGTCAATTATATTGGAGATATCCTTCCGGCATTCTACTATTATGCCTCGCAGAAAATGAAGTGGAAAATATAATGATGGAGTTTCACGAAGGAATTTGTGTAGGCCATTACAGTTGGAGGGCCACAGCCCACAAAATATTAAAGGCTAGTTTCTACTGGCCTAAATTATTTGGAGATTTTATTTTTTTTCCCTCGGGTCATAGCATGTGATAAGTGTCAGAAGTTCGCTGAGAAACAAAAATTAGCAGCTCTGCCTCTGATTCCTATTCATGTGAATGAGCCATTTCAACAATGGGGATTAGATTTTATAGGAGAAATACATCCCTCATCAAGTGGCCAACATAAATGGATATTAACTACCACACATTATTTCACAAAATGGGTGGAAGCCATACCTGCAAGGAATGCTACAGACACCGTAATCATCAAATTCATGGAAGAAAACATCATATCCAGGTTTGGCTGCCCTGCTAGAATAGTGACTGATAATGCACAGGCCTTCAAGTCTGCAAAATTTGTAAATTTCTGTCAGCAGTATAATATTACATTGAATCATTCTACAGCTTACTATCCACAGGGGAATGGTCTGGCAGAATCTTCCAACAAAACCCTAGTGAGGGCCTTGAAGAAGACTATCAATGATAATCAGAGGAATTGGGATTCCCAATTGAAGTTTGCTCTATGGGCAAATAGAATAACCAACAAGAGAGCAATTAGAAAATATCCATATGAGCTGGTGTATGGACGAGCAGCAGTGTTTCCTGTGCAGCTGGCCTTACCAGTGGCACGTTTCATGTAGGAAAGCCAGGAAGAACCAGATGATATGGTCAGAAGAATCAATCAATTGGCGGAATTGGAGGAAACACGGAACCAGGTGAACCAGAGATTAACAGAATATCAAGAGAGAATGAAACATATATTTGACCAGCATGCAAAAGACAGAAAATTATAGGTTGGAGATCTGGTGCTTAGATAGGATGTCCAGAGGGCTGAAAAAGGTAAGCATGGCAAGTTTGACCCACTCTGGTTCGACCCATTTAAAATTATAGAACAGGGAGGCAATAACACGTTTATATTGGAAAATCTACAGGGAGATTTTTCGGACGCCCCTGTAAACGGCCAATTTCTGAAACCCTACTTTCAATTCTAATTCGGGTCATGGTGACCTGACTGTACCATATTGTATATTAAATTTTGTTTTGTTACTGACTGGATGATGCAGATGTTATAATAAATCATGAAAGGAAAATGCTTTTGAGGGAAGAATCCACAGGGTTTACATAAGATTGTGATCTGGAGGTCTGCAAGTTCTCGACACGTCCAAGTATGAACGCATCGTCCCCAGTTGGAGCCGATGTTGTCCATGACAGCCCCTCATTTAAATTTTCGATCTTCAATTCCTTCCCCCTCAACCTTTGAGTTCTCTATTCTGGCTTAATGCATTCATTTTTCTGACTGTTGCCTATCCCTCACCCCGAAAGCACATCAGAAAACATTACAAGCACGTATCCGAAATCATAAAGGGTCTAGCCCCTTTAGCCGCAGCCCCCTGTATCTTACTGTCCACATGACCAGAGCCCATGATTGAGTGCTAAGTCTGAAAATCGCCTAACGCACATGTTCATCGGGCGCTTCTGTGCTGTCCGATTAAACATAAATCGACGGCCCATAGTTCTATTCACTTTGGTGTTCCCCGCGCCTTCAAAACCAGTTGATTATTCCGCACCACTCATTAGAGGCAGGTGGTATTCCCCTTTCAGCCAGCGATTCCATACGCTGCGCGATAATTGTCCCTCTGTACGTCCCAAAACCGCTTCCATTTCGCGCGTTATTGTTCGGTTAATGGACGTGCAGCGGAATCTACGAGAGTCGTCCAATTTACAAAGCATCATCCGACGGTCGTCTTGCTTGAAAGTTGTGCATGAGTTAAGCCTAGTGTATCTCTCCCATGGCCCACCATTCCATTGCCCTCGAAACATTTGTAGCCATAGATCTTACTTTGAAATCGAACGGTCGGTATTGAAATTCCCCGTCGGTTGACCGAGTCCGCCTCCACGTTGCCCCTTCCATATGATCTCTTGTACGCCCACGTGTCATTCGCGTCCGTCCCCACCTTTTCCATACATCGTTTACGCGTCTATGTTGTCTGTTTCTGCCTCATTCACACAACGATGTCCCACTGTGTTTTCGTTGTCACGCTTCATTCTTCCGTCACCCTGCTTCTCCTCATCGTTTTGCTCAATCCATATCACCATCTCCGCAGTCATCACCGCCCTCATCATCCCCATCTGGTTTTCTTTAATGTGTTTGTGGGTTTTGCAGGTGTCTCGTGCCAGAGAACTATCATAACTTGCGGCCACCATCACAGAAGCCGAGAACACATGACAGGACCTTGTTTCAGGGGCAAGGTTTGCGAAGAGAGATCCGGGAGCCGCTATGACATGACCAACATTAAATGAAGCAAGGGTTAAAAATCTGTCGAAGCCTTCAGAGAAATTCAAGATGTAGATGTTACATATGGAGATATGAATTATTGTGGCAAACAACGTCAATGAAAGATCCAAGAAATGCAGTACCTGGCATTGGAGAATTTAAATCTCAATCTGGCCTGCAGAAGGCGGAAAGTACCAATACATAAAAATCATATCCCCCGGGTTTTACTTCAACATATTTTTCTCTTCAGAGGAGTACATAATGTTATATATATATATATATATATATTATTATTCATACCATACTCCTGAAGAGACTTGCACCTACTGCATTTATGTTATGGAGCAACCACGGAGTACTTACAGCGTTCTTGCGCCGTCAAACACTTTGGGCGGGCATTTTCTCACCATTTTGTTTCAATGTAATAGTTAATTGGTTCACCTACTTCTTTTATGAGTTTTCTCACCTCCTTCCTCTATAAAACGGGAGAATAAAAGCATTGTAAGGGTTCCAGACTTTTATCAGAAAATTGTGCTGTGAAAGGCATTTTTGTATACATTTTGTAAAGCTTTTGTATCGAGGCTCAGAGCCCGTAGGGTCTCAATGAGGAGGAGTTCTGTCTATTTTAGAGGATTCTGGTCTTTGGTATTTCACAGTATGTAAACTTCTCCTATGTGTTTAATACAATATTTCATTTCACACATCTTCTTGTATCATGTTTTGGAATGCGAGTGGCTCACTGGTTTGGTAAGGATTCATCCTAGTTGATGCCCATACTTAAAATCAGTCAAGCGCTTTAAATAGGCTCATGCATGATATACTGTTTCATATTCATTTCATCCACTTTTCTGCTATATTAGTTGTTTTGGGAGGGTGCTTTTAAAACGCCATTGTCATGTATGGATTCTTAGAATGATAATCCCATATGTGGTTTTGTTGTGTATCTGGGTATCAGACCAAAGTTAACTAATATCCTCTTGTGTTTCTTTCCTCCATGCACTTTCTGATATTTGATCTCTGTGACATATTATTTGAACCGGCCCTCTTTGCAGTAAATTGTCTCTTAACTGTCTGACACTTTTATGTTGGAGCTTTGCATTGTGCCTCTGCAACATTACTTTCCCTGCGACGGTTTCTGTGATTGCTGGTCCCATTTTAAATCAATTTCCTTGTTTAACAAGAGATAGTAGGAGAGCCTTTGGATTGACAACCCAGCTTTACTATATGCCTCCTGCTATGCTAAGATGTCGTAGGCACTGGTCTATGGCAGCTCTAGACTGTCTCTAGGGTAGACAACAATTGTCGACAACATGGAGCATTGTTTGACTTACTGTGACCTTCATCCTTTGGGTGTTTGCTCGTTTCTATCAATTTTACATTCTAGCCCTAGGGCATCTAGGTGCTATTGTGTGTCGAGCCTCCCGTGGGAGTTTTTGGTTTCTATCTGTTCAGTCAACTTCGTGATTGCTTCTCTGCATTCGTTTGGTGGTTGTCTATCGTTTCGTTGTGCTATTTGAGTGATTGGCTTCTTCTTCATTCGAATTCCGCTTTGTCTCGCTTTGAGCCTAGATTACATGGTTCATTTGAGTCTTGGGGATTCTACTTGAAGTGGTGAGTCTGGTCTTGGTTGGGAGAAATTCTTTGTTTTTTCATTTTCAGGCGTTGGTGCTTGTTTTCAGTTAGCAACCCACGCCAATTGGGCATTGGCGCTAGTTGTCAGTGAGCAAGTTGCGCCAGTTGGCGCTAGTTTTCAATGATAAATTCGTGCCAGTTTCAGGGTGTATGAAAATTGAGATTTTTTCCCTAAATCCTTCACCAATGTATCTTTCCCTTCCGGTATTTTCACTGTATGAGCATAGATTACATTGCTCATTGTTTGAAATGTCTTATTTCCATGATTGTTTGATGTAAAAGGGAATGAATGCCTTGTTTTGATCTCTTTCTTTGGAAGTCCTCTTTGTGTTTGACCTCATATGTCTTGTTGCCTTTTAAGGGATTTCATGACAAAGTGTTTGAAACAACGATTGCATTCTTAGTGTTTTTTTTACATCTCTTTTGCATTCATCCTTCATTAAGGAGATTTGCGTTCTTTTAGTTTTTGTCTCATAGTTTGCTTTTCGTTAAAATGCATTAGATCACATTGCATTGAAAAGTATTTTTTGAGATCCATCATTGAACTTAGATTGTTGGGTCTTGAAAATGTCATTCATTTCCATTACACTTTCACTATTATGTCCATTATATCACCTCCATTTCACTACTATGTTACTACATTCATCCCACTTTCATTATCATTGGGCCGCATTTATGTTTTTCCAAACTTTATTAATTCTTAGCCTTTTTAAGTGAATATGTGGTTAAAAATTAGAAAATAATGTGTATATACGTATACCTAACAAGTGGGTTGAGATTGTTGACATGTGTAGATCAAAAGGAGACTTCTAGAAAACCCTTATGTGGCACTCCAAGGACAAATTCGAATTTTGGAGAAGATCATGGGATCATGAGGATATGTGCCTCATTTCCTTGTTGTATTGAAACTCTAAGAGGATATGTGTCTCATTTCTTAGTTGTGTTGAAACTCTAGAAAGACATGTGTCTTATCATTTCCTATTATGATTGTAACTCTAGAGGTGGAGGGAGAGATTCATGGACTCCCATTAATGAGATAACTCCTCATATTTTGTATAAATAGGAGAAGCTTTCTCCTATCATGAGTAGTGAAAAAATAGTGAAAAATAGGAGAACGAGAATAGAGAGTGTTTTGTAACAAAGCTTAAGATGGAATGGGATGTAGATTTGTGAGTTTTTCAATAAAGAAGTTCTTTGATGCTGTTTTGATTACATCTTCAAAGAGCTAAGGATTACACCAAATTAGTAGCAGAGGGCCCCTGCTATCCAAGGAGGCTTTTACATGTTTTCTAGATAAGTTGTTTTCAATTCTGTTTTTTCATAATTCCTTACTTAGATTGCTTTCTGAAATCATAGCTTTTAGCATTATTTTTCATGTCATTTTCTTAGATAAAGGATCCTCATGATATTGCATTTAGTCTCTTTCTCAAGCTTTTCCAATACATCTCTATTAAATGAATGGGATTAAATTGTGATATTTTGAGTTATTAGCATTTCGTTTTCTGTTATCTAGTTTTTAGTGTTTACATTATATTTTTTTAGGCAGATTCAGTAAGAGGGCCAGAAGCTTCTGGTGTCATCCTTTCTAGTAAAGGTGAAATAACTAGTAAAAGCCCCTACTGTCAATCTCTGTATAAGAAATATTTTGTTCACACAATTTTAGATCAGATTCCTCATTACACTGTAGTTAGTCTCTTTCAAAAGCTTTTCCAATAAACCTTTAATTCACGAATGGGACTAAGTTGTAGTATTGTGAGTTATTGATTGTTTTGCTTCATTGAAGATCCTTATCACATTATGATTAATCTCTTTCACAAGCTCTTCCAATAAACCTCTAACTCATGAATGAGATTTAGTTGTAATGTTATAAGTTGTTTCAACATTTCATAGGAGATCCTTACTACATCATAGTAATATTTTTATCAAGCTCTTCCAATAAACTTCTATCAAATGAATGAGATTTCACTATAATGTTTTAAGTTACTATTTGTTTCAGCATTTCCTTTTATGTTTTAGGAGATCCTCATTGCATTAAAATTAATCTTTTTCACAAGCTCTTCCAACAAATCTTTAACTAAATGAATCAGATTAAGTTGTAGTGTCTTGAGTTACATTTCATGTTCATTTGCAAGCTAGGATATCCATGAATTAGAATGCTCTGTTTTTCATCATTTTCCTAATTAGGGATAGAATTTACAATTACACTCTGTTTTGAGTCTAAGGTTTCCTTTTCTTTTCTTTTTGACATAGATTTGATTTCATCTTTTGAACATAGAGTAGCGTACTAAGTACTAAAAAGACAAAACCCCCAAAACAATAAGAAAAACACATACAACGAAGTAAGGAAGAGGTTACTTAGGCACATGTAGTGCACCACACTTCATCAGTTTACTAGCCCTGGTTGATAATTTATGTTACCAATTTAGGACGCTAAATTGACTACACATATATTACATTGTTTAATGATTGAAAACTAGAAATCGCTTTGATTGCATTCTCTTTTATTAAAAGCATGCATTAAGTAGATTCTCATTTCATCGAAAAATGCATTGAATGCATTCTTATAATTTGAAAATAAAAAGGAAATTTTGCATAGATTACAATTGCACAGTTTTCGAAAAAGAGGATTTTGCATAAATTACATTTCATTATTCGTTTCGTTGAGTGTTTTAGAATACTTTTGGATAGTGAAAGTCATCTAGTTTGGAAAAAGTTTTGTTTTCAGTTTTGTTGTTTGTTGCATCATTGTTTGAAGCTCTTCCCTTAACTAGATAGCATTCATCGAATTGAAAAGATTTTTTTTCTCATATAGCTGCATTTAGGAGATTTTGAGACATAACTCTCGCTAGGGCCTGAAAACTGAAACATAATTGAAGATAAACATTAAAATTTATTCAATTTACACTAAGGTAGCATTGAAACATTAACGAAATATTTAGAGGTCTAGGCTAGAGACGTGTTCTGGCGTCTTTAAACCTAGTAGTTGTCGTTCGCCTCTTGGCTTTAGACAGCACTAGTACAGACTTGTGCTCCCCGTACCATCGCGTATATAAAGGGAGACCCCACTAGGTTTCTATCCTTTATCCATAGGAAGCCGAGTCTGTCACCTTATACCCGTGATACACCGGACACACCATTCGGGGAGATTGCCTGCATGTACGTCAAGTCCTTGGTTGATTTATCCTTCATTTTGAAACCAAGGTGTATATTGCAGTTCACGGTTATTTGGTACACCCTTTGCCTAGAATTCCTGAGTATTCATTTTGATCTTTTCTGACTCTTTAAATTTGAAAGGATCATCAAGCGCTTGTCCTTTCACACTTGTTTCAAAACTGAAAGAGATAGAGTCACCTTTCATCTGTTTCTCGACTCTTAAAACATGAAACGGTGAAGTTTCTAAGTTTCAATGTGGTAAAATAAATCACATGCGATCACACACCCTTTTATAATTTGCTTGTTGGCCATTTGATTGTGTGCCTTGGTTTTTAGCCCGTGTGCGGTTTTGAGTCGTTGATGGCAACTTTTCCAGAGTTCACCAACCAAGGAATCCCCTCCGATGGGAATCCTGGTCATTTTCCTCCTTTTGGAAATGTTTGTGCTCCTTATATGGTGACGTTGTCCCTTCCTGGGTTAACTGTTGGGTTGCCTGTTTGGTTGTTTTCAACCTCTGTGGTCCCGAATGTCTCGACTACTGGTCAATCAGTTCCTCCGCCTGAGCAACATCATGTTGATTCCAAGGTGGACCTCTCCCCTTCTTCGCCTATTTATGCGTCCTCATCTTCTACTTCGCCTGGTGAAAGTCTGGATTCGAGTAACCAGATGGCTAAGAAGAAGAAGAAGAAGACAAAGAAGAAGAAGTCTGATAAGAGAGAGGTTAAGGTTGTAGCTACTACTTCTGAAACATCTCCTCTTGATAAACCTCCCAACCCTCCATGGAAAGTCAAGTTCCCTTGCATGTTGTGCACAGGAGACCATCTTCTTCGAGACTGCCCTGGCATTCCCAAGGTGCTCGAAGTATGGTCCAACAGTCGCCCGCCGTTTCCTTTGGCTTCCGGGAGTCAGGTTGGGGGCACTTCTTCAGCTAGTGCCGGTAAAACTCTTAAGAAGTAGGGTAAGCTCACCAATCCCTGTAAGTTGTGTGAAGGGCATCATGCCATTCACCTTTGTCCATATATGGATGAAGCCAAGAGAGTTTTGGACAACTCGACCGGTTCTACACCATGCCTTCCAGCTGGTTATAGTCGGCTTTCTTTGAGTCCTCCACTTGCTGATCCTAAGATTGGTCAAGATTCATCCTTGATCAATCCCGCTCCCTCGGAAATTCAAATTCAGGAATCCATTCCCAACCAACCATTGGTCGTGGGATCGGTTGAGCTAGCCCCGTCTGCGGTGCACCAGGTCTTTTCCGTTGAGAGTGGATCTCACACCCCTCATGTTCTTCTGGTTTCTTCAGATTCTTTGGACTTGGAGAAAGATTCTCCTGTCCCCGTACCTCAAGAAGATGCTCCTTCACTTTCCGTGATGGAGGTCCCAGAGGATACTCCTCCCACCTTCGAGATGGAGGTCATGGAGGATGCTCCTTCTTCTTTCGTAACACCAAGGGAAGACCATCTCGGTTCGATTGTAGCCTCTCCGAGTAGTTTATTCGCTTCCATTGATTGGAATCGATTTGTAGGATACCGCCTTCCGTCTTATGTGCCTTTCGAGATAACGGTACAGGCCTTTGGTCTGGTTGTACCCAGCACCATTATAGAAGAAGGCGCATCTGTTAGTGTTCTATCCTCAACTACCTGGCAAGCTTTCGGTTTGCCGCCGCTTGCGCCTGTTACGCAAAATCTGTTGACATTCAACAGAAGAAATAGTCAACCATTAGGGATGCTTCCAAGGTTACCTGTTACTTTGAGAGGTAAAATCGTCCATATGGACGTGATGGTTGTTCCAGGCCCTTTGGATTTCAATCTGCTCTTGGGGTGCGATTACACCTATGCCATGGGAGCGCTTGTCTCCTCCCTTTTTCGTGTGGTCTGCTTTCCACATGAAGGACAAATTGTGACCATTGATCAGCTTTCATTCTTTGGTCCTGATGTGGCAGCTATCCTGCCATCATCCCTCCCTAGTTTTTATCCACCCATTGTATCTGCCCCACCGCAGGTCAACTATGTGGCTACCTACCCCGTGCCTATACTCAGTGATGATGCCATCATGCATGGTGTGCTGGGGGCATTGGGTCCTGATTTCCAAGATGTTATTCTCCCATCCGGTGTGGAAATATTGGAAGCGATGACTTCTTGTTCATTATGATGAGGTCGGTCGGAGCATAGTTCCTTTTCTTGTGTCAAGCTCCTTAAAAAATGAAACAAGCTGGTCGGAGCAGAGTTCCTTGTCTTGTGTCAAGCTCCTTAAAAAATGAAACAAGGTTGTCGGAGCACAGTTTGTTTTCTTGTGTCAAGCTCCTTAAAAAACAAAACAAGCTGCAGAGCAGAGTTCCTTGTCTTGTGTCAAGCTCCTTAAAAAATGAAACAAGGTCTGTTGGAGCAGAGTTCCTTGTCTTTTGTCAAGCTCCTTAAAAAATGAAATAAGGTTGTTGGAGCATAGTTCCTTTTCTTGTGTCAAGCTCCTTAAAAAATGAAACAAGCTGGTCGGAGCATAGTTCCTTTTCTTGTGTCAAGCTCCTTAAAAAATGAAAAAAGCTGGTCGGAGTAGAGTTCTTTGTCTTGTGTCAAGCTCCTTAAAAAATGAAACAAGGTTTTCGGAGCACAATTCGTTTTCTTGTGTCAAGCTCCTTAAAAAATGAAACAAGCTACGAAGCAGAGTTCCTTGTCTTGTGTCAAGCTCCTTAAAAAATGAAACAAGGTCTGTTGGAGCAGAGTTCCTTGTCTTCTGTCAAGCTCCTTACAAAATGAATCAAGGTTGTTGGAGCAGAGTTCCTTGTCTTGTGCCAAGCTCCTTAAACCATGAAACAAGGTGTCCTGAGGATAGTTCTTTTAATGTGTCAACCTCGTTAAAACAATGAAACACGTTCCCGTATAATTCGAGTCTTTGTTAAGTTCTCGTAAAATCCCAGTCGAGTCTTTCTCTTGATCTCGTAACTTGAACCTTCACTCCATCTGCCTTTCATATGGACTGAAGCTTGGGGGGCATGCACCTCGAATTGAGTCACCATGCTAGGGGGCATGCTTACTTTTTCAAGCATAGTTTGTTTCTATTTCAAGCTTGTGTAAAAATGAAACAGGTTTCAAGCATAGTTTATCTTTGTTTCAAGCTTGTGTAAAAATGAAACCTTTCCCATTTTACCTCTTGTGATTGTCATCTTATCAGCCTGTTTTTTCCAGATGAGCCTTGGTTTTCTCATTCCATCATCACTATCTGCTTGGCCGATCATATGCCTTCACTTGGTTGTTTTACCCATTCCTGAGGAACCACTGCGATGAGTGGTCTTGTTAGCCAGCCTCTTAAACTTTACTTGTTTTGAGCAGTTCCACCATTACCGGAACCAAATGCAACCCTTTATACCACTCGTTCCTCCAGGAGGAGTCATCTTTCAGCTCTTTTCTGACTCTCTAAACATGAAAAGATCGTCGAGTCCCTTGTCGTTCTGATCTCGTTAAAGTGGCCATGAAACGACATCTACCCAATATACGTTTACCCCTTTTTCGGGCTGGGATAGATTACTTACAAAAAAGGAATACCCTAGCCTATCACGACTAGGATGTTTTCTCAGACATAGTTTTCTACCTTTTCGGATCTGAGGAACTATTTACGAAAAGGGACCGTTGGAGTTTACTTTTCTGCTGTCTTTTCAAACTCTCTAAACATGAAAAGACGCCGAGTTCTTCCTTTGTCAGACTAGTTAAACCATGATGACATTGGATTCAGTCGTAATGACGATATTTGAGTTTCTCCTTCCTAGGGCTCGTTAAATGTACTAGGATGGGTTCTTCCGAAGGACGAAATTATATGACAAGAATATGGTATCCTCTTCAAGCTTGTGTAAAAATAAAGAGGTACTCGCCAAAAATGGTGGGGGAAAAAATGGAACCAGTATCGTTGTCGCGTCGGCAGTATGTCGCTCTTGAACACAGAACTTGTCTGCATTCGTGTCGGGTTGGGGACATCTCATCTCATTTTCCACTTGCCTTCGTGGGTTTGGATGATCCCTTTTGACCTCTCATATACTCTTTGCCTTTTCATCATGACCTCTGATCTTTTGATGTCAAATACTTCCAAATTCACTGTCGTGTCGCCGATATGTTCAAGAGAAGTTGACCTCTGCAAAAGTCTCAACCTTCCTCTGATTCTCATCTGATCCTGATTCACAAAGACATTATGTTCCTCTGTCTCCCGTCGATGATGTGGGAAACACTATGGCCCACCTTCGATCAAGGTCACTTTCTGTCGACTTTAGATCATTATCTGGGAAGTTGATCTAGAGACTCCCTTCTGGTACCTTGGAGCCTGCATGCCTCAATGGCAGGTTCTTCGCGTTCGACGTGAGGTTTTCATCATTGGCCTCTGATCGAGTGATTCTACGGGTGTTCCATGCCAACTCACTGATTCGCATGCCGCAAATCGTACCTATAGTACCTTGAGGGCCATTGTCATTATTGGTGGTACCTCTCGTGTCTGTTAACAACTTTCATCATTGGCTGGTAATCAGGCGATGTTCTTGCATGTTCGACTTCAGCTCACTTATTCACATGATTGAACTTGTACTTTTTTCGGGTCGAGATGGAGCGCAAGACCCTAGATTTTGTCTGTTGGAATCCAGGCTGCGATTTTGTGGATTATTATGATCAGTTACATGACTCATTCATTAGATGGCTACGACCATACCTAAGTTTATTTATCGATCTTCACTGGATGGCTGTGTCCATGCCTTGGATCTAGATTCTTGTATACTCTATTACGGATGGCTGCACCCATACCACGTATATATGATGTATTTTAGATATCATTTGTACTTCTCTACGTAGGTTTTCTGATGGCAGTGTTTTCAGTTGGACACGTTCTCATAAATCATTTCACCCCTCTCTCTTTTGGACCTCATGCTTTAGGGGGCATCTGTTACACAGTAATTTTTCACCGTCCCTGAAATCCCCATCTCGCCCATTGGAGGGTCGTTTATGTGACCAATAATCAGTGTCATGCCTTGCAAATACCATCATTTCATCCCTTTCCATGAGGACAAAATTCCTTCTGTTGATAATTTCCCGAGCAGACCCCTAAAAACACCTGTTTTTTCCTTGGCGCTGGTAGCCCATTATGTCCTCGCGCCAATGGGGAAAATTAACACTGAGCCCGCGCCAATTGGTGCTCTGTCCCAGTTAAGCACCCGCGCCAATCTGCTTTTGGAAAGTTTTAAAAAAAAAGAGGCGAAGTTTCGATTACAACAACTTCGTGGATGAGTCATGAGGAGTGGTTTCGACTGAATAACCACGGCCTTCCTCCTTTGGCCTCTTGTTTCCACCTTATGGGGAACCTCCCACGGGATAAGGCCTCCCTTCCACTATTGTAGGGATCCAAACCTCCTCCTCTCCTCTATAAATATAGCCTTCATCCATTGATGAAGGGGCTGAATAGCTGAAGGGCTGAATGGTTGAATCTCCAAGAGCCTTCATAGCCTAAAGAATGTTGCAAGAGATTTGATAGTCCTCATAGTGCCAAATACATAGCAAGGAGATTGACGATAGAAGAGAGAGGCTTTTCCCCATTCTCGACAAGCTTTACTGAGACGTATTCCGCTGACGACCCGCCGAAGGAAGGTTCAGTGTCAGAGCCTGGATGTATTTTCCTTTGTACGAATTAATGATAAGTGACTATTGGTTATGGTTCCAATCGTATTTTTCATTATGATCATGAGTTTTGTCTTCTCTGACTGATACATAATTGCATATATCAAGTTTTACGCTTGTGTTTGTCGTGTTTCTTGCCTGTGCAGGTGTTCGATCGCGACGAGCGAGAGGATTGTGATCTGCTGAAGCAGGGAAATGGGAGCGCCATCTTCTCTACAAAAAACAGCGTTGGACTTGAGGTAGGCCTTCATCGCAAGTTGGTTTATTGCAATTAGGAACTTGCACCTTAGCATGATACGATTGTTTCTAGACCCGATCTGGGCTAGTAGGGATCGCCTCTGTCCACAGAGGGGATTTACCTCTATAACAGCAGTGCCAAAAATATTAATGTGAAGTTGAAGTGTTCAAATAGAAGCTTGAAAATATTATGTACTCTGAATATCTAATAAAATGATATCATTTTCTTGGTGTAGTTGTGTCCTAGATCTAACTAAAATTTGAATAAGGGGATCTTAGGTACACTCTGATTACATTTGTGATGGTGCGTGATTTTTTGTTTAGTTTTGATATTGAACACATCATATATGAAAATAAATCAAGGTTCATAGTTGATATATTTCATGCACATTTCGATCAAGTACTACAAGGAAAATTTAAGCATTCAAAATGGAAAAACATTACCAAATGCACAAGTTGGAATGAATAATTCAAAAGAGCCTAAAAGTACAAGAAATCATAAAAATTAAGAAAGAAAACAGAGTATGTAAATGATCATCATGTCTATTGATAAATGTAAAGGAGTTATGTAAAGTTTGAAGGCCTTATGTACCTGAATCGTGAAAAATTAAACATTTGAATTGGGTGAAGCCAAGTCAAAATTTTGATGTAAGGAAGCCAATTAATGAATTATTTGTGATAATTTAATCCAAATTCAATTCAAGAGTGATTTGAGTCATTGATTATATTGGTTGCATGATCAGTGGTACTCGACACCCTGAGTTTAAAGACAAATCAAGTCATGACTAAGTGAGAATAAGTTAAGCATTTGTAATGAGTTTACTCAATCAAATTGTCAAATCCATGAATCCATAAGACAAATTTATGTTGAGAAAATCATAAAATTGTTAATAACATCTTGAAGGAAAATTAAGACTGAAATAATCTTGCAACAATTTGAAGCAAAGAAATGAATTCTTGGAGAAGCGACTCTATTGAGGTTTTTGTAGTTGATAGTTAGATAAGAATTTTATTGCAAGTTAAAGAAAACATCAACAAAGGAAGTGAAATCATCCAAACAACTAGTTGTTGTGAAAGAGAAAGAGGGAACAAATAAAATTCTTAGGAGGAAGAGGAATTGTGACAAAACCGAACAACAAAATTGAATTTCAAAAGGAGAAAAAATGGCAGGGTAATTTCTAAAAGGAAGAGAGAAGTGAGCAGATGAAGATGCAGTAGCCTGAAAACTAAGGAGAAGAAGTTCTATTGCAGAGAACCAGAAGAAGTACAACTTCCAACAACAGATATTGGGTAGAAGTTGACAAGGTTAGTTCCACAGTGAGTGCGAGTAGAATTTCCAAGAGAAGGAGAAGAAAGGATACGAAGAGGAGAACTTGGTACTGTGACAAGTAGCAGACTTGTTACAAGATGAAAAATTCTTGCAACTCATAGGTGAACAAGGAGAGTTCATAAGAAGAAAGGAAAAATATGGCTATTGAAATTCATAAATTGGGTGCATAGGAAAGTCACATTCAAAGAGGAAAGAATGTCAAGAAAATTAGAAAAAGGAGAATAAGTGATGAAGAAAGGGACAAGGAAATGGTTGATATAAAAGTAGAGCTCAATATGATAAAGCAAAGGCTTCAAGACAGAGAAAGAAACCATTGCTATGGTTGGATAATGAAAAATAAAAAGGTGAGATGGCCTTCATTGCACATGAGGCTAAGGCAAAGGATGTACGATAGGTTGAAGAGAGAACTCAATGAAGTATAGTATAATCTAGTTGTTGTTTAACAAAGTATGTTCCTTGATTATAAGGAAGCCAAAGATGTTGAGGAAAAATTTCTTGACAACTTGATGGATTATTGGGATATTTCGAATTAGTATAGAGAAGTGATGGATGAGGCATAAAATGAGGAAGAATTAGGGTACACTTGTGCACCAAAACATGGTCCAATCCTTGGAGAGGAGGAAAGTGATGAAGATGCTAAAAAGAGACCTTTTGAGTCTCACAAATTGTTTAAGAGATCAACATATGATGGTTGAATCATTCACGGAAGATAAAAGCTATATTGATTTTAAATCTAATAATTTTTGGGTGGATGCAGGACTTATTGATGATAATGATCAAAGTATTAACTTTGTCTGCAAATATGACAAACAACAAATTGATAAAGAAATGAAGCTGCCAGAGGAGGATTTTTGGCCTAAAGATATCAAATATTGAAATATAATAGAAGTTATTATGAAAGATAGTGATGGTAGAGATGAAATGGATAAGGAACATTATATAAAGGGATCATATGTAAATGTGCGATATATTGCAGCATAACTGAAGTTCTTAGAAGAATGGTTGGACAATATGAAGACAAACTATGAAATAAGTGAAGTTATGCTTGATTGCAACAATTCCAAGGAAAATAAAGATAAATTTTCCATGAAGGAAATACAACAACTACTGGACAAAGACAATAATCAATCCCAACAAAGATATAACCTCTTTGGAAAAGATGAAGGAATGCAAGAAATGACTAAGGAATCTCCAAACAATAGGATGCGAGTAGAGTAAAACAACAACAAAGTTCAACAAGGAGGAAGTAATTTTCACAGCCAGAGGAAAAATTGGACATTGAAATTGAAGAGATGAGGAAGTTGATATTGAAAGGGCCTAAAAGAAGGTATGTTGGATAGAGAAAAAGGAAGGATGAGTGAAAATTGCAAATAATTGAGCAAGTGTACATCAACAAATAAGGAGGATAATTGCAACATAAAGTTTGGAAGTTTGGAACATGGAAAAATAAAGCAATAGAACAACAAAAACATGACAAAGCAAATGATTAGTGACAGACTAAAGTTTGGGATCCAAGAGGATTTCAATCAACCTATGAAAACACTATGGGGGCTTCACTAGGGGAGTAATACCATGCCACGTGCATTCATATTGGAGGATATATATTGAGGAAAAAGGAGAAAATATATTGAGCATATAATAGGGGGTAAAGGGTTTTTATATTGGTAGGTATAAAAAGTGGAGCTCAAAATTACTAAAAAAATATAAATGGGTAAATAAAATGTTAATGAAAAATGGATACCTACAATATCTAGTGAAAGTAGGGGATTTTTTAATTGGGAAGGTGTATTAGGTTTGTATTGGTAAGGGGTTATATAATGTGATTTTTAGAGGTGTTTTCCAACACGTAGTCAAATTAAGGGTATTGTTTAGTATGCCATGAACGCACGTGATATGTTATAGGTTCATTGAGTGAAGAACTTGTGGAAAACACATGGTCAAGAGACCATAAATACTTTCCACCTTGGGAGTATGATGCAAGAGCATCTTCCCTCTAAGTCAAGACTCATTTTGACTAAACCTAAGGGTTTCATTTAACAAGTTTGGTTCCCTAATTTAGAGTTAATTATTTAGTTTAAATGTATTTTCCTATGTTTTTAGGAGAATTATATGTAAACGATGAGAGTGAGGAATATTTTATTTAGATATACTCTTTAGGAGAGATCTCAAGAATATTTGAGAGAGTTATAGAGATTTGAGAGTTACTTAGATCTCATGAGAGGAATATGGATCTAGGTGAGGATTTTATGGATTTCAACAAAACTATAGAAATCCTAGGAGGAATTTTGAGATCTGAAATCAATTTTGGTTTAGATCCACTTATATAAATGTATGTAAATTTATGAAGCATAATACAGAGATATAGAAAGAAGTAGTTGCGCAACTTATGCCCATACTATGAATCAATAATTTTGTGAATTTTGTGACTATTATGTAATATGTGGTTCATGTGTGTGTGATATTGGGATTTTGTACTAAGTGAGTTGTAGCGTGTTGCCCATATTTTTAATAATGGAAGATCGGGCCACTAGCAAGATGGAAATGTCAACGTGTTGGCATCACATGTCTCCAAAATTTAATTATTTAATATTATTTTACTTTTTCTTATTTATTTTTTAGGTTATGTCAATTTTTGCATTGATTATAGATGGTCCTTACTCTTGTTTAGTACTTTAAATTGTTAAAAAATGCAAGAAAATTTTAGGTAAAATTAAAAAAATAATAATAATAAAATAAAAACATTTTTCAAGTAACAATTATTTTTTCAATTCTTCATACTCCAATTCCATAATTGTACTTTAGCATTTCAATTTTTATTATCAGTACACTTGTGCATGCATTGAAAGACTTAAACCTATCTTAATCAAGTAACACTCTACACTTTACATTCATAAAGTTATCTAAGTGATTTAAATAGTTAAGGTAGTAAATTACCTCCTACAACACACCTTAATCAAACTTGCTCATTTCATGATGTCAATCTCAACACTTAAACAAGAACAAAGATTAAATTCTAATGGAACTAAAACCTAAGCCATAAATGGTCAAAGCATAAATTAACAAGTATTAAAAACATAACTTTCTTATATAAATTGGGGGTTGCCTCGATGGCATCTTCCTAGTTTCTCCCTAGCTCTAAGGAGGACACTTGGCTTCCATCGAACAATTGGAGCATGGGTTCACTTTGCCCGGTTTGGAGCCCAGGCCTATCAAGACTTATTTCTATGTCTAACTTCCTTCTCAATAACCCTCCTTCTGTTGGTCAGGTTTAAAGGATTCAATCGGTTTTGGATTTGATTTGGGTGATTCAAGGGTTTTTAGACAAGAATTTTCATGGCAAGGCTCTATTCCACTACCGTATTTTAATGAGTTTCATTTTCCAAACCTTGTTGTTTCAAGCTCTTTTCAAAAACAGGGCTCGTAGAATTCAGTTAAAAACGCTAATTTGGCTCTCTTGAGAGGTTTCCTATGAAATCTACCTTTATTTTTCGACTCAGTAAAAAATCAAACTATATCGAATTTGGCCCAAAGAAAATGCATTGTATTTGAAAGAAATCCTTCCCAAGGGTGGGTCTAGTCTTGGGGGTTGCATTATTGGTTGAAACTTCTCTAGTGGGTAAAGTTCAAGGTCTTCATTTCTCTATCCATACCCTCAAGGAATGGGTCATGCAAGATGTTTCTTCCCTTGTTCAATCTCTCCCAGCAGTGGAGTTACTTTTGAAGGGTCGGATACACCTAAAATTTGCGGTTGTGAAGGATGCAAAAGTAGTGGAGGAAAAGGACTGGAACATTGACTCATTTGCCATTATTTTCAAATTTTTGTCTTTGTTGTTTAATTCTCGTAACCAGAGGCCATATTTGGTTCCTCTCTAGGTTTGTTTGTTGGGCTTGTCTTTGGGTTTCCAGGGATATGAGATCTTTCAGGACATTTGGAACTCCATTAGTACATATCTGGATCACAATTCCTCATATCTCTCAACGGGGATTCCAAATATATCTCGTATTACGTTCAAGGTGGATCTCATAGATGATCTCCCTTAAAACATTGAACTTGGGGGCGGGGATGAGAATTTATAGGAGCTTGATTTTGAAGGAGTCCCTTTTTCGTTGTCGTATATGCCATCATTATGGTCACCTAGTTATAAATTGTCCAATGGTTCAGTAACCTTAAGAGAATGTGGATAATATATTTTGGTAAGATCCAGGTCTTATTAATGGTATGCCTTATTTGAGCGGGGAGACTGGTGTCCCTCCTCGGCATTTGAAGGATGGTGACCTGATGGATCTCCCAGTAAAATTTGTTCCTGGTACCTCTCTTATTTCCCCCTTTGTCTGTTCTCATGATTGTAATATTTATGCCTCTGTAGATTATTCCTTTAGTTTTCATTCCACATCTTCCATATGGGTTCCTCCTTCGTCCTTACCATTTCTTTCATCCTCACCCTCACAAGCCCTTTTCTCCCTCTCTTTGTCTCATTGTGATATTTATTCTCCTATTAATACACCTTTCCTCTCCCAATCCCACCTGTTAGGTAACAAATCCTCTTCTTACAACCTGCGGCCCTACTCTAATGGTCAGTTTTATAAGCCCTTGGACTTAGGGTTAGGTCAATTTTAACTCACCTATCTGGATGTTAGGGGTAGAGGTAAGAAATCAAATATCACCAAAGCTAAAGAGCGTCCCAAGGTCGATATGGCCATTGGAAAACAAGCTTCCATCCATGGATTTCTTAGATAAATTGCAACGCCCTCTAATGTTCCCTCACGAAAAATTTCTCCTTCAATTATAGGGGTCTGGACAGTCTCCCCAAAAGACTAGATTTTAAACACCTCATTTAACCTCAGTCTTTTGAAATTATTTTCCTTTAAAATACCTTGGGTCTTGGTGCGTCTATTATTCATTGTATAAAAAAATTGTTGTGGGGTAGGATTTTTTAATGCATTGATGTGACGAGCCGTTCCGGGGGTTTGATGGTGGGTTGGTTAAACTGAAGCTTCAAATTTTAAAATGCATGGATTATGGAGGTGGGTCTGGGTGTTGAAATTTTTTCTAAGTGTTGGTGTCCTGTGTTTTGATAGTTTCGAAAATCAAAAGACAAGGCAACATCAGAACCAATCTTTAGAGTTACAGGATCTAGTCCTCCTGTTCTCAGAGATGGATCTCTCAAATGTTTGTTTGCAAAGGTTTATCTTGTGTGCTTAGAGTATTGGTTTTAGACTATTTATTAAGTGCAGGTGTTTGATTGTTTGTTTGGTTGAATTGATACAACAGAATATGGAAGGTCTAGGAAAAGTAGGTAGAAAGAGGAAGAAGTAGCTTCATTGAGAAATGGAGTCAAAAAGAGGTCATGACAAACTTATCAATGGATATGGGATATCAGAGGGAAAATCTAACTTGGCCACAGGATCCTTTGGTTTTTGGAATGAGATGGACATCAATGATTTGGAAAGAGAAGTTTAATTCTCAACAACGAGAATTTGAAAACACAATTTGAAAAATAAAGAGCTATTTGATAGACAGGGCTAACCATGAATTCTATAAATCACACCTTTAAGCAAATAATGATTTCAAAACAAATTTTAAAATGAAATCTAAGATTCGGGGAACACCCTATTTCCTCAAATATTTTATTTCAAATGACTTAGAAAACATAAAAGATTCACTGATAATTGCAGTCATAGAAGAGGAAACACCTAACACATCTATGATTACAACTACAAAGACCTTTAAGACAACTGTTTAAGCAAGGACAAAGGGAAAGATCAGAACAGGCCTCCTTGGCTTACTATAGACAGAAATACTTCAAAGGGAGACTTCAATAACAGCCTTTAAGTGGCAGCAGACAAGCAGGGAGAACCATAAATCATGCTAAAACCATCTTATTTGAACTATCATATAAATAAACAAGCATGAGGACTAAAGAGAGATATTAAAGACTCTAAAATACCTCAGCAGAAGAAAACATGAAAAAGTGAAGGATGAAAAGGTCTAAGGTGCTTCCAGGAGTCATTTCTTAGCCTAAAACTTTCAACCTACTGTAGTAAGAAATTATGGAACAGAATGAAAACAGGAGAAAACATTAAACAATTCAGAATACTTCACCAACAGCCAAGCTCATGGATCCAATGATAGAGCCTTCTCAAAAACAAGCATGCAACAACATCATCAGGGCTTCCAAGACTTCAATTTCTTCTTCAACTTCAACAGACTATGTATTATTTTAGAGAGTTTCAGTATTACAACTAGTGATCAACCAACCAACCAACCCAGTTCTCATCTTCTATAGAAGTATTTATAGAAGAATGAGGAGGTGAGATCTGATGAAATATCTTCTATGGCATTCAATACAGTCTTAATGGCTTCTCGGCCTTTGGGGGGCTCGATGAAGAAGCTTACATATGTATCCTCTGTATTAAATTATTTACATTAAAAATTAAGCTTGGTGGGAGCTCTTTTTGAATTTTGAGGCTCTCTGTTATGTTGAAGAAACTCTGTGGATATTATGTCATTAAGTTTATTTGCAGAATTCACTCTCTGGCTGCGCTGAGGCAAATATCTGATTTTGATCAATAACTTCGGCCTCTATTTGAATGCTTTGAGGCACAGGTGGCACTGTGGTAGCTGGGAGGAATCAATTTGCCTTAGATGTGGCGGTGGGGGCTTGCTGTCCGATAAACACTTATGATTCCCTTTTAATTCAATTTAAATTTGGAGGAT
The DNA here is from genome assembly GCA_034641835.2 of Pinus albicaulis. Lineage (NCBI taxonomy): Eukaryota > Viridiplantae > Streptophyta > Pinopsida > Pinales > Pinaceae > Pinus > Pinus albicaulis. The sequence continues at coordinate 252,920,447 of CM076579.1, forward strand.
TAGGCTTTTGATAATCAATCTTAGCTGTAATCCCCAAATTGTTTTCAATCTTCTGTTCTTTTATGTTCTGTCTTTGACACTGATACTCTTTCAATTCATTTAACTGTGTCTTGTTGATGTGCAGGCCGCGCAGGGCTCATATGGCATCAATGCCTCATGAAACACTGACGAAACGTAGAGTTTGAACCCTGTGAATGATTCCTTTTGATGAATCGAAGGCGGGATAATCATCATTCTTAGCCTTTGGCTTCTCTTTTGATATAATGGAAAACCATTGAAAACCCTGCACAATACGAAAAATATTATAAAATCCTACGTTATATAGGTTTTACTGCTTCAGAGGGTGTAGGGAGAGAGCATGGTTGTTGGATGGCATCATTTAACGGTCGAGATCTATTTTGGGAGGTTAAAAAAGGAAAGCGGGTGAAAAATAAGTCAAAACCGTCGATCGCGGAATGATCGACGGTTAGGATTGATCGGGAGGAAGTAAAGCGAAGGAGTCACTTTACGAAGAAATGGAAAAAATTTGATGGGATAAGGTTAAAAACCTTTGTTATGAGACAAAATAGTTAAAAATGGTGTTTGGGGTTTCGGGATGATCGTGGGCCGTCGGATGAGATCAGCCCACAAGATCAACGGCTGAGGAGGCGTGTGAAAAACGCATATGGAAAGCGGGAAAGTGGTTTCGGGGATGGAAACCACCATTTTCGCATGAGGAAAAGGTGGGTAGGCGGTATTTCCATTTGGAACGCGATACGCATCCCCGCCCGACACGTGGCATTAAAAAACCACCCATTTCGTGTGGCCTTTGGAGAAATAAACTTCGCGCTGAAAGCTACGCGATATGGAATAAGGGCCATCAGATCTGGGACCTCAGATCTAACGGTGGAGAACAAGCGCGATTTTGGAAAGATGCGCGGGCAGAAGCAAAGGGAGGGGGATTTTATCCCTCGAGCATCTTTTGGGCTCGATCACCATCCGATGAGCCGGCCTCAGATCGGACGGTGCATGTCAATATCGCACCAGGCCCATAGTCAACTTTTAATGAGAGATGAGGGCGGTATCACCAGACCGCTCGAGGCCACGTGTCGGCCGGTGGCGCTGATCGCTGCCGAACGGGGAAAACCGCTTTCCTCTTAAAAGCGGTGCGATAAAAACTGCCCATATTTTCTTTTAATATAACGACAAAAAACATAAAATTTAATACGAACAAAGGTTTTGTGTGTTGGGAGGGTTTTATATTTTTGATTTGGGCTGGCGCCCACCTGCGGGGCCATGGTTTATATGGAAAGCCATATGACCGTGGGGTTTATGGATGAAGAGCTAATCGCAATCGGAGCTTTTAACATGGAAAAAAGACTGGTGCACTCGAATTTTCCAGCACCAAGGCGTATGTAGTGGAAATGGTTAAGGACTTAGCCCAAGGGGGCTTAAACCTTTACACAAAAATATGTATTTTTATGAAGTTTTCAATGCTTTTCAAGGGTTTTGAGGGTTTCGATAAGGCAAAGAAAGAGCCTTAAACCTTATTAAAAGGGGTTTTGATGGAGGGGAAAAGGGGAAAAATATGAACATGAATAATTTTATGGGGAATAAAGGGATAAAAATGAGGTTAGTTTTGGAAGTGGAAGGAAGGGGAAAATGGTGCTTGGAACAGTATTTTTTCTTTGAAATCAGCAGAATTTCAAAGTGTAAAATGGGCACAGCAGTGAAGATTTGGACAGAGGCATGAGGCCTTCAAGAGTCTTCAAGAGATAACATTTTTAGCAATAAAACTTGTTTCTTGAAGACTCCAAAAATGATTTAGCCAGCATTTGATATGACAAATTTTATAGCTGGCTAACAGTGGCTCCACTTGGGTATGGTGCCTTCTTGAAGGCATCAAGAACTTCATACTTGCATTCTCTGGGAGGTTGATCAATGCCTCATCATTGGGCTACCTTTCCTTTGCTGGAATGATCTTCTGAAACCAGTTAGCAGTCATAAAAACAATGGATCTTTTATCAACAAGCTTTCTACCTACCCAATCCTACAGATCTAACATTTTTTCCTTCATTAGAGTGCACTTGGATTGGAAAAATCTTTTACAACATTTTATTCTTTTGAAAATAGGAAATCTAATCTATTTCTACTCTTTATTTATCCATGGACTCAGATTAAACAGTTGAGCCCATATGATTCTCTACCTAATGTACTATCTGTTGGGATTAAACTATCCAACAGATTTTATTCACTAAATCCTACAACAAAAATTTAAAAGCTTACAAGTCAGGATTGAACAGCCTAACTTGATGTTGATCTATGGCATAAAAACAAGCTGCACATAGATACTATTTTGTAGAAAATTAAATAAAAAAATGGAAGGCTTAAGATGTGAAATTTCCAAGCATTTCCTTCATCTCTTTTACAGCTCTGTTTTGACTTTTGTTTTGAGCTGTATTTTCTTTGATCAACTGGTTCAGATTTTGAGCAAATTGGAACTAGATTTACATCTTTTTTGACTCAGAATTTGAAACAGATTTGAGTCATTCTCTTTGGAAACTTAGGTTCCAATTTTGAGCATGTTTGAACCTTTAATTTCTATCCTAAACTATCTACTGATAAGCCAAGATTAAACGGTTTGGAAAATCGAATTCACTATCCTATCAGCAGAAAATTTAAAACTAATTTAGTCAAGATTAGGCTGTATGACTAATTAGAAGTGTGTTTTTTCAGGAGTGGCATTTAAGCTTGCACACTTTCGGATTTGTTTCTCTTTTTGGTACGGGGTTGTACCTTTATTTTTTTTGACAACCTGCCCTCTTTTCTTTCTTCTTTGTTTTTGTATTTTTTATTTTTATAACCTTGAATGCAATGTTCAGACTATGATATTTACAATGAAAAATAAAATTCTTTGAAACTCATGATTACTGGCAGAAGTAATTCTTTAGCATTCTGCCATTGACAGGACCTCCATACAGATCTTCTCCATTCAATTCTTTCAAGAAAAATGCATTGTGACCCCTTTCAGCATGAACAATATATGGACCTTTCCACAAATTATCAAACTTTCCATGTTTTCCCTTCTCTTCTCTCCTTGAATCCCACTTAAGAACAACATTTCCAACTTGGAAATTTTCTGCCTTAGTTCTCTTCTCAAACAACTTCTTCATATTTTCTTGGACCAACTGTGTTCTCTCATAAACTTCTTCTCTGGTCTACTGTAAATGTATGGTTTGATTGATTCTCCTCTGCATATCATTCTCTTCAACCTGCACTTCTTGAAGGAGCTTCATGACTAGCACTCCTAATGAGGTGGGAAAAACTACATCCATGCCATAAACTAACTGATAGGGGGACATATTTATTGATTTCTTTGTAGTTAACCTATCAGCCCATAAGGCATGAACCAGTTTACTGTGCCATGATTTCTGATTTTGTTCCAACAGTTTTTTAATGATATTGATGAGGCTCTTGTAGGAAGATTCAGCTAATCCAGTTCCTTGGAGATATTAAGCAGTGGAATGGCCCAAGGTTATGTGGTATTTGTAACAGAAATCAAGAATATTTTTAGATTTAAAAGCAGCAACATTGTATATTATGATTTTTCTGGGACAACCAAATCTGGATAGGATATTTGTTTCAATAAACTTGATAATGAAAGATTCATTAGCATTTCTGGAGGGTATAGCTTCTATCCATTTGGTAAATAAGTCAGTGGCGGTGAGGATCCACTTATGTTGAGCTGAGGAGGATGGGTGAATTTCCCCAATGAAGTCTAAACCCCATTGTTGAAAAGGTGCCTCAACTCTGATAGGATGTAATGGTAAGGGAAGAATTTTTCTTTTGCCATCAAATATTTGACACTTATGGCAAGACATGATCAACTTCTGAGTGTCTGGGAAAAGGGTAGGCCAATAGTAACCATATCTAAGAATTTTGTTCATTGTGGCCTTCTAGTAGAGGTGTCCTCCACATTCTCCGTTATGCAACTCATGCATGATTTTTCCTGCATCATCTTCAAGTAAACATTTAAGCAAGATTCCAACAACATTTTTCCAATATAATACCCCATCTAAGATGCAAAAACTCAAATCTTTTTGTTTCAAAAATCTAGCTTTAGTTTTAGACAAAGAAGGAGGGGCATTTAAATATAAAAGCACATAAATAATGTCAGCATACCAAGGAGAATTCAGAAATGTTTCTTCAATAAAAGGAGCATTAGATTCTTCTATTTCTTCCAACACATCTACCATATTCATGTCTAGTGCTTGGAAGTTAGACTCAGCCATAAGTTTTGCTAATCCTTGCCCTTTAACTAGTTTGGTGGGCCTGATTTCTAAGTCATACTCAAGTATAGTTGCAATCAATTTTCCCCTTTTTCCATCAGGGTCTTGACTTAGAATGTCCTTGACAACAGTATGTGGAACAAAAGCAATTATGTGAGAGTGTAAAATATAGACCCTAAAGTCTTTTAAAGCTTTCACTAATGCTAAGGCTTGCTTCTCCATGATGTTATACTTGAGAGGAGCATCTCTTAAGGCCCTACTAAAGAAGGATATCAGTTGTTCTTGCCCCAAATCATTCTTTTGAAGTAACACTGCAGCTATTGTATGTTCAGATGCAAAAGAAAAGATATAAAAGTCTTTGGTAAAGTCTGGACTAATCAGGACTGGTGTTTGAGTTAGAGCTTGTTTGAATAGTTCAAAAGATTGTTTAGTTGGTAACGTCCATTTTACACGAACATCTTTCTTAAGCATGTTTGTAATGTTTTTTAATAGCTCAGCAAGATTAGGGATAAAACTCCTCAGAAAATTAATCTTTTCGATGAAATATTGCAACTCTTTGAGGCTTCTTGGATGACTGATTTGTAATATGCCATCTATCCTTGTAGGGTCTATTTTGATTCCCTCTTCCGAAATTATATGGCCAAGAATTTTACCTTCTTGGATACCAAAGAGTGTCTTCTTGGGATTCAATGACAAGCCAAATTTCTTACACTTCTCAAAAACTTTTCTCAAGTGAATCAAATGTTCATCATCAGTTTTTGAGAAAACGGTTATGTCATCAAGGTAAATGATTATGAAATAGCCAATATCTTCAGAAAAGGCAATGTCCATGGCCCTTTGGAAAGTGGCCCCTGCATTCATTAATTTGAAAGGCATTTTGACATACATAAAGGTGCCCCAAGGTGTGGTAAAAGCAGTTTTGATTTGATCACTTGGGAGCACTAACACCTGGTTGTAACCCGAGAACACATCTAAGAGGGATAGCCTTTTTGACCCAACTACCTTTTGAAGTATATGGTCCATCTTGGGTAAGGGGTAGTGGTCTTTTAAAGAGGCTCTATTTAAATTTCTGAAGTCAATACATAGCCTGATTTCCCCTATTTTCTTTCTAATAGAAACTAAGTTTGATACCAATTCTAAATATCTAATGGGTACTATGATCCCAGCATCATGCATTTTTTCAATTTCTGCCTTAACTAAAGGTAGTAAGAGAGGGTTTATTCTCCTTAGCTTTTGTTTGAAAGGATTTTGATTTTCTCTAAGAGGGATTTTGTGTTGAATGATGCTAGTATCATATGATTTCAAGTCTTTGTATCCCCAAGCAAAAACATCTCTAAACTCTTTGAACAGCTCTATGTATTGCAATTTTATGTGAGCCGGGAGAGTGCTAGACAGTTTAATCATCTTGGGTTCTACTAGACTGCCTATGTTATGCTCTTCTACATTTTTTTCTACAAGCTCCATTCTCGGTTCTTTGGCTACATCGTTAAAATCAAAAATGTGTTCTAAAGGTCTGAGACCTCTTGGAATTTTATCATTTTTGCATTGTAAAACCTCCAAGTGTTCTTGGTCTGCGTTTTCAATTATCTCTTCTTCAAAAGGATTCTCATAATGATTTATATCAGCAGTATATGTCATTTCAACGTCTGGGATTTGTTCAATATACAAACAGTTTTCTTTATGGTTGGTTTCTGATATTGGTATGTCAAAATCATTTTCTGATTTTAAGAAATCATCTATGTGTTTGTCAGAATCGAACACTTGCCAGTGATCTTCGTTATCAGGCACAACAGGCTTTCGTTTTACCTTTACGCTAAGTTGTTCATTTATCTCAAGTATTTGGCAGTTGTTGGCATTGAAGGCGAGTTCATTTGCTAGATGATTCAGTGTTCTAGGGATGAAAATAAGTTCATATTTTTCAAAGGTTTTCAATAAATCAAGGGAAACATTCCGATATTCCCTGAGCCTTGGATTTCTAGCTGAGTATTCTCCTTTGATTTGTCTTATGATAAGTTCATAATCTCCTAAGATTGATATCCTCTGGGCTTCTAATTGTTTAAGCAATTGTAAGCCTAGGAGAAGTGCTTCATACTCAGCAATATTGTTAGTGCATGGGAAATCCAATTTATATGAAAAACTCTGATTCATATTTTGAATCCGAACACCTACCCCTGCACTTGTTTTGTTACAGGATCCATCAAAGTTTATTGTCCAAAGTATATTTGACTCATTTTCATTTTCTTGTTGATGTTGATTGTCAATGTTTTGAATTTGATTCGAGGGAAAATTTGATTTTTCTGGTGAACTGATTTGGTCTATGTTTTCCTTATCTTGTTGAGTAATTTCATCTTCATTACATAAGATAAAGGAATCTAAACTTGATTGAATAGAATAGATTGGAGAGTTGTTTGGTTTGTCTATATTGCTCACCATATACTTCATGTGAGATTCCCTGTATAGTCTTATGTTTTGGTTAAAAACAGGGATGGTGGCATAAGACATGTCCATTTGAAGGCTTCCCTGAAGCTTGGCTCCCCAAGATCTTGATAAGAGCATGCCATACTTAGGGGGAATGTTAGCTACAACTATATCCATGACTAAACTCTTAGCAGGGATGTGGGATAAGTTAACACACAAATATTTGATTAAACCCAAACATTTGACTCTGCCTGAGTTAAAGGAATACAAGTCTTTGTATGGTTTAGTAATTTCTAAGCCTAATCTTTCCATTACCACCTTGGGCATTAGATTGTGTGAAGCTCCTCAATCTAACATGGCATTGTGTAAAATTTTCTCATGTATGTTCAAGCTAACATAGAAGGGAGGGACAGCCCCTTCTTGGTATTTTCCTTCAACTTCTGGACCAAACAACAACTCAGGTTTGTCATCAGTCAAGTTCAAAGTGTCATTATCACCTCCTAAGTTCAAAGCTTTCAAAACTTGGTTTTTGTACACTTCTTGGGTTACTAGTTTAGCTAGAGGAATGGTAATTTTTATCTTAGCAATCTCTCCCTCAAGGCTGAAAGGAACAATTGACTTGTTCATATTTACATCTATATTTTCAATTGAATTCTTTTCAGCAATTTTGATTTGCTGAACCTTGTTTGGACTGGTAATTGGGACAGTTTTATTAGGACCACTAGCTAAAGTGCTAGGGGTACTCTATTCAACATTTGGCTAGACACTTTTGTCTTTGTTTATGTATGGTTTCTTGGTCAAAATGTTGGTTTTTTCTACTGTATTTTTGGGCTAAGTTTCTATTTTTTTCTTGATAGCAGTATTAGAGTTCTTATCCTTTGAATTATCTATGTTCCCCTTGCTCCTAAGATCGTATTGTTTGTGCACCACCATGATTGCATTTTGAAAACCCAATCTATAGTCATCAGATTCTTCATAGGTGTTTGTTCTGTGATCAGAGAAGAAACCTTGTTCTTCCTCAGTGAGGAAAACATCATCCCCACTGTCTGATCCAATCAAGTTTACATGAGCTTCTCCCAACCTTTCCAACACCCTATCTTCTTCATATTGATCTACACAGTTCTGTTGGAAGGGAGGTCTAATCTGTTGGTCACTTTATTTTTTCTTATCTTGATTGTTTTCTCTTCTATAATTCTGATTTCTATTTATGTTTTGGTTATTTTGAGGTTCTCTTGGTGGCACTCTCTCATTCAAATTGATCTTTTCAAGCATCCTCTCCATCACTTTCACTAGGTTGTCAATTTTTGTGTCAGAAGTTGAGGTTGAGGGTAGTAGGTCATCATTATAAGTTACCCTCTTCTCTAATCTCAACCTATTTCTTTTCTCAATTATGTTTGCTTCTATGCTCACAGCTCCTTTCTGCATGTCTTCTAAGGTTAAGTAATCTCTCTCCGTTAACTGATAAGTCATTTCAGCATCAAGGCCCTCGGGATACCTTACCAAAGCCATGCCTTGAGGAGGTTTCATGTGAGGTGGAAGAGCATTGTAAATTCTATTGAACCTAGTGGAGTAGTCATGAACACTCTCCCCTTGATTTCTCTTGAGGTTGTTGTACTCTGCTAGTATTTGGAGAGGATTCTTTTTTAGTTCCCATTTGTTAATGAATGTTTGATGCAAGGCAGGAAGATCATTTATGCTGTTAGGAGGTAAGTTTTAAAACCATTTCTTTACATCTCCTCCTAAACTTTGGGCGAAGATTCTCATCTTCACAGTTTCTTCTTCTATTTCCATGTAATCGAATGCATCCTCCATCCTATCTACATGATGTTGAGCTGTTGTAGACTCTTTTCCAATCAAATGAGGGATTTTGGATTGGTAATTGTTTGGTAAGGGAAGCATAGGTTGTGGTAACACTAATGGGGCATACCATGTTGCCATGGTTGGAAAGAAAGGTGGATTTACAAGGGGTGGGTTTTTGAAAGGGAAAGTAGGCTGCAATGAAGTGATTTGGATAGTGGATGTTGGATGGATAGATGTGGATGTACTGGGGATAGATTGTTGAGTTGATCTTGGATGACAGACACCTAAATTGAGAAGGAAATGTAAATCAGGTGGTGTGGTTTCTCTACTACCAGGATGTTCACTTTGTTCTAGGGATAAAAGTGAAGACTCGGAGTCTATCTGAATTATATCATCAAGCGACCTAGTTCTAAAAGGATTTCTTAAGTCGACTTGTGGTTGGTGTAGAGCTACAAGATTTTCAGGAACTGAATTAGCTCTCAAGGGTGATCTGAAAACAGTTGAAAATTTAACCTTAGGGGACACCCTAAGTATACTTTCAGGGTTGTCAACTATTTCCGGTGGGTTTGGATCAGGAAAGGCTCTAGTATGAATCTTTCTAGGAGCCACTATGATGTGTTTTTTAGACCCAGCTAAAAGAAAAGTTTTAACCAAATATGACAATTTTTAAGAGGTTATCTGATCTTTTTAAAAGAAGAAAACTTTAATCCTAAAGCCTTATAACTGATTTTTTATGATGTTACAAAGATTATGGGATTTTCCAATGGAGTCTTAAGGTTTGTTTCGGATTATGGAGTCACCAAGTGGAAATTTTTAGCTCTTTTGGAGGTAAAAGGTTTTATGGTCCACCACCAAGTTTATTATGAAGCCAAACTGAAAATGTTTTTGGGTTTTTCTGAGTTTCTTGATCTTATAGGTTATGAGAGTGTCCTAAATCTGACTTAACACTTAGCTAGGGTGTCAAAACATACAGAGTTCACTCTTATGGCTTGGTAACTGATTCCTTCAAGGTTTGATAAGGTTCTAAGAGAATCCTAAGGGTTACTTAGTTTGTCACTGATTCAAAATAAGTCCTATCCTGATTACTGTTATGCTTGGTAGTGCTTGAAGAAGGTTACTTATGTTATACTAGACAGTGAGTGTTTAATTTTTAAGATTTTACTCAAGGTCCCACCGTGATCGCCATTATGTTGGTGTCCCGTGTTTTGATAGTTTGGCAAATCAAAAGAAAAGGAAACATCAGAACCAATATTTAGAGTTACAGGATCTAGTCCTCCTGTTCTCAGAGAGGGATATCTCAAATGTTTGTTTGCAAAGTTTTATCTTGTGTGCTTAGAGTATTGGTTTTAGACTAGTTATTAAGTGCAGGTGTTTGATTGTTTGTTTGGTTGAATTGATACAGCATAATATGGAAGGTCTAGGAAAAGTAGGTAGAAATAGGAAGTAGTAGCTTCATTGGGAAATGGAGTCAAAAAGAGGTCATGACAAACTTATCAATGGATATGGGATATCAGAGGGAAAATCTAACTTGGCCACAGGATCCTTTGGTTTTTGGAATGAAATGGACATCAATGATTTGGAAAGAGAATTTTAATTCTCAACAACGAGAATTTGAAAACACAATTTGAAAAATAAAGAGCTATTTGATAGACAGGGCTAACCATGAATTCTATAAATCACACCTTTAAGAAAATAATGATTTCAAAACAAATTTTAAAATGAAATCTAAGATTCAGGGAACACCCTATTTCCTCAAAGATTTTATTTCAAATGACTTAGAAAACATAAAATGTTCAATGATAATTGTAGTCATAGAAGAGGGAAAACCTAACACATCTATGATTACAACTACAAAGACCTTTAAGAAAACTATTTAAGCAAGGACAAATGTCAATATCAGAACAGACCTCCTTGGCTTACTATAAACAGAAATACTTCAAAGGGAGACTTCAATAACAGCCTTTAAGTGGCAGTAGACAAGCAGGGAGAACCATAAATCATGTTGAAACCATATTATTTGAACTATCATAGAAATAAAAAAGCATGAGGACTAAAGAGAGAGATTAAAGACTCTAAAATACCTCAACAGAAGAAAACATGAAACAGTGAAGGATGAAAAGGTCTAAGGTGCTTCCAGGAGTCATTTCTTAGCCTAAAACTTTCAACCTACTGTAGTAAGAAATTATGGAACAGAATGAAAACAGGATAAAACATTAAACAGTTCAGAATACTTCACCAATATCCAAGCTCATGGATCCAATGATAGAGCCTTCTCAAAAATGAGCATGCAACAACATCATCAGGGCTTCCAAGACTTCAATTTCTTCTTCAACTTCAACAGACTATGTATTATTTCAGAGAGTTTCAGTATTACAACTAGTGATCAACCAACCAACCAACCCAGTTCTCATCTTCTACAGAAGTATTTATAGAAGAATGAGGAGGTGAGATCATATGAAAGATCTTCTATGGCAGTCAATACAGTCTTAATGGCTTCTCGGCCTTTGGGGGGCTCGGTGAAGAAGTTTACATATGTATCCTCTGTATTAAATGATTTACATTAAAAATTAAGCTCGATGGGAGCTCTTTTTGACTTTTGAGGCTCTCTGTTATGTTGAAGTAACTCTGCCGATATTCTTTCATCAAGTTTATTTGTAGAATTCACTCTCTGGCTGTGCTGAGGCAAATATCTGATTTTGATCAATAACTTCGGCCTCTGTTTGAATGCTTTGAGGCACAAGTGGCAATGTGGTAGCTGGGAGGAATCAATTTGCCTCAGATGTGGTAGTGGGGGCTTGTTGTCCGATAAAAACTTATGATTCCCTTTTAATTCAGTTTAAATTTGGAGGATTATGCTTTTGATAATCAATCTTAGCCGTAATCCCCAAATTGTTTTCAATCTTCTGTTCTGCTGTGTTCTGTCTTCGACACTGATACTCTTTCAATTCATTTAACTATGTCTTGTTGATTTTCAGGCCGCGCAGGGCTCGTATGGCATCAATGCCTCATGAAACATTGAAGAAACATAGTGTTTGAACCCTGTGAATGATTCCTTTTGATGAATCGAAGGCGGGATAATCGTCATTTTCAACCTTTGGCTTCTCTTTTGATATAATGGAAAACCATTGAAAACCCTGCACAATACGAAAAATATTATAAAATCCTACGATATATAGGTTTTACTGTTTCAGAGGGTGTAGGGAGAGAGCATGGCCGTTGGATGGCATCATCCAACGGTCGAGATCTGTTTTGGGAGGTTAAAAAAGGAAAGCGGGTGAAAAATAAGTCAGGATTGATCGGGAGGAAGTAAAGCGAAGGAGTCACTTTATGAAGAAATGGTGAAAATTTGATGGGATAAGGTTAAAAACCTTTTTTATGAGACAAAATGGTTAAAAATGGTGTTTGGTGTTTCGGGATGATCGTGGGTCGTCGGATGAGATCGTCCCACAAGATCAACAGCTGAGGAGTCGTGTGAAAAACACATATGGAAAGAGGGAAAGTGGTTTCGGGGATGGAAACCACCGTTTTCGCGTGAGGAAAAGGCGGGTAGGTGGTATTTCCCTTTGGAACGCGATACGCGTCCCTACCCGACACGTGGCATTAGAAAACCACCCATTTCGCATGGCCTTTGGAGAAATAAACTTCGCGCTAAAAGATACACGATATGGAATAAGGGTCATCAAATCTGGGACCTCATATTTGACAATGGAGAATGAGCACGATTTTGGAAATATGCGCGGGCGGAAGTAAAGGGAGGGGGAGTTTATCCCTCGAGCATATTTTGGGCGCGATCACCATCCGATGAGCCGGCCTCAGATCCGACGACGCACATCAATATCACGTCGGGCCCATAGTCGACTTTTAATGAGCGATGAGGGTGGTATCACCACACCGCTCAAGGCCACGTGTCGGCCGGTGGCGCTAATCACTGCCGAACGGGGAAAACCGCTTTCCTCTTAAAAGTGGTGCGATAAAAACTGCCCAGCTTTTCTTTTAATATAACGACAAAAAACATAAAATTAATACGAACAAAGGTTTTGTGTGTCGGGAGGGTTTTATATTTGTGATTTGGGCTGGCGCCCACCTGCGGGGGGTTTAAGGATGAAGGGCTAATCGCAATCGGAGCTTTTAACATGGAAAAAAGACTGGTGCGCTCGGATTTTTACGATGCGATAAGAGCTTGGATGGCTAGCGCTTGGTTCCAGCACCAAGGCGTATGTAGTGGAAATGGTTAAGGACTTAGCCCAAGGGGGCTTAAACCTTTACACAAAAATATGTATTTTTCTGAAGTTTTCAATGCTTTTCAAGGGTTTTGAGGGTTTCGATAAGGCAAAGAAAGAGTCTTAAACCTTATTAAAAGGGGTTTTGATGGAGGGTGTTAGAGTCCGTTTTTACACCCCTCCGTCAGAGATCATTTCTCTATTTGCATTTCATTGTTTAGGTGTCTCATTCTTCTCATTCATCTGCATTCCGTTAGGGACATGCCATTGACTGATGGAAGGGTTTGGTTTTCTTGTTTCCCTCATGTTTGTACCTGCTGTGTTAGTCAAAATTTCTCCAAAATCATCAAAGTTCATTTTAAGTCATTTGTAGTCATAAATGCTATTTTGGTTAAAAAGAGTCATTTTAGTTTCTGAGTCTAGGGTTCGGTCTTCTGAAATGTCATATAATGCCCGTAGGCCATGAGGATGATTTCCAATAAGTTCTCAGTTCAAAATTTTATTATCAAAAATGTTTGAGGACACTTCTTGTTCAAAACTCTGTTTTGAATAAGAAATTGTCGAATTTGTTTTTTGTAATAATCATGTATTTTTCCGCCATGAAGACTTCAAAGCAGACTCTGGTTTTCCTTTGCCAAAGTTTAACGCCAACATCCCTGCAAAAATCAACTAATTTCATCAGTCCAAACTCAGAAAATCAGTGAAAAGACAAAAGACAGAGTTTCATTAAATGAAAAAGTGCCAAAATAAAAAGAACATTAAAAAATGGGTTTTGAAGAAGTAAAAATCAAAGCCATTTCTTTTCAAGATATTTCTCAAGGTTATTTATTCATTTTCAACAAGTTTCATTCAGAAAATCTCATTGAGAAGTCGAATTTCAAAGTTGGAGACCCAACAGTGATTGAGAGAGGCCGACGGTGTGAGTTGAAGGTAGCGCGGTGCGTTGGCATAGCGCGCGGCGCATAGAGCCGAAATTGACAGTGGAAATTGCCACAGGCGTGGCGCACCCAAAGGCCGCGGCGCATTGGGCTTGCACGCGGCGCACAGAGCCCCAAGGCCGAAAAATTATCCTCCTTCACCAAAACTCATTTAAAATCGGCTCATTTGCCTCCAAGTAAGTTGACAGAGTATGTTTGTTGATTTTAGGGTGTGTTTGCTGCGTGTTGAAAAGGAAAATTTCAAGTGTTTAATGGTGAAAGACATAACCCTATATCCACTTCACAATTTGCTCCCAAGGGTTTGAAAGGAGGTGGTTTAAAACTTGAAATTTTGGTGCTTAAACTCTCATTTCATTGATATGTGTACTCTTGTCATTTGTTATCATTGTTATCACTGCTAGTGTTGTCACATTATAGCACAGTCCCATTGTTATACCACTGTCTCATATCCTTCATTTCCTTTTGTTCCCATGTGGTAAGCCTTAAACCCTATTGTTTTCCATCACTTCATAGCATTGATAAAATCCTGATTACCAAAGATTCAAGGGCTGTTTCAATATCCTTGATTTCACTTTAACCCAAGTATACTTTTTCATGGCACTCCTATCCCTAAAAACTACCCTCATTAGTATCACCTATTCCTACATCAAACAGTGGTTGTCTTCACACTTGAAACTCATTTGACAGTCATTTTCCCACTGTGATATTTCTTATAGCACCTTGATATATATGTGACACATTTGGCATTAAAACAAATACACCAATTGCTCATTTTCCAACCAACCGAGCATACAGTTGACAAACACATTTCAGCACCATGTCAGAGACAGATTCACCATATGAGCAGGGATATGAGCAAGACAGTGATTCATCTACCGAGCTTAATGTGCCAAGGAGATCTCATAAAAGTGGCAGGCATGTCAGGGAGGAGCCCACTTCTTTGACCCAATTGCAGGCCTGTCCTCTTGCAATGGATTGTTTTCAGCATCAGTCATGCTTCCAGTATTGTGAGATGATTGCCCGAACTCAGCATGATCATGATTTAGCTCGCCTATTTTTCCTACATTTGCATAATGGTCATGTAAATATTGTTGGAGTGAACTTCATTTTGACACCAAAGACTATTTCTGAGGCGACTGGGATACCGAACATTGGAGAGGAGTGGAATAAGAGACGGCAGCTGGATAGAGCATATTATGAGCCTTAAATTAGACCTGGATATTTGAGGCAGTTGAGTAGAGTATTTCCATTCCGATTTCTGTAGGAGTCTTATGCACCATTGATGAAACTCATCATCCGATATTTCAGCTGCGAGGGTAGATTCTCGTGCCTTTATGCATATCATATCAGACTTTTGATGCACTTCAAAAGAGTGCGACTGATGAACATTCCATACTTCATGTGTCGGAATATAGAGCGGATGACTACCCTTGTGCAGAATAAGACTCCGGAGCAGCAGCATAACAGCATCTATCATTATGCGCTCATCAAAATCATTGTAGTGCATCAGCTTGGATTACAGGGCCTCGGGAGGGATGAGTTCATTTCCCGTGTTTTCTTTGTAGCGTCACAACCTCCCGAGATTGTTCATGATGAGGCAGAGCCATCACATCAGTTTGAGGTTCCTAAGACTGAGCATATCAGTGTTCCAGCATGTGTGACATATCAAAGAGGCCACAGAGCCTTATTTGCAACAGCACGACGAGTACTATCTCCACCAAGGGTGGAAGAGGTCTCGCCTTCAACATCTGCACAGGTATAGGTTCAGGACATAGGCAAGAGGCCTGTGCACAATGAGGGCCCCTCGGGAGGCCATGATACTGATTTTGTTTTGATCGATGTTGATGCCAGTTCTCCTAGCTCAAAGCTGAAAGAAATCATCCAGGAACAGAAGGCTGAGATTGACACGCTGATTGAGAAATTGTAGAGAGCTCAGTGGGTGATAGATTACTTGGAGCAGCGTAATAAACAACTAGAGGATCAGCACACGCTCATAGAGTTGCGGCAAATCCGTAAAGATCGAGAATTGGCCCGAAAGAGACCGGGTGACATGACACCATTTGAGCGAGAGACTTGCCTTACGCACGTCAACATTCATCTGGAGAAGCTCTTGGCGAAGGACAATAGGGAAAAATACATGCTCAGACATATGAAAAATCACTATTGGGCCCGCACACACATTTGCAGAGCAAAAATGAAGATCCTGAAGGCAAGGCTGAGAAGAGCACTGAAACATCGGAAAAGGCCAGCTCCACTCTGAATCTTGGCCAATGCTTCCTTGGCTGAGCATGAGACAAATTTCAGCAAATTTGGAGAATATTTTGTCATTTTGAAAATTTT
Organism: Pinus albicaulis; assembly: GCA_034641835.2. Taxonomy (NCBI): domain Eukaryota; kingdom Viridiplantae; phylum Streptophyta; class Pinopsida; order Pinales; family Pinaceae; genus Pinus; species Pinus albicaulis. The sequence continues at coordinate 252,936,431 of CM076579.1, forward strand.
GGTTGCAAAACAGGTTTTTCCGCCCGACGCGTCGCGCCTCCCGACGCGCGCTTATGATTGGGACATCTTCTGGAGGAAAAATTTGAATTTTTTGGTTTTTCATGATATATTATGTATGTTCAGGAATGGCCGAAGCATTTCATCAAATTTCGGGCTGTCTAAAGGGCCAAAAACACTCCAAAATGGCCTTTCTGCCACTTTTTGCACCAACAGGAACCAGTCTTGGGAGATTGTATTTTTGGAGGGGAAAATGATATCCAAATTGACAAATTACACTTGGGTTGGATAGAAGACATCCAGGGCTTTCCAACGAGCTATCATGAGCTCAATTTTGGCCTTGGTAAGTGCCCCAAAAGCACCTCCAAAGTGGCGCGACGCATAGAGAATTTGGGCGCGGCGCATAGAGGAATTTTGCCCAAATTTCACTTTTCAGCTCAGAAATTCGCCCAGTTTTGACTAGTTTTAATTTTTCATGTGATGATTGACCTACCATGATGTAATTTGATAACTATGATGTAAATTTGTCATGTTTTTACTTTTTCTAGAGGATTCATTCACTAAAAAGTGAAAATTAAGTGAATGGATCAGTTTCCTAGCATATAGAGGCAAGTTGTTTGGCTACCTAGATTTTAGCTCCATATTTGGAATTGGTTGAAACAGCTCCTAGAAGGATGAGCTCAACCCATAGAGGCATTGGAAGGGGTTATGATGGTCTATATATTGTATTTTCTGAGACATTTTCAGGGTTGGACTGGTTGGATACTTGGGAAAAGTTTGGCACCTCATTGTACCTTCATTTCAGATTTTTGGCAATGGAAAGACCAGAGTTTTGCAGCACTTGTTGGGATCCTTGTGGCTTCTGAGTTTTGATGAAGTTCTTCTCATGTTATTGTAATTTTCATTAATGTTATATGTATGCCATTTCCCTTCTCTATGCTTCTGAATTAAACAAATGAGTATTTGAGGTAGAATTCATTGATTTGTTGGTGCTCTGCCTTAGAATTTTGTTTAGTTTTACATGTTTTCGTCAGTTTGAAGAGGATCCTTGCACTCTCTTGCCCTCTTCATCTCCTCAATATTATTTTCAATCCATTCATTTGATCTTAGACATCAAAGCCGCTGCCTACCTCGCCCCAACTTGAACTCTGCAAGAATTTGGCCTCATCCCCAAGCCCAAAATTGTTTTTTCCCTTTTTCCAACAAAAAACCCTAAAAATCAAAATCAAACCCTCCTATTTGTTTATCTAGCCTAAGATCAGTTGTTGTTTTAGTCATCTCAAGCCCCTTTGAATATTTTCATTGAGATTGACCCGGAGAGAGCCCTCTCCTATCCTCGTAGGGCTAGCTACGAGGCTGAGCGTGGTTTTGTGTTGTCCTTCTTCTGCCTTATTTCAGCCTGAGGTAGATTTAGGAACTAACATAGTGGTGAACATACTGGGGAAGAAAATGGTTTTCTCATTGATTTTATTTGCTTCATAAGTTACAGACGGAGTCTGAAGTCACGCCAGGTAGCTTTCGAAACGCTTTTGCCTTGCATTAGCGGAAGTAGATAAACGCTGCTTCAGTCGATATCTGGTTTAGCTTGTGAACGTGACATTTTCCTTGTGAGTTACCCCGGTATATTTTATCGTTCTGGACTTTTGGATGATTGAGTCTAGAATTTGACAGGCTGAATAGATCGTTATGTCCTTTGAATTTTGAATAAGATCAACACACTGGCTTCCAGAAGACATACTAGATCACATCCCGATCCTGATCCGCCTCCAGTGTATGAGAATCCCAATTTGATTTCAAGAATATTTCGTCGAGAAACTCCCGTGATCCCTTTGATTAAATCTCATTCATACCCTACTGTATTTAAATTCATTGAAGATATTGAGTTTGATGATCGGTTCGAGTTGTCGTTGTTTGAAACTAAATCTGAAAGTGCTACTAGTTCTACCGTCATAAATCCTGAGTTTATCAAGTATCTTGAGATTGAACAAGCCAATAAATCCATTGATAATTACATTTTGAACCTTCAAAATCCTATTGTGGCAACAAATATTCCTGAGTTTATTGAATCTGCTTCTGAAACTCTTGGTCCATCAGTGGTTACATCAGATTCACAAGTTCGCATTGAACCTTCTTTCATTCCTACCATTCCCGTACAACCATCCATTTCTGATCAGCAATCAGCAGTAGTTCCTCCTCCATCTCCACCACATACACCTTGCACACCTACTGCTCCCACTCCACCCATTTCTCCAAGACAGATCATAAATCCACCAAGAGCCATGGCTGCTAGATTCGCACCTCTTGCTTTGCCAGCAAATTTGGATCCTATGCCCGCTGATTATCAGAGTAAAATTCCTTTGTTTGATGGTACTCCTCAAAGTGTGCCTGCTCAGCAGCATATTGATAGAATGACAGATTTTTTGGACCTGCATGAAATTGATGAAGAGAATGTCTCCATGAGATTGTTTGTCCAAACTTTTGGAGGTGAGGTACGTAAATGGTTCAGAGCTTTACAGCCCAGAAGTATTAATACATTGGAGGAGCTTCAGAGACAGTTTCTAGATCGGTGGGAGATGAAGAAAGATCCACTGCAAATCACTTCTGAGTATACTAAGATCAAGCGCAATCCTGGTGAGTCCGTCCAAGACTATATTATCAGATTTAATGCGGTTTATAATGCAATTCCTGATGACTTGAGGCCTTCTAAGAAATCAGCTTTGTTAAAATTCCTGGATGGTTTTGATCCGGAGATGGCTTATTCATTACGAGATAGAGATCCGCCTACTTTAGAGGACATGCAGAAGATTGTCGTGAGTGTTGAGGCAAACTTGAATGATAAGAGAGCTAGACTGAAAGCTGAGAAGAAAGTTGTGATAAAGGAAGAAGCTTCTACATCTACAGATAAGATACTTTGCGAAATGGGAAAGATGTTCGAAAGGCTTACTCTTGATAAACCCGAACCACACGTTCGGAATCCTAACTTCCGTGGTCAGCAGCAGCCCCAATTCAGGATCAAGCAACGAGAACAGCGAGCACAAGAAACAGCAGTCCAGCAGCAAGTAAAGACACCTCTTCAGCAGAATTTTGTTGGTTAGGATTCAGATGATGAAAATGATGTAGTAGGGGAGGAAAATCATTTCTTTACTCCTGATGATTTGCCCATTTATATCACTGAAGATGATGAGTATGCAGAAAGTTCAGCAGTACAAAGAGATGAGGATTTTATCCTAGCTAATGATGCAGCTCTTGAAGAAGAGTCGGATGAGTATTAGAGAGGTTATATGAATGCATTGTCAGCTCAGCAGAAGAAATACTCTCTTATAAACAGAGATGTACTAGTCAATCCAATTCAGAAGAGGAAGGAAGTTTCAGCGCCTAAAAATGATTCACCTGTTGCACAAAAGAAAGCAAAAGAGATAGTTGATCCCGCGGCCACTAAGTCATCATCAGCAAAAAAATCAAATCAGCCGATTACATCGAGAGAGAAGGTTGAGAAGAAAGAGGTTCCAGCCAAAGAGATTGAAAAGACTTCAGCTTTTAGTTTGGAGAATGAAATTTCAAAATTGAAGGTATCCATCCCCTTGACCGAATTAATGAGGAACAGCACTTATAAAGGTCAAGTTTCTAGAATTTTGAATTTTGATCCCATGTATGATATGGTGAATATTGAAGATGATCAACCGGAACTGATATTTGGACTAGCTTTAGATGGTGAGTCTCCGGACAGTGAAGTGCCTCCTTTTTATATCAGTCTTCGATTGCATGAGTTTGTGTTGCATAATGCCATGTTCGATTCCGGTGCTTCCCATAATCTTATGCCAAAAGAAATCATGGAGAAGTTGGGTTTAGACATTACCAGGAAGTACCACGATCTTTATTCATTTGATTCTAGCAGAGTGAGATGTATTGGGCTCATTAAAGACTTGGTTGTAAGTTTGGATCAGATTCCTACAAAGAATGTTTTGATGGACGTTGTTGTAGCAGACATTCCTCCGAGATTTGGTATGTTGCTTTCCAGATCTTGGGGAGAAAAATTGAAAGGGGCATTACAGTTATATTTCTCCTATGCGACGATTCCCGTGTTTGGCCAAATGAGAAAATTGTACCGGGAACAAAAAATGAAGTATATGATTACCACTAAGGAGAAACCGGTTAATCATCCGATTAATTATGTACATACAGATCTAGAGTCTTTTGTTTTTTTTGCCGATAGTTTTAATGATGTATATAGTCAGTTAGTTCAAGCAGAAGATATTCTAGAGATTACCAAGAATTTCAGAGAAGTGTTGCAGAAAGAAAGGCAGCTACCGGAAAGCACAGTTGAGCAATCAGCTAAAGATAGTGGACAGCAAACAGCAAAAACAGAGCTAGCACAATTTCAGCACTTAGAGGATGATGAAGAGGGTCTATGGACCATGGATTTTGATGGTGACGTGGGCAATGATGGTGCTAGGATTGGTATTTGGGTACGTAGTCCTTTTTCCGCTCCTAACAAGGTACCGAGCAATGTAGGGGTATGTTCTTACAAATTAGCATTTGATTGTTCGAACAATGAGGCTGTGTATGAAGCTCTGACTGCTGGCCTGAATATTCTTAGAAAGTTGAAAGCTAAGAGAATTGCGGTCTATGGCAAATCCGAATTGGTGATTAAGCAGGTAAAGGGTGAATATCAAATGAAACATCCCCGGATGCGGGCTTACCAAAATGTTGTCCTTGATATTTTGAACCAGTTTTCAGATTACACCTTGACTTGTATTCCTCACATTCCAAATGGAATTGCAGATGCGCTTGCTAAGGCAACAAGTAACTTGAAGATCCTAATGAATTCAAGCAATAAGTTAGAGATCCATGTGAAGAACCATCCTACCATCCCGGATAATCAAAGATGTTGGCAAGTTTTCCAAGATGATGATGAGATTAATGATTTTCTGCAAAGTAAAGGTAAGTTCAAAGATACCTCAATCGATGTAGAATTTGATGATGGCGATGATGTTCAAGTTAATCAAATGGAAGTATTACAGCTGAAAGATAACATTATTCCTAAGGGTTTGATACCTTTAGAAGAACTCTTCGATCAGGATGATGTGGCCAAGAAGCCAACTTTACGACCGACTGAAAAAGGAGTAGAGGATGTAAATATTGGGACAGCTGAAAACCCCAAAATGGTAAAGTTATCCAAATCATTGTCACCGGAGGTAAGAGCTGAATATGTGAGTTTGTTGTCTTCATTTGCTGATGCTTTCGCTTGGGTTTACTCAGATTTAAAGACGTACGACACCAATATCATCCAACATACTATCCCAATTAAGCCTAATCAGAATCCTTTCAGACAAAAGCTAAGGAGAATCAATCTGAAATTGCTTCCATCGATTGAGAAGGAGCTAAACAGGTTGTACAAAGCAGGAATCATTGTTCCTATCAGATTTTCTGATTGGATTTCAAATTTAGTGCCAGTGCGGAAAAAGACAGGTGAGATTAGATTGTGTATTGATTTCAGAAATTTGAACAAGGTGTCATTGAAGGACAATTATCCATTTCCTAAGATGGATCATATATTGCAGCGAGTAGTGGGTGCATCTCGGATGTCACTACTCGACGGGTATTCTGGATATAACCAAATATTGGTCCATGAGGACGACCGTGACAAAACAGCCTTCACCACTCCGTGGGGGACATTTCATTATGCCAAGATGCCATTTGGTTTGAAGAATGCTGGTGCAACTTTCCAGCGGGCGATGGACATGGCTTTTGCTAATGAAAAAGATGTTTTCCTTGTTATATACCTTGATGATTTGACGGTGTTTTCCAATTTAGATGAAGAGCATATGTATCACTTGAAAGTTGTTTTTCAGAAGTGCAGAAAATATGGTGTCTCGCTTAATCCTAAAAAGAGCTTGTTCACCATGGACGAAGGTAAATTACTTGGTCACATTATTTCCAAAGATGGCATTCGTATTGATCCAGCACGTGTTGAAGCAATCCAGAAAATTGACCCTCCCAGGAACAAGAAAGAGATTCAGTCTTTTAATGGTAAGATGAACTTTTTGCGTCGTTTTGTCCCTAACCTTGTTGAGCATTTGAGAGAAATAAAAAATATGCTAAAAAAGGACAGCCAAGTGAAGTGGACGGAAGATGCGGTAAAGTCCTTTAATTTGGTGAAGTTGGCACTATCTTCAGCTCCGGTGTTAATCAGCCCAGATTACACACAAGATTTCATTTTGTTTTCCTTTGCTTCAGAACACACCATGGCAGCCGTGCTAATGCAGAAAATAGATGGACATGAGAAACCTATAGCATTTTTCAGTCGAACTATTAGAGACGCCGCTTTGAAATACAACATCATTGAGAAGCAAGCTTTGGCATTGATAAAGGCATTGAAAGATTTCCGGGTATACATTTTGCATTCCCATATTTTAGCTTACGTTCCTAATGCTGCCATGAAAGATGTTTTAGTACAAACTGATCCAGAAGGAAGACGTGGTAAGTGGATCGCAGCTTTGCTGGAATATGATGTGGAAATAAAGCCCACGAAACTGATCAAGGGACAGGGGCTGGCGAAGCTTATGGCTGAATCCAATTTGCACGACATAAATCTGATTACTGCTATGTCTGATGAAGATGAAGAGAATTCGCCACTTCAGGTATCGGAAATGTTTGTTGATTCCCCATGGTATTCAGACATCATCTATGTTCTTCAGAATTTGTCGTCACCACCCAGCATGACTAGAAACAAAGGTAGGACTTTGAAACTGAAAGCTGCAAAATTTTGTATTTTGAATTCTGCACTTTATTGGAAGGATCCAGGTGGTGTGTTATTGAACTGTTTGGTGGAGGAAGAAGCGAAGAAGGTAATGGAATATTTCCACAAAGGAGATTGCGGCGGCCATCATTTTTGGAAGACAACTGCCAATAAGATTCTGAGAGCAGGGTACTATTGGCCCACATTGTTTGCTAATGTCTATAAAACAGTCAAAGGCTGCCATGAGTGCCAGATTTTTGAAGGAAGACAGAAATTACAGCCATTGCCACTCAAGCCTATTGAGGTAAGCGCCCCTTTCCAGTAGTGGGGTTTGGATTTCATTGGGGAAATCCATCCTCCTTCCTCACGACAGCATAGACGGATTCTAACAGCCACCGATTACTTTACGAAATGGATCGAAGCAGTTCCTACAAGACAAGCCACTGATTTGGTAATTATTTCTTTCCTTGAGAACAACATTTTGTCTCGTTTTGGTTGCCCGAGTAAATTGATCACAGATAATGCAGCGGCTTTTAAATCAAGAAAGATGATTGAGTTTTGTGCGAAGTATAAAATCATTTTGGGGCATTCAACGGCCTACCATCCGCAAGGTAATGGTTTAGCGGAATCTTCCAATAAGTCTCTAGTCAATATCATTAAAAATTTGTTGGACATCAATAAGAAGAGTTGGCATAAGAAGCTGGTGAATGCACTATGGGCTGATCGGGTAAGTCAAAAGAAGTCAATTGGTATGTCTCCTTTTGAGTTGGTTTATGGAGTAGATACAGTCTTTCCTACTTCACTTGCTGTTCCGGTAGTCAAGCTTCTTCAGGAGGCTGGTAGTGAATAAAGTCATATGCAGAGAAGGATAAATCAGATGATTCATTTGCAGCAAACGAGAGAAGAGGTCTTCCAAAATACATTCAAGTTGCAGGAAAGAATAAAAAAGATCTATGACAAGAAAGCGAAGGCAGATAAATTCCAGTTGGAAGAGGTGGTACTGAAGTGGGACGCTAGGAATGAAGACAAAGGTAAACACGGTAAGTTTGAAAACCTCTGGCAAGGTCCATTCAATATTGCAGCATATCGAGGTCAGAATGCCTTTCTGTTGAAGGAGATGAATGGTGAAGACTGTCCAGGAGGGCCGATCAATGGTCAGCTACTCAAGCGCTACCATTTTTAAGATGTTTTATGCTGATCATTGTCATTGTACATATCATGTATTTCAAATTTCATTGTAAGTGTGCACTGTAGTCTTTCTTCAGTCTGGGGCCCGAAGTGAAGGCTATAATTCTGAAGAAGGATTTCAGTTTTGATTTGAGTCTGTTTAGTCGGTTTGTTTCAGTCATTTCTGTTTTAAGAGTCGAGTCAGTTTAAGTTAAAGTTTCAGTCAAATAAATTCAGTCAACAGTCTTGAGTTGTTTTGTCAAATAAATGGATTCCATAGCCCAATGGACGAAAGGCACTGGTCTACTCTCCCAAATATCTGCAGTTCTTGGCACCTCCCAAGGAGCTACCATCCCCAATGGAGCCAATGTTAGAGTCAGTTTTTACACCCCTCTGTCAGAGATCATTTCTCTATTTGCATTTCATTGTTTAGGTGTCTCATTCCGCTCATTCATCTGCATTCCGTTAGGGACATGCCATTGACTGACGGAAGGGTTTGGTTTTCTTGTTTCCCTCAGGTTTGTACCTGTTGGGTTAGTCAAAATTTCTCCAAAATCATCAAAGTTCATTTTAAGTCATTTGTAGTCATAAATGCTATTTTGGTTAAAAAGAGTCATTTTAGTTTCTGAGTCTAGGGTTTGGTCTTATGAAATGTCATATAATGCCCGCAGGCCATAAGGATGATTTCCAATAAGTTCTCAGTTCAAAATTTTATTATCAAAAATGTTTGAGGACATTTCTTGTTCAAAACTCTGTTTTGAATAAGAAATTGTCGAATTTGTTTTTTGTAATAATCATGTATTTTTCCACCATGAAGACTTCAAAGCAGACTCTGGTTTTCCTTTGCCAAATTTTAACGCCAACATCCCTGCAAAAATAAACTAATTTCATCAGTCCAAACTCAGAAAATCAGTGAAAAGACAAAAGACTGAGTTTCATTAAATGACAAAGTGCCAAAATAAAAAGAACATTACAAAATGGGTTTTGAAGAAGTAAAAATAAAAGCCATTTCTTTTCAAGATATTTCTCAAGGTTATTTATTCATTTTCAACAAGTTTCATTCAAAAAATCTCATTGATAAGTCGAATTTCAAAGTTGGATACCAAACAGTGATTGAGAGAGGCCGACGGTGTGAGTTGAAGGTAGCGCGGCGCGTTGGCATAGGGTGCGACGCATAAGATTGACGTGGTGCATAGAGCCGAAATTGACAGTGGAAATTGCCACAGGCGCGGCGCACCCAAAGGCCACGGTGCATTGGGCTTGCGCCGGCGCACAAAGCCCCAAGGCCGAAAACTATCCTCCTTCACCAAAACTCATTTCAAATCGGCTCATTTGCCTCCAAGTAAGTTGAAAGAGTATGTTTGTTGATTTTAGGGTGTGTTTGATGCGTGTTGAAAAGGATAATTTCAAGTGTTTAATGGTGAAATACTTAACCCTATATCCACTTCACAATTTTCTCCCAAGGGTTTGAAAGGAGGTGGTTTAAAACTTGAAATTTTGGTGCTTAAACTCTCATTTCATTGATATGTGTACTCTTGTCATTTGTTATCATTGTTATCACTGCTAGTGTTGTCACATTATAGCACAGTCCCATTGTCATACCACTGTCTCATATCCTTCATTTCCTTTTGTTCCCATGTGGTAAGCTTTAAACCCTATTGTTTTCCATCACTTCATAGCATTGATAAAATCCTGATTACCAAAGATTCAAGGACTGTTTCAATATCCTTGATTTCACTTTAACCCAAGTATACTTTGTCATGGCACTCCTATCCCTAAAAACTACCCTCATTAGTATCACCTATTCCTACATCAAACAGTGGTTGTCTTCACACTTGAAACTCATTTGACAGTCCTTTTCCCACTGTGATATTTCTTATAGCACCTTGATATATATGTGACACATCTGGCATTAAAAAAAATACAGCAATTGCTCATTTTCTAACCAACCAAGCATACAGTTGACAAACACATTTCAGCACCATGTCAGAGACAGATTCACCATATGAGCAGGGATATGAGCAAGACAGTGATTCATCTACCGAGCTTAATGTGCCGAGGAGATCTCATAAAAGTGGCAGGCATGTCAGGGAGGAGCCCACTTCTTTGACCCAATTGCAGGCATGTCCTCTTGCAATGGATTGTTTTCAGCGTCAGTCACGCTTCCAGTATTGTGAGATGATTTCCCGAACTCAGCATCATCATGAGTTAGCTCGCCTATTTGTCCTACATTTGCATAATGGTCATGTAAATATTGTTGGAGTGAACTTCATTTTGACACCAGAGACTATTTCTGAGGCGACTGGGATACCGAACATTGGAGAGGAGTGGAATAAGAGACAGCAGCTGGATAGAGCATATTATGAGCCTTACATCAGACCTGTATATTTGAGGCAGTTGAGCAGAGTATTTCCATTCCGATTTCTGTAGGAGTCTTATGCACCATTGATGAAACTCATCATCCAATATTTCAGTTGCGAGGGTAGATTTGCGCGCCTTTATGCATATCATATCAGAATTTTGATGCACTTCACAAGAGTACGAATGATGAACATTCCATACTTCATGTGTTGGAATATAGAGCGGATGACTACCCTTGTGCAGAAGAAGACTCCGAAGCAGCAGCATAACAACATCTATCATTATGCGCTCATCAAAATCATTGTAGTGCATCAGCTTGGATTACAGGGCCTCGCGTGGGATGAGTTCATTTCCCGTGTTTTCTTTGCAGTGCCACAACCTCCCGAGATTTTTCATGATGAGGCAGAGTCATCACATCAGTTTGAGGCTCCTAAGACTGAGCATATCAGTGTTCCAGCATGTGTGACATATCAGAGAGTCCACAGAGCCTTATTTGCAGCAGCACGACGAGTACTATCTCCACCAAGGGTGGAAGGGGTCTCGCCTTCGACATCAGCATAGGTACAGGTTCAGGATAGAGGCAAGAGGCCTGTGCACGATGAGGACCCCTCGGGAGGCCATGATACTGATTTTGTTTTGATCGATGTTGATGCCAGTTCTCCTAGCTCAAAGCTGAAAGAAATCATCCAGAAACAGAAGGTTGAGATTGACACGCTGACTGAGAAATTGCAGAGAGCTCAGTGGGTGATAGATTACTTGGATCAACGTAATAAACAACTGGAGGATCAGTACACGCTCATAGAGTTGCGGCAAATCCGCGAAGATCGAGAATTGGCCCGAAAGAGACCGGGTGACATGACACCATTTGAGCGAGAGACTTGCCTTACGCACGTCAACATTCATCTGGAGAAGCTCTTGGCGAAGGAAAATAGGGAAAAATACATGCTCAGACATATGAAAAATCACTATTGGGCCCGCACACACGTTTGCAGAGCAAAAATGAAGATCCTGAAGGCAAGGCTGAGAAGAGCACTGAAACGTCGGAAAAGGCCGGATCCACTCCGAATCTTGGCCAATGCTTCCTTGGCTGAGCATGAGACATGATGGTACACCTTCACTCCAAATTTCAGCAAATTTGGAGAATATTTTGTCATTTTGAAAATTTTGGTTGCAAAACAGGTTTTTCCGCCCGACGCGTCGCGCCTCCCGACGCGTCGCTTATGATTGGGACATCTTCTGGAGGAAAAATTTACATTTTTGGGTTTTTCATGATATATTATGTATTTTTAGGAATGGTTGAAGCATTTCATCAAATTTCGGGCTGTCTAAAGGGGAAAAAACACTCCAAAATGGCCTTTCTGCCACTTTTTGCACCAGCAGGAACCAGTCTTGGGATATTGCAGTTTTGGAGGGGCAAATGACATCCAAATTGAAAAATTACACTTGGGTTGGATAGCAGACATCCAGGGCTTTCCAACGAGCTATCATGAGCTCAATTTGGACTTCGGTAAGTGCTCCAAATTGGCGCGACGCATAGGGAATTTGGGCGCGGCGCATAGAGAAATTTTGCCTCATTTGGACTTTGAAACTGAAGGCTGCAAAATTTTGTATTTTAAATTCTGCACTTTATTGGAAGGACCCAGGTGGTGTGTTATTGAATTTTCTGGTGGAGGAAGAAGCGAAGAAGGTAATGGAATATTTCCACAAAGGTGACTGCGGGGGTCATCATTTTTGGAAGACAACTGCCAATAAGATTTTGAGAGCTGGGTACTATTGGCCGACATTGTTTGCTGATGTCTATAAAATAGTCAAAGGCTGCCATGAGTGCCAGATTTTCGAAGGAAGACAGAAATTACAGCCATTGCCACTCAAGCCTATTGAGGTAAGCGCTCCCTTCCAGCAGTGGGGTTTGGATTTCATCGGGGAAATCCATCCTCCTTCCTCAGGACAGCATAGATGGATTCTAAAACCACCGATTACTTTACGAAATGGATCGAAGCAGTGCCCACAAGACAAGCCACCGATTCGGTAATTATTTCTTTCCTTGAGAACAACATTTTGTCCCGTTTTGATTGCCCGAGTAAATTGATCACAGATAATGCAGCGGCTTTTAAATCAAGAAAGATGATTGAGTTTTGTGCTAAATATAAAATTATTTTGGGACATTCGACCGCCTATCATCCGCAAGGCAATGGTTTGGCGGAATCTTCCAATAAGTCTCTGGTCAATATCCTTAAGAAGTTGCTGGATATCAATAAGAAGAGTTGGCATAATAAGCTGGTAAATGCGCTATGGGATGATCGGGTAAGTCAAAAGAAGTCAATTGGTATGTCTCCTTTCGAGTTGGTTTATGGAGTAGATACAGTCTTTCCTACTTCACTTGCTTTTCCGGTAGTCAAGCTTCTTCAGGAAGCTGGTAGTGAAGAAAGCCATATGCAGAGAAGGATTAATCAGATGATTCATTTGCAACAAACGAGAGAAGAGGTCTTCCAGAATACATTCAAGTTGCAGGAAAGAATCAAAAAGATCTATGACAGGAAAGCGAAGGCGGATAAATTCCAGTTGGAGGAAGTGGTACTGAAGTGGGATGCTAGGAATGAGGACAAAGGAAAACACGGTAAGTTTGAAAACCTCTGGAAAGGTCCATTCAAGATTGCAGCATATCAAGGTCAGAACGCCTTTCTGTTGAAAGAGATGAACGCTTATGAACAGTATTCAATTCATACTGAACCAGGAAAGCTTTGAATAAGACTTACAAAAACAGATCCATATGTCTTGAAGGTTCACAAAACTTATAAAATCATAAGATAGAACTTTTGTG